>OU342741.1:460190077-460591620 GCA_910589775.1 Avena eriantha
GACCCAGTTTCATTGTATGTCTATTCCCCTAATAAACTACACATGGATCCTCCAGTGTCATTGCATGTGTGTTCTTCTCATAAACCACATCTAGAGTCAGTGCATGTCTGTTCTTCTCACAAACCACATAAGGATCCACCGGTGTGATTGGATGTGTGTTCTTTTCATGAAACACACCCACTGTGATTGCATGTGTGTTCTTCTCACGAACCACACATGGATCCCCGAGTATCATTGCATGTCTATTCTTTTCATGAACCACAGTTAGTGTCATCGCAGGTGTGTTCTTCTCACAAACCACATATGGATCCACCAGTGTCATTGCATGTCTGCTCTTTTCATTAACCACAGTTAGAGTCATTGCATGTGTGTTCTTTTCACAAACCACATATCACCAGTGTCATTGCATGTGTGTTCTTCTCATAAACCACATATGGATGCACCCAGTGTGATTTCATGTGTGTTCTCCTCACAAACCACATCAGGATCCACTAGTGTCATTGGATGTGTGTTCTTTTCATGAACCACACCTAGTGTCATTGCATGTGTGTTCTTCTCACAGACCACACATGGATCCACCAGTGTCATTGCATGTGTGTTCTACTCATGAACCACATCTAGAGTCATTGCATGTCTGTTCTTCTCACAAACCACATAAGGATCCACCAGTGTCATTCGATGTGTGTTCTCTTCATGAACCACAGACAATGTCATTGCATGTGTATTCTTCTCAGAAACCACACATGGATCCACCAGTATCATTGCATGTATGTTCTTTTCATTAACCACAGCCAGTGTCATTGCATGCGTGTTCTTTTCACAAACCACACATGGATCCACTAGTGTCATTGCATGTGTGTTCTTTTCATGAACCACACATGGATCCACCTAGTGTGATTGCATGTCTGTTCTTTTCACAAACCACATATGGATCCACCAGTGTCATTGCATGTCTGTTCGTTTCATGAACCACAACAAGTGTCATTGCATGTTTGTTCCTCCCATAAACCACACATGGATCCACCAGTGTCATTGCATGTGTGTTCTTCTCATGAACCACATCTAGACTGATTGCATGTCTGTTCTTTTCACAAACCACATATGGATCCACCAGTGTCATTGCATCTCTATTCTTTTCATAAACCAGACCCAGTGTCATTGCATGTCTATTCCCCTAATAAACTACACATGGATCCTCCAGTGTCATTGCATGTGTGTTCTTCTCATAAACCACATCTAGAGTCAGTGCATGTCTGTTCTTCTCACAAACCACATAAGGATCCCCCGGTGTGATTGGATGTATGTTCTTTTCATGAAACACACCTAGTGTGATTGCATGTGTGTCCTTCTCACAAACCACACATGGTCCCCGAGTATCATTGCATGTCTATTCTTTTCATGAACCACAGTTAGTGTCATCGCAGGTGTGTTCTTCTCAGAAACCACATATGGATCCACCAGTGTCATTGCATGTCTGCTCTTTTCATTAACCACAGTTAGAGTCATTGCATGTGTGTTCTTTTCACAAACCACATATCACCAGTGTCATTGCATGTGTGTTCTTCTCATAAACCACATATGGATGCACCTAGTGTGATTGCATGTGTGTTCTCCTCACAAACCACATCAGGATCCACTAGTGTCATTGGATGTGTGTTCTTTTCATGAACCACACCCAATGTCATTGGATGTGTGTTCTGCTCACAAACCACACATGGATCCACCAGTGTCATTGCATGTCTGCTCTTTTCACAAACCACACATGGATCCACCCAGTGTGATTGCATGTCTGTTCCTTTCACAAACCACATATGGATCCACCAGTGTCATTGCATATCTGTTCTTTTCATGAACCACACCCTGTGTCATTGCATGTATGTTCCTTTCATAAACCACACATGGATCCACCAGTGTCATTGCATGTGTGTTCTTCTCATGAACAACATCTAGAGTCATTGCATGTTTGTTCTTCTCACAAACCACATAAGGATCCACCAGTGTCATTGGATGTGTGTTCTTTTCATGAACCACACCCAGTGTCATTGCATGTGCGTTCTTCTCATAAACCACACATGGATCCACCAGTATCATTGCATGTCTTTTCTTTTCATGAACCACAGCCAGTGTCATTGCATGTGTGTTCTTCTCACAAACCACACATGGATCCACTAGTGTCATTGCATGTCTACTCTTCTCATTAACCACAGTTAGAGTCATTGCATATGTGTTCTTTTCACAAACCACATATCACCAGTGTCATTGCATGTGTTTTCTTCTCATAAACCACATATGGATCCACTCAGTGTGATTGCATGTGTGTTCCTCTCAAAAACCACATAAGGATCCACCAGTGTCAATGGAGGTGTGTTCTTTTCATGAACCACACCCAGTCTCATTGGATGTGTGTTCTTCTCAAAAACCACACATGGATCAACGAGTATCATTGCATGTCTGCTCCTTTCACAAACCACACGTGGATCCACCTAGTGTGATTGCATGTCTGTTCTTTTCACAAACCACATATGGATCCACCAGTGTCATTGCATGTGTGTTCTTCTCATGAACCACATCTAGAGTCATTGCATGTGTGTTATTCTCATGAACCACGGCTAGAGTCATTGCATGTGTGTTCTTCTCACAAACCACATAAGGATACACTAGTGTCATTGCATGTGTGTTCTTCTCATGAACCACAGCTAGAGTCATTGCATGTCTGTTCTTCTCACACACCACATAAGGATCCACCAGTGTCACTAAATGTGTGTTCTTCTCATGAACCACACCCAGTGTCATTAGATGTTTGCTCTTTTCATTAACCACAGTTAGAGTCATTGCATGTGTGTTCTTTTCACAAACCACATATCACCAGTGTCATTGCATGTTTGTTCTTCTCATAAACCACATATGGATCCACCCAGTGTGATTGCATGTGTGTTCTTCTCATAAACCACATAAGGATCCACCAGGGTCATTGGATGTGTGTTCTTCTCACAAACCACAGCTAGAGTCATTGCATGTGTGTTCTTCTCACAAACCACATAAGGATACACCAATGTCATTGCATGTGTGTTCTTCTCATGAACCACAGCTAGAGTCATTGCATGTTTGTTCTTCTCACAAACCACATAAGGATCCACCATTGTCATTGGATGTGTGTTCTTTTTATGAACCACACCCAATGTCATTGCATGTGTGTTCTTCTCACAAACCACACATGGATCCCCTAGTGTCATTGCATGTGTGTTATTTTCATGAACCACACATGATTCCACCCAGTGTGATTGCATGTCTGTTCTTTTCACAAACCACATATGGATCCACCAGTGTCATTGCATATCTGTTCGTTTCATGAACCACACCCAGTGTCATTGCATATCTTTTCCTCTCATAAACCACACATGGATCCACCAATGTCATTGCATGTGTGTTCTTCTCATGAACCACATCTAGAGTCATTGCATGTCTGTTCTTCTCACAAACCACATAAGGATCCACCAGTTTCATTGGATGTGTGTTCTTTTCATGAACCACTCCCAGTGTCATTGCATGTGTGTTCTTCTCACAGACCACACATCGATCCACCAGTGTCATTGCATGTTTGTTCTACTCATGAACCACATCTAGAGTCATTGCATGTATGTACTTCTCACAAACCACATAAGGATCCACCAGTGTTAATGGAGGTGTGTTCTTTTCATGAACCACACCCAGTCTCATTGGATGTGTGTTCTTCTCAAAAACCACACATGGATCAACGAGTATCATTGCATGTCTGCTCCTTTCACAAACCACACGTGGATCCACCTAGTGTGATTGCATGTCTGTTCTTTTCACAAACCACATATGGATCCACCAGTGTCATTGCATGTGTGTTCTTCTCATGAACCACATCTAGAGTCATTGCATGTGTGTTATTCTCATGAACCACGGCTAGAGTCATTGCATGTGTGTTCTTCTCACAAACCACATAAGGATACACTAGTGTCATTGCATGTGTGTTCTTCTCATGAACCACAGCTAGAGTCATTGCATGTCTGTTCTTCTCACACACCACATAAGGATCCACCAGTGTCACTAAATGTGTGTTCTTCTCATGAACCACACCCAGTGTCATTAGATGTTTGCTCTTTTCATTAACCACAGTTAGAGTCATTGCATGTGTGTTCTTTTCACAAACCACATATCACCAGTGTCATTGCATGTTTGTTCTTCTCATAAACCACATATGGATCCACCCAGTGTGATTGCATGTGTGTTCTTCTCATAAACCACATAAGGATCCACCAGGGTCATTGGATGTGTGTTCTTCTCACAAACCACAGCTAGAGTCATTGCATGTGTGTTCTTCTCACAAACCACATAAGGATACACCAATGTCATTGCATGTGTGTTCTTCTCATGAACCACAGCTAGAGTCATTGCATGTTTGTTCTTCTCACAAACCACATAAGGATCCACCATTGTCATTGGATGTGTGTTCTTTTTATGAACCACACCCAATGTCATTGCATGTGTGTTCTTCTCACAAACCACACATGGATCCCCTAGTGTCATTGCATGTGTGTTATTTTCATGAACCACACATGATTCCACCCAGTGTGATTGCATGTCTGTTCTTTTCACAAACCACATATGGATCCACCAGTGTCATTGCATATCTGTTCGTTTCATGAACCACACCCAGTGTCATTGCATATCTTTTCCTCTCATAAACCACACATGGATCCACCAATGTCATTGCATGTGTGTTCTTCTCATGAACCACATCTAGAGTCATTGCATGTCTGTTCTTCTCACAAACCACATAAGGATCCACCAGTTTCATTGGATGTGTGTTCTTTTCATGAACCACTCCCAGTGTCATTGCATGTGTGTTCTTCTCACAGACCACACATCGATCCACCAGTGTCATTGCATGTTTGTTCTACTCATGAACCACATCTAGAGTCATTGCATGTATGTACTTCTCACAAACCACATAAGGATCCACCAGTGTCATTGGATGTGTGTTCTTTTCATGAACCACACACAGTGTCATTGCATGTGTGTTCTTCTCACAAACCACACATGGATCCACCAGTATCATTGCATGTCTGTTCTTTTCATGAACTACAGCCAGGGTCATTGCATGCGTGTTCTTCTCACAAACCACACATGGATCCACCAGTGTCATTGCATGTCTACTCCTTTCATTACCATAGTTAGAGTCATTTCATGTGTGTTCTTTTCACAAACCACATATCACCAGTGTCATTGCCTGTGTGTTCCTCTCATAAACCACATGTGGATCCACCCAGTGTGATTGCTTGTGTGTTCTTCTCACAAACCACATAAGGATCCACCAGTGTCATTGGATGTGTGTTCTTTTCATAAACCACATATGGATCGTAACCTTAGGAGAGCCCTAACCTTAGGCCCCCAATGGGTGGCCGTTAGACCGAGTCTTCTAGAAGGCACGCCCTAACACAGTTGTTCTGCTTGATGATTGTTACATACCGTTCGATAGGGGCACTTGGATGATTGGGATGGTCTTCGTGAGAGTGATCCGCAAGTAGGCTGTTCTGCGGCATGATTGGCCACGCTTGCTGTGGAAAAACTGGCAATACCGGGCGCTCCCCTATTGCGAGTGTCACGACTCACGAGTTTAGTGGGCCATATCCTAGTGTCACGTCCCCATTACTTCTCTTCCTCCCCGTACTTCTCTTCTTTCTCCTCGAAGCCACTTTCCCCACTTCACTCCCATCCTGCCGTAGCCGCAAGCCAACGGCGCCTCCATCCCAATCCCCTCTATGGCAGCCACCTCTCTTCCCCCCCCCCACTCGCCATGGGTTGAAGGGGAGACGGCGAGGAAATGCGTCGTGACGATAGGGATGGTGATTTCGATGTGAATCGTCTCATCTCTATCTCTATCATATGTGGCCATTTATCTATTTTTTGAGCTAGATCTACTCTGTTTACTCATGTGCGTATGATATGTTAGGCCAACTAGACGATGTATGACTCTGACTATCACGGTTTAGCGGATGAAGACAGACCTCTGCTATGTAAACATGGATATGTGCCCGCTAAATTTGTAGCGTTCGAAGGACGAAACACAGGCAGGAGGTTTCTACGGTGTCAAGGACATCGTGCAATGATGCAAGGTGGAAGTTGCGGTGTTGTCAAATGGGTAGATCCAGAGTGGCCCAAATCGATACAAAAAATGCTGGACAAACTATGGGAAATGACTATTGAGTTGAAAGAATCTGTATTCAGCTCACTTCTTGACAGTGTTGAGATGAAGCTATGGGAACCGGTTGACACAACCAAGCATAAGCGAGATCTCAGGTGGGTGCAAGTCAAGGTTAGCAAAGTCGAGAAGGAGAGGGACGCGGCGTTGGCCCTAAAGGCTAAAGCAGAGCAAGAACTGACTCAAGCAAGGAATGATCTTCACTAGGCCAAAGTCCCGCAGTTCACAACTACGATTATTGACAAGTGCATGAGGAAAATGCAGAGAAACAATTGAAGCTGTGCAAGGAAGATGCTAAAAGGAAGGAGCAGACAATTCAATCCTTGCTCTCGCAGGAAGATGCGCATCGGGCTAAGATTAGGAAGATCAAGCAGATGTGTGATAACTAGTTCTATTTAGCTTGAGCTCTGTGCCTTTTTAAGTTGTAATAGTTGTACTTGTTGACCTAGCGGTCTGAACTAGTGGTCCCGGAGTCCTGGGAGGAAAAAAATTGGCCACCTGTTAATCTGTCTTAACCTTGCATTACTTCCCTTTGTCTGGTATTCTAACATTGGTGGTTTGTTTAAACATAATCTACGTGGATTGTGCCGCATGAAAATGGCACAACCATGATTTATAAAGTGGAAGCATGTACACCCGGTTACTAGAGATCCGGGTGCTTCGCCAGATGCAGGGGATGCAGGAGCAGAGAGGCGGTGAGATAGACAGGCTCAAGATTAGGCCAGAAAGTGGTACTGATTACCTCCTCATCTGGGCATTATAGGTTGCCATTGTTGTTTATGTTGCCATGTCGTTGTGTGCAGCAACTGAAATAAGTTGCTGCTTCGTGGAGTGTAGCAGCTTAAATAATTTATTTCTGTGCCACTTACATTCCGTCATATTTGGAGACCTCCTGCCCCTCATCAATCGTGGAACCGGTGTTGCGTATTTTCAGATAGTAGTGGCACAATCACAATTTCGGATTCAACTACTGACTCGGGTGTTTCCAAACCCTAAGTCGCGGTACATTTTACTCAGAGAACATGGGTAGATTGTTTTGCCCAGCAAAGTTCCACATACAGAGCTCCAGAATTTAACCGAATTACATATATAGGTTCAAGTTCAACACATTACTATGCATCTTCATTGCCAGTAGCCTTCTTCCGCAGCCTGGGTACCAAGCCTTCACGTCCATTGGCTTCTTCATTTCCTGGTTTCTTCCTCTTCCTCGGTGCCAATTTTCTTAGCTTCACGTACTCTGCATCGCTGGGACAATGGTCACCAGAATCATGTCCAGCATCATCTTTCCACTTGTTTTTAATTTCTTCAGGTAGCAAAATGACTGACCTGACAGTCATGTTTCTAACCTTGCGGCGCTTCCTGTCAAAGAAACAAGATTGTTAATAACTTCCCAATATCTACAGAGTAAATAAAACAAAAATTACAATTCAGCACAAACATGCGAACCCCAAGAGACTTTTGCTTACCAGGAGCTAATTGGGTTCGAGCAACCAACTTGTCCAAGAATAAAAGGGCGACTCCCAGTTGTAGTAGCTTCCACATCCAGTCCATCACAATTCAGCTCAAACATGCAAGCCAAAGCATACCTTTTCATCAACCCAATTAGCTGAATGTCACGCGTTAGAGGAACCATGATGCCACGTTCATCCATGAAGCTGAACTTTGCAGTCTGCTTCAGCCATAATTCATCATGATTACACAGAGCAGCAACCATACCAGATATAGTGCAGATCTGCGGAGGCGCTTCTTCCATCGTGATACAATGGTGTCCATACCACTTGCCCTTAGAGTCGTACCTGAAGAGGACTACCGTAACCAGGTAAGGGTGGTCCGCGGAGATCCCACTTGACAGAAAACTCTGGACAAAATATGTTTGTCAGTGTTGGGGTAATGAACAATTTTAGGTTCAGTAGCCAGCTAGCAGTTATAATTAGTGCGAATAGCAAAGAGAAGGGTAGATCACCCGCTTGTAGCCAGAACTTCTTCTTCCTTGGTAGTAGGACCTGCCATCCTCCGAGCTTCTCGGCTCGTCGACGGAGGAGGGGGCTAGAGCCTCGCAACAGCAGCTATGGCATGCGCCATTGGAGCTCGGGATCACCGACTAGGTGCAACAACTGGGCGCAGCAACTTGGCGCCGGAAGTCAAATGTCCAAAGGGATCGTCCTGCCTGGAGGGTGGATTCCGACGTCGCCGGTGCTAGGGGAAAGGTGAATGGATTTATGAAATTGGTCAATGCATCCAATCCACTTAGTTACTCGATTTTCCTAAGAGGTTGTCGTGTTGGCGCTCGCGTCATAGACAGATGGCCGACATGAGGGTCCCGACCGTCTACTTCATTGGGTAGTTTCACGGAATGTTTGAATTTGGCAGGGGCGAGATGAGTTTGCATCGAAATGGGCCCTCTTATTAGTTGGAGGCCCAACATTTCAAAACGCGGCAATTTCAGGAAACTTAGGTACCGCCATGCGCTGGCCTGGGAACTTTGGTACCGCGGACGAACATGCCCTGAGGAGCGGCCCTCATATTCAAGGGAATGAGATTGCCAACTTATACTTTGTCAAGCATATACTCCATAGTTTGTTCACTTTAACCTTAATCACTTCAAGATGCTTATGATAGGGGCAATGAGAGCTGAAAACTAATAAGTACCATAATTTTTGGAAGCTATTTATGAGACTTGAAATCCCTGCTTCCCTTTGAAGGGCCTTTCTTCCACTCTTATATTGAGTCTCCACCTTCTATCTTTATGCACCTATTGAGAGAGCATAGTGGCCATTCTTAGTTTAATGTGCATTGTCCCAAAACTTGTTGATTGATTCATAATGTTGATATTGCTTATTCTTGAACTATTTGTATCTAGTCACCCTTATGAACTTTGAAGGCGTCCTATGCATTTATGTTTTGCTATTCCATGAGGGACAAGCTGAATGCCACTATGCTATGTTTTCTATATGTGAAACAAACAAACGCCTTTCAATGCATTGTTATTCATGATCTTTGTTTGTACCTTTTCATGTTACATTATAGTTACTTTGTCTTATTGTTAGAACTTCATCTTTCATGCTCATGTTTAGAGTTCTTTGATCCCAACTTTCAACTCTTGCAAATACTTGGATCAAGATTATGATGGTGCATGTCACCTCAAAAATTATTCTTTATTTTTTATCACTTACCTACTCGAGGATGAGCAGGAGTTAAGCTTGGGGATGTTGATACGTTGCAAATGTATCTATAATTTTTGATGTTCCATGCTTGTTTTATATCTACTTTCTTATGTTTTGTCCACACTTTGGAGTATTTTTATACACTTTCTGGGGCTAACTTATTAATAAGATGCCACAGTGTCAGTTGCCTGTTTTCTTCTGTTTTTGGTTCCAGAAAAGCCAGAAAATGAATATTCTCGGAATTCAACTAGACAAAAGCCAAAGTCGATATTTTACCGGAAGACTCACGGAGCCAGAAGACGAGACGAAGAGGGGCTAGGGGCTGGCCACACCATGTGGTGGCGCGGGTCCCCCTGGCTACGCCACCAGGTGGTGTGGGCCCCTGGTCCACCCTCTGACATCGCCCTTCGCCTATAAGAGGCCTCCGATGCAGAAACCCTAAATAATCTAGCCTCTAGCCATGAAAAGTTCCGCAGTCCAGCCACCACCAAAGGGGAGATTCGAGGAGAGAAAGTCTCTCTTCCGGCACCCTACCGGAGCCATCTCCATCAATCTCCACTACCATCTCCATCATCGTTGCTGATTCCCATGATGAGGAGGGAGTAGTTTTTCCTTGAGGCCAAGGGCTCTACTAGTAGCTATGTGTTCATCTCTCTCTATGCATGATCATATTGTGATCATGAGCTTTGTAATCAAGTAGATCTACTTTGCTACTCAAGTGCTTCAATATATCTCTGCTCTCCCCACGTGTGTGAAAGTGATAGCATGCACACCGTGGTGGCACTTAGGCTAGAGATTACAAATACTTGTTATGAGTTATATTTGGAGTTGGATGTCTCTATGAAATTGTGCTGTTTATTGGAACCATCTAGCACTCAAGGTGACAGTGTGGGGTTATCTAGATGGGGAAAGTGAACTTTGAGGAATGTTTTTATAGCCCTACCATGGATTAGAGTGTCCAACCGGAGAGTAGTTCAGAGTAGTATCATGAAGAGAATATATTTATATGAGTGTTCACTAGTGAAAGTATGATCCCTAGGCTTTGTTTCTAAGCATTGAAACACCATTTGCAATTAGATATGTTACATGTTTGCTTGCTTCCATCTTTATTTCAGATTTCCTTTAGTCTCTCCCCATGTCAACCACGCGCCATCAAAGCTCTTTTATGGCACCGTTACCACTTATAATTATCCATATCACTTGTATTTCGCTATCTCTTCACCGAACTAGTGCACCTATACACCTGAAAAGTGTATTGGGTGTGTTGGGGACACAAGAGACTTCTTGTATCTTGATTGCAGGGTTGCTTGAGAGGGGATACCTTTGACCACTTCCTCCCTGAGTTCGATAAACCTTGGGTAATCCACTTAAGGGAAACTTGCTGCTGTTCTACAAACCTCTGCACTTGGAGGCCCAACAATTGTCTACAAGATTAGAAGTGTGTAGACATCAGCCACATCCTTGGACTAAAATACAGTTCCTTTGACAAAGATCGTGTGTGCAGGGCTTGTATTGAAGGAAAGATGCATGAGTCACCTCACAAGGTCCTAAATCAAATTACCACTGAACGATGCTTGGAACTCCTTCACATGGATCTTTTTGGGCCTCCATCTCATGATAGCCTTGGAGGAAACAATTATTGTTTGGTGATTGTAGATGACTTCTCAAGATACACTTGGGTATCTTTCTTCAAATTCAAGAGTGAGACTCAACAAACCATCATCAACTTTTCCCATCATGTTCAACGGAAACACAATGCTACAATCATTTCCATTCGAAGTGACAATGGGACCGAGTTTTAAAACTACACCTTGGATGAGTTCCTTAGTGATGAGGGGATAAAGCATCAATACTCAACTCCTTATACCCCTCAAAAAAATGGTTTTGCCAAAAGGAAGAACCGTACCTTGACGGATGCGGCCGGGACCATGTTGGCGGAATTCAAGTCACCATATAACTTTTGTGCCAAGGCCATTTCCACTGTTTTCCGTGCTATCAACCGGCTCTACCTACGCAAGCACAAGAACATGACTCCATATGAACTCCTCACCGAACGCAATCCCAATGTTAGCTACTTCCGGGTGTTTGGGTGTAGATGCTTCATTCTCATGAAGGGTGTTCGGTTGTCAAAGTTTGAGTCAAAGGAACGAGAAGGTATCTTTGTTGGTTACTCCAATCAATCCCATGCCTATAGAGTCTACAATAAAGCCAATGGAAGAGTTGAAGAATAGGAACGTGGAGTTTGATGAAGAACACGAGTCTCTCATGAGGCAATATGGTGTTCGTGATCCAAGTGATGAAATTCCTCCCCAAGCCATAACAAGGATGAGTGTGGGATTCTTCAGCCCCATTGAGGAACCCCTTGTGGCGGAAGGAGAAGGACCCAGTTCTAATCAAGTAGATCCCTCACTCTCACAAGATCCCCTCAAGGGAAAATTGTTGTACCTCAAGATTGTCCAAGCTCTTCCCAATCTCCTGATGATCATGACTCTTCAAGATCCTCAAGCTCTACCTCTCCAAGATTGTGGAACTCCACAAGACAATGTTGATCAAGGTCAAGCTATAGAAGAACAAGGTCAATCTAACAATGACCAAGGCCAAGCTAATGTCTCTCCAACCATTGATGATGATTCTCCAACGGTTGATATTGATGAAGATAGTGACCAAGTTCATGCATATAGTCAAGGCAGGGAATCAAATTGTGGTGATGACCAAGTGGTTTCTCAAGAATATCTTCTTGAGACCCAAGCCCGTCGTCAAGCATATCATCTTGCCAAGCTCATCAAAGATGGCCATCCTTGATAATGTTTATGGATATTTCAATAGGGGTTCTACTACTAGGAGGAAACTAATGTCCTTTAGGTCTCACCATGATATTATTTCTCATGTTGAAACCCAAAAGGTCTTCGAAGAACTTGAAGACAATGATTGGCTTGATGCTATGAATGAAGAACTTCACAACTTAAAGAGGAAGAAGGTGTGGACATTAGTGAAGCGGCCAAGAGATTATCAAAATGTCATCGGGACCAAGTGGATCTTCAAGAACAAGCGCGATGCCAATGGGATAGTCATCAAAAACAAGGCAAGGTTGGTAGCCCAAGGATACTCCCAAGTTGAGGGCATTGACTATGGTGAAACTTATGCCCCCATTGCTCATCTTGAATCCATTCGCATGCTTCTTGCCTATTATACTCATCATAATTTTAAATTGCAACAAATGGATGTTAAGAGTTCTTTCCTTAATGGTCCCTTAAAGGAAGTGGTTTATGTAAAGCAACCTCCGAGTTTTGAGGATCCTATCTTCCCGAACCATGTCTACAAGCTTGATAAGGCACTATATGGTCTTAGACAAGCCCCACGTGCATGGTATGAGTGCCTTACAGAGGTCTTGTTAGACTGTGGTTTTGAAGTTGGGCTAATCGACCCACTCTTTTTACTAAGAGATTTGGAGGAAACTTGTTCATTTTCCAAATTTATGTTGATGACATTATTCTTGGGTCTACTAACAAAGCTTTTAAGGAGGATCTTGCCAAGCTCATGACCGACCGTTTCAAGATTTCTATGATGGGGGAGTTGGAATTATTTCTTGGTTTTGAAGTCAAGCAATTGAGGAAGGGCGCCTTCATCAACCAAGCCAAATACATTCAAGACATGCTCAAAAAGTTTAATCAATTCAAAGGATCCAAGACTCCCATGCCCACAAAGGTTAATATTGATCTTGATCCCAAGGGTAAGTATGTGGATCAAAAACTTTATCCCCTGATGATTGGTTCTTTGCTTTATCTTTGTGCATACCAACCAAATATTATGTTGATCATGGCTATGTGTGCAATATTCCAAGCTGCACCAAAAGAAAGCCACATGCTGGCGGTCAAGAGAATCTTTCGATATTTGGTTCATACCCCAAACTTCGAGTTGTGGTACCCCAAGGGAGCTAGCTTTGACCTCATTGGATACACAGAGTCGGATTGGGCGGGAGACAAGGTGGAAAGGAAGTCAACCTCCGATGCTTGTTAATTCCTTGGAATATCGTTTGTGTGTTGGTCCTCCAAGAAGAAAAAGTGCATGTCTATGTCCAACGCCGAAGCCGAGTATATCTCCACAACAAGTTGTTGTGCTAAATTGCTATGGATGAAGCAAACTTTGAAGGATCTTGGTCTATCTTTCGGTAAGGTGCCCCTTCTTTGTGACAATGAGAGTTCCATTGACATTACTCACAACCCGGTGCAACACAACCATACCAGGCATATTGAGATTCGTCATCATTTCAATCAAGATCATGTTAAAAGAGGAGACATTTCTTTGGAGTATGTTCCCACCAAGGCCAATCTAGCAGATCTTTTCACAAAGCCTCCTGATGAAGCAAGGTTCTGGGAGTGAAGGCATGAACTAAATATCATTGATTCGAGCAATGTGGCTTGAGTGATTTGCACACCTACCCATGTCTCAAAGAATATCTTTGTTTGGATGTAGGCATGGACTTAGGGGGTGTAGTTCCTCACATGAACCAACACTCTCTCTATTGTGCACACATTAACGTATTCATCCTCTATGGTCTCTCAAGGAGATAAAATGAGCTTCAATGATGAGTTTTTGTAATGAACCCAAGATATATCTCCGTGGTGTCAAGCCAAATTGACTCATATATGGTGGTCTTGGCCACTGACCCTTTTATGTGTCATTAGTGTTTCTCGTTGTTTTTGATGTTGTTCTTTCGTTTTTGGGTGTTCATTTGGTTCTTCACAGTTTGCTCATTCTATCCCAAGCCCATGCTCCTCCGCAAAACCCCTTCTATCTCATGCACAAGTTTGCTCCTTGCCAGATTCCAAACCTAGGAAGTTTTTACTAGTAGCACCGGAAATTCTGGCAAGGCGTCGGTAGTACTAGTCCTAAGAGAATTTCTCCGGAAGTTCTCCTCGTAACGATACTACCGCCCGGGTTAGAATTCTCCGCATCACCAGTAGTCTGGCCCTTTGTCGGTACTACCGGTTGGGCTCATCGACCTATAAGTATCGGGCCTAGGAAGAAAACAGGGAAGATTCCCCATTTTCTTCCCCAACCCATTTCTTACAGGAACCAGGAAGAACTCTCCCGCGGAGGCGATGTCGGCACCTCCGATTCCGTCCACCCCTCCCAGATCTGCTCTGTGGGATCCTTCCCCACCTCGATCTCCCGCCATGTACTCCGGTATTTGCCCTCAACTCCCTCCATTAATGAAGATTTTGCTCATCCTCTTGCTTGAGTTAGGGCACACCATCTCTAGGGTTGTTATTTGGCTAGAACTGTCTAAGGAGATCTTGGTAGGCCTAGGAATCCTTGTTGGGGTAGATAGGACCAATACATTGCATGAATCAATTCTTTGTTGCTCGTAGATCTAATGAACTGCTCAGTTCGTGCGCTCACTGGAACTACCGGTGAGGAACGACCGGTACTTCTGGTGGCTTCATCACCACCGGTTGTTCCGGTGGTTCAACGGAACTTCCGGTGGCTTCATCACCACCGGTAGTTCCGGTGGTTCAATGGAACTTTTGGTGCACCAAGTCTAGACTCATCTTTATGTATTTTTTCGATCTCCCTTTGTTTTTACATTCGAAGTTGTGCACTTACCCACCCATTCCCTCCCTCCCTTATGATTTGTTCTCAGGGCAAGGTGGTTACTATGGTGTCTCCAAGCATTGTCGTGCATCCTTAGGTGTTCCGCCAGAGTTTGATGAGGATGATCTTGAAGTTGTGCGTCCTTCTGGCCAGACTGCCCGTCAGATATCAGCTATTTGTGCGCCGTGCCAACGAGGCTGAAGGGAAGCAACCCATTATGTCCTCCAAGAAGAAAACCACCTGAGGGCCCGACTTGTCCAAGAAGAAGATCACTTAGTGGCTACAGCTAGCTTATGAGAAGTTTCGCAGGCAGAACCCCTATTCTACTCCCCATGACCCTCTTGCTCAAGATCCCTTCTTCCATACTATTCATCAAGAAGAGATCTATCTTGAAGTGTATGCATCCAAGAAAAAGAATATGGTTGGCCCCCAGAAACACATCAATGTGGACCACATTGAGAGCAAGAGTGCTTATTTTGGTGAGGCACTTGATATATGCAGGAGGTTTGGGCTCATAAAGCTCATGGAGCATCGTCAGAATTATGATGAGAGGGCCACTTCTAAATTCTACACCACTCTCTACATCGATACTAATCCCAAGGATATAACAATGAAGTGGATGACCCATGATAAGCTGATGCCCGCCAAGTGGTCTAAGTTTGAGGATCTTCTTGGTTATCCCATTCAACCAGGCAAGCGGGCAAATGGATGGCGCATTCACAAGGACAAGGCTTCTGCTCCTGAAGTTTTGGAGCCTTCCTACATTGAAGGTTGGGGTGTGAATGGTCAGGTCGCTCATCTTCTTCTAGTCTATGACATCATGCGTAAAGTGTACCAAAACACCATTGCCCCCAAGGCAGGTAACTTCGATCAGCTCCATGCCTTCCAGATTGATCTTATGTATCAGACATATCTCCATAGGGAGTCTGCTGAGCCCCTTGATGTTATGCACTATTTGGTCCTTGAGATTTGGCCTGCAATGATTGAGAAGAGGTCGTGTCCCTATGCTCCTTACATTCAAACTCTTATCAATGTCAAGTAGTGAGAGGCCACCCACTCTTGTTTTCCTGAAGATGGTTTCTCTATCCATGAGGAGAAGACTCTCCGTGTGATGAATCATGAGAAACCCCGGTCTCAAGTGGAAAAGGAAGCTGCTACTTCAAAGGTTGAAAGGGAATGTGTTGGGGCTTCAGGCCATGTTGGGTCTACTGATGGGGATCAAGCTGAGGCTTCTCCTCCTCCTCGGTTTGAGAGGCAGCCATCTTGGGCCAAGAAGCTGATGAAGAAAGTCAAGAAGTCCTTTTGTTTCATGCAAGAACGTGAGTACCAAGCCTATGTTGACCAGAGGCACAGTGTCAAGAGAGAGAAGGTCATCATGAGTAAGCTCTATATTGATGTATCTCCTAAGTCCAGCTCCATCACCACTCCTAAGGATCAGTGGGTCAATGCACATTGCAAGTGGACTGACAATGATGATGAGGATGATTTCACCGATCCTCTTCCGCCCACTTGGGAGAACGCCACATGGAACCCCAAGCTTTCTCCTCTTTATGTTTGTGGTTGAGGCGCGTAGTTTGGTAGCCTTTTCCCTTTTGGCGTCTTGATGCCAAAGGGGGAGAAAGTTATCTATTAGGGTGCTTCGGGATTTGCATGGGTCGTGTCATGAGCTCATTCTTCCTTTGATCCTTTTATGCTCGTGAACATTTTCTTTCTCTATGTATGTTTGTGGACCTCTGTTAGTTGTATGTTTATGGACCTCTGGTATTTGTGTTATATATGTGTATGAGACTATGTATTGTGATATCTATGTTGTATTCTCGTGGTTGGTTATATTTGGTAGAGCTATCTCCTTTATCTCATATATTGTCTCTCACCATATGGTTGTTTGTGCAAAGGTATGACTCACTCTATTTCATCTATTTCCTTGCACTTGTGTTGTGTTTGTAATGGTAAGGGGGAGCCTCCCGTGTGTGTGATTGTTGCATTCCATAAGCAAATTTTCATCTATTGCACACATCTAGGGGGAGCTACTCTTATATTACAAAAGTTTGTTCTATTATGTTCTTTATCTATGCAAATCTTATGGGGTTGTCATCAAACACCAAAAAGGGGGATATTGAAAGGATATCTATTTCTCTAAGTATTTTGGCATTGATGACAACTTCACTTGCGGTTTAACCATTTACCTAAGTTGCAGGTTTTACTTATAGACAGTTTGGTGTGTGGACTCTTCTCTTGAACACTCGTGAAGACGGTGCCTCTTATTTGGTCTTTCTCTCTATTTTGTGTTTTAGGAGGCCGTACTATCAAGAGGTGTCCACCTAGGAAGGTTGTGGGAAATCACATTTTCATGCACATACTATACTTGCACCTCCACAGCCATCCTATTGTTTAGCGAGAGAGCGTTCATGTGAGGTGTATAGGTTGTTTCTGCCTATCGGCCATGCGTAGGTAGTTTCACACATATCTTGTTGCAAGGCTGGTCTTGGAGGTAGTTCTGGCGCTGGTACTGGCCGCGGTTCCGGTCACAATCAGTAACTCTCTATTTGGAGAGCTCTATTTTTTGGAATTAAGGCCAGAAGTTGTACCGGTCAATCCTGACCAGAACTTCCTACTGGCACTACCTAGCCACTCCCTTTGGTACCCATGAGTGGTACTACCGCCCAGCCTCCGGTAGTTCCGTCCAGGGACCTTGCAATCCTGTATTTCTAGCGCTACTTCTGATCCAAGTTCCGGTGGCCCCCCGGTTTGGTTTAGAGTTACTTCTGTTTGAAGTGTCCTATTTGTCGGAACTTGGGCTAGAACTTTCACCGGTAGTACCGGTCGATAGCTCCTCTCGCACTAAGCCGGAACTTCTGTCTGCACCGGGAATCGCTCCAGTCAACTTTGGAGTTGTTGGAGTGGGCTCACCGGAAATACCAGCCGCCCACCGATAGTACCGGTGGTGTCGTGAGGGCTGCAACGGTTTAGTTTGAAGAGGGCCTATTTAAGGCACCCTTCTTCCTCCTCCCTACCCAACTCTTCATTTTATCTCTCCTCCATTAATACAAGAGCTTCATCTTCCTAGATCTCTCTCCCTAGCCACTCAAACCTCTCGATCATTTGAGGAGTGGGAGAGGTGACCAAGATCTACACTTCCACTAAAGGAATCGTGATTTCCCCCACCCATCCTTTGTGGATCTTGTTACTCTTGGGTTCTTGGAACCCTAGACGGTGTAGGGCATCCTCGAAGCTAGGGTAATTGTTGTTAATCTTCGTGGTTCTGTTGAGGGCCTCCAATTGAGTTGTGGATCCTCCCCTCAACCTTGTTGTAAAGGTTTTGGTTGGCGCCTTCAAGGTCACCGGTTAGTGGATGATGAGGCCACTTTGTGGTGGAGCTCACCGGAGAAGAAGGTGAGGCCTTTGTGGCGCTCGGGTGACCTTGTGTGGCCCCGACACCTCTCCAACGCAGATGTAGCTTTCTTGGAAGTGAATTATAGGAATTACATCTCCGTGTCCCCTCGCCTGTTTACTCGTTCCTCTCCTTTACGTATTGCAATTACCACGTTGTTCACTTGTTGTATCGTTTGGCATATAGGATGTTCATTTTGTTGCATCTCTAGAGAACTTAATTTTGTGCAAAGCTAAAAATTGTAAGAAAAAGGATAAAAATTGGTAGTCTCCTATTCACCCCTTCTAGTCGACCAAAGTTAGACCTTTCACTTGTATTCCTTGGGGGCGCCATTCACGAAAGCATCCGCAAGACCGCTGACATCCTCGAGGGCAACAGTATTTGGGAACTTCTCCTGGTGGAAGCGACCAAGCACAACCTTGGACTTGAGGAGGGCATCCTTGGCGTACACGCTGTGATCTTTGATTGCGCTCACGGTGCCAACCAGAGTATCCTCCCACTCAAGCACTTGATGGTCGAAGTCGACACCGGAAGCATCTGCATATGCACATAGAGGTAGCCTAAGCAGAATATTCAAGTAAGTAGAAGATGGAAATTGTTGGAAATATGCCCTAGAGACAAATAATAATATGGATTATTATATTTAAAGTTTATAATTAGGTTTTATATCATGCTATAACCATCGGTCAGTAGTCCCATTAATTATTAGAATATTAACTGACGGCCCATTGATTACAAGTATTCACCATTGGAAATATGGGGATTTTTAGTGGTGACTACAAGCCGGAGGCGCTGGTACCCTGGTGCCCACAGTGTCGAAATCCTGGCGCCGGAGCCTGATACGTCCATTTTGCATCACTATTCTATATCATAATTCACTATTATCCATTGATATATTTCAGATTAAGAGATGATACTTATGTTATTTCATTTATTTTTGCATGGTTGATGACTTTTGGAGCATGGACCGCTGTAGTCAGGATTCTGGTGGAAAAGGTGCTATTTGGAGGCAAAATTTGCGAAGATCAGAAAATTCAGGAAAATACATGGAAAATCCTATTTTTCCAGAAGACAAAAGAAGCCAGAAGGGGAAGCGGAGATGGGCCACAGGGGGGCCACACCACCCCCTAGCGCGGGCCAGCCTAGGCCGCGCCACCAGGTGGTGTGTCCGCCCTGGTCCACCCCTGGCTCTCCCCTCCGGCGTATATTATCCTCCCAAAACCCTAAGACTCGAGGAGCGACCACAGAAAGATTTTGCCACCTCTGCGGGGTGGAAAACACCAAGAGAGAAAGATCTCTCCGGTAGATAGAATTCTGCCAGGCGAATTCCTTCTCGGAGAGGGGAGATCATCGCCATCAACACCATCATCAAGCTGGACTTCATCGGGATCATCATCATCATCACCACCACCATCATCTCCACCACCACCACCATCACCACCTCCATATTGTTGTAACAATTGGGTTGAATCTTGCATAGTTCTTAGGGGAAACTTTCCTGGTGTTGATTACTCTTTGTAGTTGATGCTATTGAGTGAACCATTGAATTATTGTTTATGTTCAGATTGTTATACATCATTATTCCATCTCTGATCATGATCCATATGATGTCTTGTGAGTAGTTCGTTTTGTTCTTGAGGACATGGGAGAAGTCATGTTGTTAGTAGTGGAATTGTGTTGAGAAAGATTCAATAGTTTGATATTTAAGTTGTGGTGTACTTCTTATAGTGGTGTCATGTGAACATCGACTACATGACACTTCACCTATATGGGCCTAGGGGAATGCATTGTGTATTTGGCTACTAATCGTAGGGGTTGCCGGAGTGACAGAAACCTGAACCCCCGTTAGGAAACCATAGCACAAGGGACGTCAGGGTCTTAGAGTTTAAAGCTGTGGTTAGGTTTCTACCTTAATTACTTTCTTGTACTTACGGATGTTTGCAAGGGGTATAATCACAAGTATGTATTAGTCTTAGGAAGGTCGGTACATTAGCACAGGTTCACCCACACAACATTTAGCAAACTAAAGAAGATTAATCAACTATATGAAGCGAAAGCACTTGATGATATTCCCGTGTGTCCTCGAGAATGTTTGGTCATCTTAAGTAATACAACTGGCTTGTCCTTTGCTGAATAAAGGATTGGGACACTTGCTGCATTCATTCTTTTTGTATTTTATTTACTGGCACTTTATTTACTTGCATTATCAAAAACCCCTAAAAATCCGTTTGTTAAGTATTTGCAGAGAATTCCTGATCCATACCACTAGCCAACACCTTCTGCTCCTCGTTGGGTTCGACACTCTTACTTATCGAAAATACTGCGATACACCCCCTATACTTGTGGGTCATCAAGACTATTTTCTAGCACCGTTGCCAGGGAGTGAAGCGCTATTGGAGAGTGGAACTGGTAAAGGAAACCTCTACTATGAGTATTGTTTACTTCTGTTAGTTGCTTTATTTTCAATATGGATAATTCGCTGAGTTTCTTATTTCGTAATGCTACTACCACTGCTAAGGTAGTAGATGAACCACCACCTGCTAAGAATGATACTTTTAAAATACCTACAAGAATTATTGATCATGTTATGGATAACTATTATGTTGGAGATGGAACTGTCCATCTTGGTGATCATTTGCTCTTTATACACGAATTATGCAGGTTGTTCAATTGTGCAGGTATTACTACAGATCAAGTCAAGAAGAAGTTATTCTCATTATCACTGAAAGGAAGAGCTGAAGAATGGTATAAGCTGCTGAAGAATGGTCAAGCTCTTGAATGGGAGGAAATAGTACCTCTCTTTTATTCAAAGTTTTATCCTCCTAGTGAGATTCATAAAGATCGGAATCAAATATACAACTTTTGGCCTCTTGATGGAGAGAGTACAGCTCAAGCTTGGGGGAGATTGAAGTTACTAATGCTCAAATGTCCTATTCATGAGCTCCCCAACAATATTATTATCAATAACTTTTATGCAAGGCTTTCTCTTCATGATAAGGATTTATTGGATGCCTCTTGTGCTGGATCATTCACTCGCATGGAAGAAGAAGCTAAATGGGATCTTCTAGACCGTACTCAAGACAATGCTGAAGCATGGGAACATGACAAAGGAAGAAAGTCAGGTATAAATTATGATTATGAATGCATTGAATCTTTTATGGGAACTGATGACTTTCAAAATATAAAAATGCTTATCGTCTAGACTCTCAAGCTATTGAAGTTCCTGAAAAGAAGTGGAATAAGTATCATGCACCTTATAAAGATATTGTTAGTAGTGTTCCTACAAGAAATACTGAAGTTTATACTGCTAATCATGCTTTACTTGAACCTTACATTGAGAAAATACCTTTCTCAGTTAAAGTAAAGGAACATTCTATGATAGCTAGTATGGTTAATGAAAGTACAAGTAAAGTTGCTGAACTTGATGAACAAAATGATGAACCTATAATAGCAAATGTGAAAGACTTTATCACTAAATATGTAGAAGATGGACACACTATCCTTTGTAAGGATATCCCTAATATTGTTTCACAAAGTAGTGTTATGAGAGTTAGTGTCCCTGTGTTTTCTGTTAGGATAAGTGATCATTGCTACAATGGTTCTTATAATAGTTATATCATTAAATTTATGCATGATACTAAAAGTTATTATGAGAGAGGAAAGACTCTTCTAATGCATCTCAATAATATCAAGTTTCCTCGTTTTATGCTTAAAATCTTTATGTTGCACTTGTTTTGCCTTCCTATGCTTGCAGCTTCTGGTTTGTGTGCTTACAAAATTCCCTTGCATAGGAAGTGGGTTAGACTTAAACATGTATATTTTTGCTTCTTAATGCTCTCTTTCACTTCAATTCATATTCTTATGTGAGCATCATTGAAATTATCATGCCCATCTTAATGGCTATAAAGAAAGAGCTTTTTTTGGGAGACAACCCAATTTATTTGTGCTTTCAGTTGTTTTTGTTTATTTGAGTCTTGGAAGTTATTACTTTGGTAATGACCTCTCCTTATCCTTTTTGTTTAGTTTTTGTGTCAAGATCAACCTCTAATGAGAGAAGTAAGATTTGGGGAAGTTGTTGTCCCGAAACAGATTTTTGTGCTTCACCGTAAAAATTCGTGAGAGATCTATGTATGTTATATTGAGCTGTAATTTTTTTTGATTCTGCCCCAGGTTGTTATTTAACTTCGTTAGTTTTGCACTTTTTGATTTGAGGAACAGAAGATTTTCGAAAAAATTGATCTCTACATGCTGGTCTGTTTTGACAGATTTTACCACTCTTGCATTTGCTTCTTAAATCAATTTCCTTTTTGAATTCTTTTTGGGTTTTCCGAAGGAGTTGCTACAGTAGCTTATGTTTTGATGGATTTCAGTTGAATTGGAACCTAAAAGGTTTATTACATCGCTTATACTAATGTTGCTAATGAGAATTGTGTGAAGTTTTGTGTGGAAGAAATTTCCAGGTTAGTGGAGAAAATGGTATCATAAGAAAGTGAAAGGTTTCATGACTCAAGCAATAAAGTGTATGAAGATGAAGATATTGATGTTATCCAAGTGGTGACTCCGGAAGAATCTACCAAATGCCAAATTCAGAGACCTGCAGAGTCCGTTTTCGAATAGGTAACAGTTCTGGTAAGGAAAGTTCCGCGAAAATTCTGTCAAGTTATATTTTTGGAGTTTTTATCCAGCAAGGAAAGCAACGAAGCGAGAGAGGGACGGAAATGGAGCCAGGGTGGCTCACACCACCCCCTGGCACGGCCCCCTGGCCGCGCAAGCAGGTGGTGTGGCCACCTCGAACTCCGTCTCTGACCCGTTTTCTCCTAGTACCTTCCTTTTGTTGTAAAAATTCGTAATATATAATCCCCCAGATCTTCCGAGGTTCGTATATCGTGTTCTCATCGTGTTTTTGTTTCGAGATGTTTCTGCCAGGAGTATTCTTAAAATTTAGATGCACAATGGTCTCCGCCAAGGATAAGGGAAAGGAGCCTATGGAGGAAGATCTTCAAGACCCCGGCCAGGAGAAGGAGATCAAGAGTGAAGATGAAGAGGAGGCAAAGAAAGGCCAGGAGAAGAAGAAAAATGGGATCTTCTAGACCATACTCAAGACAATGCTGAAGCATGGGAGAATGACAAAGAAAGAAAGTCAGGTATAAATTATGATTATGAATACATTGAATCTTTTATGGGAACAGATGACTTTCAAAATATTAAAAATGCTTATGGTCTAGACTCTCAAGCTATTGCAACTTATTTTAAGGCATTTGCTTCCTACATTGAAGTGCCTAAAAAGAAGTGGAATAAGTATCAAGAACCTTATAAAGATATTGCTAAGAATGTTCCTACAAGAAATACTGAACTTTATACTGCCAATCATGTTTCATCTAAACCTTACATTGAGAAAATGCCTTTCCCAGTTAAGATAAAGGAACATTCTATGATGGCTAGTATGGTTAATGAAAGTACAAATAAAGATGTTGAACCTGATAAACAAATGGATGATGAACCTATAATAGAAAATGTGAAAGCACTAAATATGTAGAAGAGGGACACACTACCCTTTGTAAGGATACCTCTAATATTGTTTCACAAAGTTGTGTTATAAGAACTAGTATTCCTGTGTTTTCTGTTAGAATAAGTAATCATTATTATAATGGTTCTTGTGATAGCTATATCATTAAATTTATGCATGATACTGAAAGCTACTATGAGAGAGGGAAAAGTGTTCTTATGCATCTCAATAATATCAAGTTTCCTCGTTTTATGCTGAAAGTTTTTATGTTGCACTTGTTTTGCCTTCCTATGCTAGTAGCCTCTGGTTTCAACAACTTGTTTGTTTACAAAATTCCCTTGCATAGGAAGTGGGTTAGACTTAAACGTGTGTATTTTTGCTTCTTAATGCTATCTTTCACTTCAATTCATATTCCTAAGTGAGCATCATCAAAATTATCTTGCCCATCTTAATGTCTATAAAGAAAGAGCTTTTTGGGAGACAACCCAATATGTTTGTGTTTTTGGTTTGTTTTTGGTTTGTTCTTGAGTCTTGGAAGTTATTACTTTAGTAATAAACTCTCCTTATCCTTTTGTTCGGTTTTTGTGTCAAGATCAACCTCTAATGAGAGAGAAGTAATATTTGGGGAAGTTGCTTTCCCGAAACAGATTTTTGTGCTTCACCGTAAAATTTCGTGACAGATCTCTGTCTGTCGGATTGAGCTGTAATTTTTTTTGCTTCTGCCCCAGGTTGCTATTTAACTTTCGTTAGTTTTGCACTTTTTGATTTGAGCAACAGACGATTTTCGAAAAAAATTTACCTTTACCTGCTGGTTTGTTTTGACAGATTTTGCCACTCTTGCATTTGCTTCTTTATTTGATTTCCTTTTTGGCTTTTCGGAAGGAGTTGCTACAGTAGCTAATGTTTTGATGGTTTTCAGTTTAAATTGGACTCGAAAGGTTTTATCACTTCACTTATACTAATATTGCTAATGAGAACTGTGTGAAGTTCTGTGTGAAAGAAATTTCCAGGTTAGTGGAGAAAATGGTGTAATAAGAAAGTGAAAGGTTTCATGACTCGAGCAATATGAGTATGAATATGAAGATATTGATGTTATTCAAGTGGTGACTCTAGAAGAATCTACTAAATATCAAATTCAGAGACCTGTAGAGTCCGTTTTCGAATAGGTAATAGTTCTGGTAAGAAAAATTCCGCCAAAGATCTGTCAAGTTATATTTTTGCAGTTTTTATCCAACAAGGAAAGCTACAAAGCGAAAGACGGACAGAAACGGAGCTAGGGTGGCTCACACCACCCCCTGGCGCGGGCCCCCTTGGCCGCGCGGTCCCCCTTGGCCGCGCCAGCAGGTGGTGTGGCCACCTCGGCCTCCCTCTCCGACCCATTTTCTCCCAGTACCTTCCTTCTGTTGTAAAACTTCGTAATATATAATCCCCTGGATCCCCCGAGGTTCGTATAGCATGTTCTCGTCATATTTTTGTTTCGATCTGTTTCTGCCAGGAACTATCCTTGAAAGCTTAGAAGCATAATGGTGTCCACCAAGGATAAGGGAAAGGAGCCTATGGAGGAAGATCTCCAAGACCCCGAGCAGGAGAAGGAGATCAAGAGTGAAGGTGAAGAGGAGACAAAGCAAGGCCAACATCCTCACACCGGCACTACCATTGCAAGCATTGGAGTGTTGGCAAGATCTGTCAGGGTCAGGAGGACTGCACGGATGTCAACCGGAGGGAAAACTCCATGTCACTGTTTGGCTCCACGATCACTCCTTCCACGCGCCAAGAATCCTTTCCACACCCTTATCCATAAGCATCAACACGGGAATATGCCCAAGGAGAAATTACCCTCCAATTGGGATTTGCCTCGTTCTAGCCATGCAGGAAAAGAAGACTTCAAGGAGGAAGAGTGGGAAAAGAATCGCAAGAGCTGGGATCCACAATCTGACATGATCATGCACCGCATCGAGCACAACTCGGAGTTGATTCGTACTCTCACCTTCGAGATTGAGGACTTGGGGAAACTGATCAAAGAGCTCATCAAAAGAACACCACCACCACGAAAGGAGTAATTCATCATCAGTTTTGGCATCCCCTTGGTTTGTTCCAAGCTTGGGGGAGTGTCGCGGTGTCACATCACTATCTTCTATCTTTTTACCCTTTTAGTAGAGTGATACCATGAATAGAGAAGTTATCATGTAGGATGGTTTGCATTATGGAAGTGTCCCCTCTCTCGTTAGATATGTATCCCTTGGTGTGAGTTGCCGTTATGGAATATTAATGAGAAGTTCTACCATTCATTCTTTTGCATATCTTATATTAGTTTTCAGTTCATGGTTATATGATTGATCTTGTTGTTAGTATTGGTATCACTCTAGGATCATTGAGTTAATATTAGTTGGTTTTGGCAAACCTGGCTCAATTAGTAGCAAACTATTTTTGAGAGTTGAATGAAAAGATAAAAGTACTCTAAAGAAATATAATTTCATCATCTTTCTTTCTTGATTTGCTCATAAGTTTAGTATTCTCCGGTCAAGATCTTTTGTGCTTCCAAGGAAGATTGCATGTTTGTTTTTATCACTTGTATGTTTGTTTGTTTCCTTCAACTCTTATGCTTGCTACCCAGCCTTGCTAGCCAAAAACCTGTACTGAGAAGGAATTCTTCTCGTGCATCCAATCCTTAAACCAAAACCTATGCCATTTGTGTCCACCATACCTACCTAATAGCATTATTGCTATTCCAAGTAAATTCTTGTTTTTATCTACCTTCCAAATTAAACTTGTTATGTGAAAAATAGTGATTAAAGCTCTCACGAACTTGATGGAACACCTTATTTTCTTGCACTTAATAAACTTGAACCATTGTGTCCATATTTGTTGCGTATATGCTTGCACTTTATGAGTTGAAGTTAGCAGAACCATGTATCATGGGGAACGCTTTCAACATTGTACTGGTACTTTGTACCTCATTGATATCATGATTATTTTGCCTATGGATCCCGGTGGTGTGAAATAAAAGGGGAACTTGTGAGATCATGGAGTTTATATGTGTGTTAGAGAAACGCCTGGGCCCCTAGCCTAAGCCATGCCTGATCATGGTGGAAACTTGCAGCATAACCATAATGAGCACTATGTGAAGCATCTTCAATAAAAACCTATGCAGATAGCAAATAAAAAGATTGCTGAGATGCTCATTGTCAGCTTGCCTTGTCATTTTGATTATGGGATAGCTCCTGTATCATGTGTAAGGGGTACCCCGTTGGCGGTTCTCTATGATACATATGTATTTACAATGACAAGAGCTTACTTGTGACTGAAGTTGAGTAGCTTGAGGTTCGGTACTCATAAGTAAGGGGCATGAGATTTCAACTTATAACTTGTCAAGCATATCCTCTTAGTTGTGTCACTTTAACCTTAATCACCTAAAGATGCCTATGATATGGGGCAATGAGAGCTGAAAACTAATAAGTACCATAATTTTTGGGAGCTCTTTATGAAACTTGAAATCCCTGCTTCCCTCTGCGAAGGGCCTTTCTTTTACCTTTTAGTTGAGTCAGTAAACCTATTCCTCTTTACCTCAGCAAGCATTTTGAGTTTAATTCATTCATATGATAATATATTCAATCATGTTTCTTATGTTCCTTGTTTTGCACTTTGCTCTTATCTTGGTGATTACTACTTTGAAAGATATCATTGAAAATCAGTTATTTGTGAACTCCAGCAAATTGTCAACTATTCTTCGACCAAGAGCTAAGTTTTCCATTACCAATTATGATTCACTTTATGTATCTTTATTGTGTTTCCTTTACTTATCACAAGTTAAGTTATATAATAGTGAGTTGTCTTCTATTATGATATATGTATTGATGAATGTGATGCTTCTTGTCCGTATTATTTTATCGACTCTTCACTCCATAAACCTGAGGTCATGTTTATTGAGTTCAGTTTCGCTTAGGGACAAGCAAAGTCTAAGCTTGGGGGAGTTGATACATCCATTTTGCATCACTATTCTATATCATGATTCACTATTATTCATTGATATATTTCATATTAAGAGATGATACTTATGTTATTTCATTTGTTTTTGCATGGTTGATGACTTTTGGAGCATGGACCGCTGCAGTCAGGATTCTAGTGGAAAAGGTGTTGTTTGGAGGCAAAATTCGTGAAGATCAGAAAATCCGGGAAAATACATGGAAAACCCTATTTTTCCAGAAGACAAAGGAAGCTAGAAGGGGAAGCGGAGATGGGCCACAGGGGGCCCACACCACCCCCTGGCGCGGGCCAGCCTAGGCCACGCCACCAGGTGGTGTGGCCGCCCTGGTCCACCCCTGGCTCTCCCCTCTGGCGTATATTATCCTCCCGAAACCCTAAGACTCGGGGAGCGACAACAGAAAGATTATGCCGCCTTTGCAGGGCAGAAATCACCGAGAGAGAAAGATCTCTCCGGCAGACAGAATTTTGCCGGGGGAATTCCTTCCCGGACAGGGGAGATCGTCGCCATCAACACCACCATCAAGCTGGACTTCATCGGGATCATCATCATCACCACCATCATCTCCACAAGCACCATCATCATCGCCTCCATATTGTTGTAACAATTGGGTTGAATCTTGCGTAGTTCTTAGGGGAAACTTTCCCGGTGTTGATTACTCTTTGTAGTTGATGCTATTGAGTGAACCATTGAATTATTGTTTATGTTCAGATTGTTATACATCATTATTCCATCTCTGATCATGATCCATATGATGTCTTGTGAGTAGTTCGTTTTGTTCTTGAGGACATGTTGTTAGTAGTGGAATTGTGTTGAGAAAGATTCAATAGTTTGATATTTAAGTTGTGGTGTACTTCTTCTAGTGGTGTCATGTGAACGTCGACTACATGTCACTTCACCTATATGGGCCTAGGGGAATGCATTGTGTATTTGGCTACTAATCGTAGGGGTTGCCGGAGTGACAGAAACCTGAACCCCCGTTAGGAAACCATTGCACAAGGGACGTCAGGGTCTTAGAGTTTAAAGTTGTGGTTAGGTTTCTACCTTAATTACTTTCTTGTACTTATAGATGTTTGCAAGGGGTATAATCACAAGTATGTATTAGTCTTAGGAAGGTCGGTACATTAGCACGGGTTCACCCACACAACACTTAGCAAACTAAAGAAGATTAATCAACTATATGAAGCGAAAGAAGTTGACGATATTCCTTGTGTCCTCGAGAACATTTGGTCATCTTAAGTAATACAACCGGCTTGTCCTTTGCTGAATAAAGGATTGGGCCACTTGCTGCATTCATTCTTTTTGTCTTTCATTCACTTGCACTTTATTTACGTGCATTATCAAAAAATCCTAAAAATCCGTTTGCTAAGTATTTGCAGAGAATTCCTGATCCATACCACTAGCCAGCACCTTCTGCTCCTCGTTGGGTTCGACACTCTTACTTATTGAAAATGCTGCGATACACCCCTATACTTGTGGGTCATCAGAGCCAGAGGCGCATGATGGAGATCGTGGCACAAAGGACCATATCACATTGCATTTATATTTGATTTTTATTGTTTATGCATCCTGTTTTGTGTTAGTATTATATACTCGATGGTAGCATAAATAAGATGATCCCTAAAGCATAATACCAACAAAAGTGTTCCCCCTTAGCGTGCACCACCAAGAAAGTTTTTCGTTATAGGCACGCCGTGACGATTGGGCGGCATACATATCTACGGTTGCATACGGTGGGTGTAACACATGTTGCACGGCTATACATGTAAGGTTGAGTTGGCGAGTGTAGCATTTACAGACATGGCCTCAGAACACGAGATGATCAAAAGATCAAGCATGATTTGGATGAATGATGTGATCAATGTTTTGACGTCCAACTTTGCAACTATATCGCCGACCATGACGATCGGGGGCGGTGTAGTGAATGGGGATCGTGTAATCACTAAAACCTTTTGGAGATAATAGTTTTAGTGGAGTTCTTCTATAAACACAATTTAAATTGAACTCACATAATTACAAACTTAGTCAAAATCCTTATGCAATTGTAAATGTGGAATATGGTTCACCGTGAAGTTTCATTTGAGATTGTTGAATGGGTAGCTGCTGAGAAGCTCAAACTAGATGGATCAAACTTCCCTGAGTGGCTTGTGTGTATGAATGTCCTCCTTAGTGAGAACAATGTGGTCGACTACATATGCTATGTGATAGATTTGGATCAACTAGATTACTATGATACCCCATAGTAGCGGGAAGACCGTTATTGTCATCGTGATATGTCCTCCTTCATTCAAGTGATAATGCGCTATGGGATGGTGGACGAACTGCATCCGCTCATGGGTGATCTTGACCCATATGTGATGGTGGATCAACTGAGATCAGAGTTCATGGACCAGGTGCGCATGTGGAAGCACGAGCTTCTTGGAGATTTCCTTTCCATGAAAATGGAGGAGCACACTTTTCTAGAGAGTCACTTGGAGCGCATGCATGATGCGCACATGAGACTAGTTCATTTCGTGGACTACTTGATGACTAATGCCTTTGCGATAGGTGTATTGCTATGATTGTTGCCTCCCAGCTACCAAGGGCACATCTGGACCTGCGTCATGAGAGGTGATGGGGAAACACAGGATTTCCATGAGTTCATATCACATTTAGACATGTGAAGGTTGAACCCATTGCTAGAGAGGTCATCTGTGATGAATGTATATATGATGGACAGTTTTATAAATGTTATAATCTTGCAAATACTTATTGCAGAGTTAAAGTATCTGGTACTTGTTCTGTTTTATGAAAATAGGTCCTTCTGTATAAGAGTTGCTTGCTGGAGGGGAGGAGACATTGCATGTTGATGGCAAGCATGATGATGATGGCCGACGACACTCTCCCTCGACATCTATCATTTAGTTTATTGATTTCGGATAATTATTGTAATCGATGGATTATGAACTTTATTTGTGTGTATTTCACTTCGCGAGACAGTTATTCATATAAGTTTGTAAAAAAATAGTTGTTCTACTTTTATGAATGATTTTTATTCGTGTTCATATGTTTTCGATTATGTGTGAATTATTTCTGTTGTAAAACTAATTGATAATGCATGAACATTTGTAAAATATTGAAATGCCTTGGAAATACCCATCTTAATGATATATTCATTTTGAATGAAACCATTGTTTGAAATTCAAAAGTTATGTTGATGATATGTGAAAGTAGTAGATATTTGATTTCTTGTCACATACAAATCATGCTCATGTTTGGCAAAACAATTGAAACGTCGTGTATTGTAAAATACAAAGTGTTTGATGAATTGTTGAAAGATAATACATGTTCTATGTACCGTGTTTCAACAAAAAAGTGGTGATTATCATTTAGTAATTGTTGATTTTAGTAAAAGAGTTTACTAGACGAAACATGAGCTTGAAACAATTTGATGTGATCAAAGATTTCAGCATCAAAGGGTATTGAAAATAAAGAGAATTAAATTACCGTGATTCAATCAATAGTAATGAAATTTGACGTTATAAGATTGGCATGAGAACTTGTGAAATGCGTTTCACAAAATTGTGATGCATTTAGCTTTTCAAATGTTGAATTGCAAAATCATCATAATATAAAATTTTATATTAAGTGGGCAATTGATGGCGCCAGATAAATCGATGTAGTGTTAGTATATAAGATCATTAGTTGGAAGTAGAAAACACTCAATTAGAACAAAGTGAACCATCTGAAATTCGTGAAATTGGCACCATGCCTTGTATGGATTGTCATGGAAGTTTTGGAGTTATTTCATATCATCAAAACAACAACGGACAAATCTTTGTAGTGTATTCATTGAATACAAAATCCATAACTAAAACCAAAAGAAGGCAAAACCAACATTGCTAAAAGTTTAGTGTGTTCTCTAGAAAGTATGTTATGGATAATGTTGTTAATGGAACAAAGTGAGAGCATGATGAAGGTCCAAGACCATGTATCTGTGTGTTGATAAGCGCAACAGAATGTATTCCAGAATGCAACTCTTCACATAAAAGAAAGGAATCAATGCTAATGATCATTGGGTTTTAAATAATGCTTTTATTAAATGAAGTAGGATTTGCAAATATGCCCTACACCTTGTGCGGAGACATTTGTGAATCACTTGTCATGTTATCAAAACATAGCATACCTACAAACTACAAATGAATTGATGGTAAACTAAAATTATGAGAAATCCTAGAAGTAAATTTCACTTAAGATTAGAAAGTAAATTGTTACTGAATCTTGTCGAGTACAAGAGTTACTTGATATTTCCAAAGGACCGCAAGATCATACGGAAAAGGTAGAAGACAAATCACGATTTGCCACAAAATAATGTCTTGGGCGAATTCAAATGAATTTGATTCATAAGTGCTGAAGTCTAGTGGCTTTAAAACTAGCAAGGTACTAAAGTGTAACATCCCATTTTTAGCAACCCTGATTAGCTGTCCAGAATGCAAAAAACAGGGGGAACAAAAACTATTTCCTGTTCATTGGTGCAGTGTTTGCTTGTTGTTTGTTTGTGCTTGTGCATGTGAGTGTATACCATATGATACTACTTACCTCACCATCAATTGACACAAGCTATTTAACAAAACTATCTTGGCTCATTTTACATATTCTCAAATGTTCTGGCATTTAAAAACCTGAGCCAAGAAGCCTTTGCAAACCAACTATTTTAGTAGCTTCTATTGATCAAACTATGGAGAGCTATATAACATAATCCCCTTATGTTTTCAAGACAAAACCTTCTACTACTCTTATCTCTAGATTTAACAAAACTCTTTTATGAACCATTTGAATTCTACTCTTGGTAGAGATACCAAGGACTCTCATCCTATTCAAAATCCAACCTATTCAAAACACCCATCCTTACCTCAAGCTAAGCTTGATGGTAACCCTAGTAGCAGTTGATTTGTTTGTAAGATGAGTTGCCTTGATCTGTTCTTTGACTTGATTGCTTAGAAGTAGTATGAGCTACTCTAGGAGCTCATCAGTAGGATCAAGAGGTCTCCAAATCACCACACCCAAAGAAAGAATACAATCTGGATCTGATCTCTGGCCACTAGGTGATCATCTAAAACCCCTAACTAGATCAACTCTGTAGTGATCCCTCCTAGAAGCTTCCAAGTAAATGAAGACCAATATCAAGCAAGGATACTTTCTACTCAATCTACACTTCAACATCAACCATTTGCTGATGCTATGGGTACCTTGCAACCCATGAAAAACATCCTCCCTCTTATTCTAGGCAAAAATCCTAAATCTGCCAAATTTGGCCAAGTCTGGAAATCTGTTTCCAACACCACCTTTTTGGATGTCTCCCTTTCTCAACCCTTGTGCATTTTAGGTAATGCACCTGAACCATCTTGTTAACCATCCTGAGGACTACCAAGGCCCACTCTTGCACTTGGTTAGATCATCCTCCAACCCACTAGTTCTTGATGGTTTTGCAGGCAAGAAAATAACTTTTCCTGCAAAACTAGTCAACATGCCTACTTTGGTAGAAGCTCACACCACCATCCAACCTTCTATGGACCAACTATTTGCATGGTTGTGTTCTACTAATATAGTTATATCAATATCTACTTCACATGTTCCAAGTGGATCTTTGTGCTTCTTAAACCCACAAGGTTTTGAAGGCTAGTTGATAATCTGCTTTAGTAGGCTTATTTTATTCAAAGTTTGAAAGCCTGTCTTGGTGAGCTCAAGCAGGATCAAGCTCAAACCTCTACACCATTGCAATCCACATCACTTAGTATATCCATACATCTACATCATTCCCCAAGGGGAGATCTGAACTCAAAGATACAACCATGTTTTAATGGTATGAAATTAACATCACCATAGATCCTTAATCTAGGGTATTCCACCAAAATCAACTTGGATTCTCCAATCCCAAGGTTGCAAATGTACACCTTGTCTACATCATCTACCCTGATCATCAAGATTTATCAATAATTCTCCATAATTATTATGGCTCCAAATCTAATAAATCTATTTAATAGGCAAAATCTCCAAAACTCCTCTCATAATGGAAAGCTTGGTTTTTGCCAAAACACTTCCCCAACTTTTGGCTCAATTAAGTTCCACCTATCATAACCCACCTTCCCACTTCAAAAATAAATATTTTTGAACAGCTTTATCATTCCTTTTTGCCTATTTTCTTAAATAGCAGAAAAAAGAAATAATCCTTTAAAAATCCTTTCCCATCCCAATAAATTCCAAGAAAATTCCCCGAGCTGTAATTGGTATCTAGGACCAAATCACATCAAAATCCAACAAAGTCCAATGTAAAAATATCAAATGATCTCCAATACTTCATTTCTGCAGTTTTTGATTAAACAGATTCAAGTGGACTAAACCTCCTCTGAAAAATCCCAAATAAATCCTGGAGGTGTACCTTGACCTCATCTACCCACGAATACCATTTCCCCACCTTGTCCAATGCAAATTTTTGGACTTCCTTCATAACCCTATATTTGATCAAAATTGCCAACTAATCGAATCCACTACTCAAACCCACTCCAATCCTCATCAAAAGCTTGACCAGCACCCACCTCACTCCTGGTCGAAACCCCATTAGCACACCCCTCTCCCTCGCCCCATGTGCCTAAGAGAGAGAGAGACAAAAGTGGGACCAAATGTGACCAGCAGCCTCCACCACCCCCTCCCTATCTCTCTGTCCGACCAAATGCCCCTCTCACCCCTCTCCACCGCTCCCTAAGCCAATCACAAGTCAGCCCCACTCCTCCCCCATGTCCAAGGAAGACATTTACACCCTCAACCTCTCCCCCTCCGTATAAATCGGCCAGAGGCCACCCCAGCTCCCCTCACAGGCTCATTTGCCTCCCCCTCTGCTCCCTCTTACCACCCCAGACACCCCACTCCCTCTCCACTGCTCTGCCCTGCTCGAGAGAGAGCAAGAGAGAAAGCTTCAGCCCCTCCCTCTACTCGAGCATAGCTCCCCCACCTCCCTTCCCCTACCTCTGCATGTTCGCTCCCAGAACCCCCATGTCCCCCTGCATCTAACCTTCCCCTCTATTTTTCCCAGGATCCTCCCCACCGTCGATGCCGCCGAGCTTCCAAGAGCACATCCGCGGGCGTCCTTGCGCGAGACAGTTCCCGGCGTCAAACCACCCCTTACCGCCCCTCTCTGGGCTCGTCGCCGACCACCGCATCTCCCTGGACACTCCCTGGCTCCTCTCCGCCGTCAGGTGAGCCTCCCCGATCCCTCCTCCCTCTCAGCTAGGGTTCCCCGCTGCGACGCTTCTTTCCGCGGAGACGATAGCTGAGCGCCGTGGATCTCGTTTAGATCGAGCAGGCGAGATCTTCCCATAACCCCCCCTTGCCGTCCCACGTCACTGACGGCTGGGCCCACCCCGTCAGTTTGCAAACGGACTCCCGCCTCGCGCAGTGACGCCGAGTGGGTCGAATTCCCCTCTCGTCCCAGCTCCCCTCCAGATCCGGGCCCATGTCAATCCTTTTTCTTGTTCCTTTTTTTAAAATACTAGATCTCACTTATGTGGTGTAGTTTAAATTGATTTAAAAATGGAAAATGAAGTATTTTTCCTAAATGGAATTTTTACCATGTCTAGGTGTGTTCTGTGCAACATGCAGAACTAGTCTTGTGCCAAAAATAATTTTCATTATTTACTGGTAATTAATCTACAAAAAGGTATCTTTTACACTAAATAAATTCCTCTGGGAATTGTACATATCCATTTGGGATTAATCAAAGTTCCCCTAGAAGGCAATTTCCATACAAATCAATCAGCATAGGTCTCAGGTCAAGGTGAACTCTAGTCTGCCTGTAGCAAAAATAAAAAAATCCATGCAGTTAGGCCTTTGGAAAATTCCCTACACGAAACCATGAGTCCAATTGAACAAATTCCAAATCCTAGAAATGTGTTACACCAATCCCTATCTAAATCCAGGAGCTCATGATTTATTGAGCCTTGGATGTTTTCTGTGAATTAAACTATTATGTGCATGGTTTATTCACCTCTAAATTCACTACAGTAGTTACACAGCTCCAAAAAGGTTGCTTCCAATTTCTACAGAAAGGTATTCCCAGTATCTACACTGTGTACTTGGAATGAAACCAAAACCTTCTGTAGATTAAATTTGGTGAAAAAGACAAAATGTCTACAGAACCGCCTTTGGGAATTTCCTGAGGGCATTCTGGTAATTATTTTGGAGTTATTCCAACTCTCAGTGAACAAGTACACCAATACCTACCTAATCATCCATGGAAATAATTTTTAGAGCTCCAGAACTTTTCTTGTGAATTATTCCCTAAAATTAGAGCTTTCACCACTAGAATATTCAAAGGAAATTAAAGAAAAGTGATAAAATAGTGAAACTACTTTTGTTGGTTTCATCTTATCAATACCTATCTGTTGGTATCATGTTTTTGCAATGGTACCATATAGAGTATGGTCTTGTCCAAAAATCCATCTCTTAGGTAGTTTCTAGACTATAAATCCTAAGGGGTATTCATTCCCTTCTCCAAGGCCATCTCAATCTCCTAAAACCAATCCTCTCAAAACAATCTGAATCTTAATTCTGTATTATTCAATTGCTTGCTGTATTGTATTGGTGCTTGTATGCCTTGTGTAGATTGTGGCTTGGCTTGCTTGCATGTGCTGTCGGGACGACGATAGCTGCGATGAAATCGGAAAGCAGAAGAAGTGGTATTTATTATTGGTATTGGTATTCTGGGTTATCTAAAGAAGAAGTCCAGGGACATTTATGCCATATTGCTGATCTCAGGCAAGCCACCTTATTGCTCATAAGCCTTGTCCTGTTGTTTTACTTATGCATGTTTTAACTTATGCTTATTAAAAATTGCATTGTTTTACTTTATGTTGAGGTATATACATATATATGGTAGTGGTTTGGATCCTCCAAACTATTACTCTTCGGTACTACTAAGTACAACCCCCTTGGTGACACCTACTTGTCCCTAGTAGAATAGATGGTGTATAACACCATACCCCTTTGAGACCCCGATTGAGCCGAAGCAAAGCTAGAGGATGGGAAGACCCCAGATAGTTTTACCAAATGCTTTATGATAAAACCTTGGGGAGGTGGGACCTCCCAAGAGATGTTGAGAAAGAAAAAGGGATTTTGTTTTACAAAATGCTGGAGGAAAACCGGAGGAAAAATTTTACGAAAACGCACCTGGTTCTTTGCAGTTTTGCTAGAACAATTAACCCTGTGCAACCACATTACTCTAGTATGGGACACAGCTAGATTTGATGTTTGTATATTCTGGTATAAGCTGCCTCGCAACAACTACAGGGGATCGGGGATCCCTAGAGGGTGGGCCTTCTCCATTATAGGTCCATCGACCTGGATAAGGAATGAAGGGTCGGCAGGCCTCCACGCGTTACTATGAGCCCCTCATTGAAAGCGTGTCGTGGGACATGCAATAGGCGCTCCGGTTGGTCCTCGCCCGACGTCTCGGTTTTGAGGGGATTAACACTCATAGGGTAGGCAATTATATTGGAGTGGGCATCCTGAGAGTCTTGATCGGTTACTCGACCCATGATCGGTGAAGATCAGGGTAGTGTACCCGGATGGTGTGGATAAAGTGTACAACCTCTGTAGAGTGTAAATCTATTCAAATAGCCATGTCCGCAGTCATGGACAGTTGGGAAGGTTGCTGTAGAGCGGTGCTGGTTTTGTTTTTAAAAAGGATTTCGGAAAAGAAATGACTTTGAAATGCTTTGACCATGGGATGGTTGGGAAGGATACCTTCTTTGACCATGGGATGGTCAGACCGGTATGGAAGGAGCTTGGTCGAGGGACGACCTGAAAACGGGAACAAATGGGTGACCCAGTCCTAATGTTTCTCCAAAACTTTTCAAAAAGGTTTCCAAAATGTTTTATAAAAGTTTTCAACAAAGTTATGTAGATGTTATATCTACAAGAGAAACTATTTAAGAAAAGGACCTCCCTTGAGCCCGCCTACTACCACAGCCATACTGCATATCTTATTGTTATTATTATTTTAAGGTGGTTTGCGAGTACATTCAAAGCACTCACTGGCATTGTCCCTGGCTATTAACTTGGTCAGATATGTAGAAGAGGTGAAGTGGATGACTACGCGAGCTAGGACGTTCTCCCAGTCAGTTGCCTGTAGGTTGAGGCATGGCTCGGGCTCTACGCTTGATGAAGTTCCACTGATGCTTATTGATGTAGCCATAACGGCATCTATGTAATTCTTGTAATTCGGTATATTCTCAGATGTTGTAATGATACTTGTCGGTTATGTGCCACAACTAACTGATCATGGGGTCGTGGTTGTATGCATAACAGGGATTCTCGGAGGATTAATCTGGGGGCCCCACAGACTTGGTATCAGAGCCATCCTGACTGTAGGAGAACCTTAGTTAGCATGGTCGCTAGACAGGGAACTTATTTTGAAAACCCCGGCTTTCGAAAACTAGTTTCTTAATGAGTTTCAAAAAGTTCTACTTCTTCTCTTAACCTAAGTAAATGCTTTCGAAAATGGTTTCCTCTATCTCTCGTCCAAAACTTCAAACCTACGGATTTTAAATAACTAAGACCTGGAACCCGGTGAAGACAATGAGAACAAGATAAAGACAAGCAACTACTAGCAAACACAAGGAGACTACAACATCACTCTATCAGCGGAATCCTCACAATCAGAAGAAATCGGGTGTTGCACTATCAAGAAACGTCCAAGAGACGACGAAGGCTTCATCTGCAAGATAGTGACTCCGGCCTGAAGAGAGACGAGATCTAGGGTCAATAGTCCTAAGAATAGGATTCCCCTACATCGCGACTAGTTAACTCCTTGGTCCCTGGTGTTGACCGTGTTTGCTTGCCTAAGTGCATCCTATGTTGCTTGATGTGTGTTGCCTGCCAAGGACATTGCGATTCCCTCGCTCTTTTCGTCTTGTTTGTATGTTCAGGTTTGCTTTGACCTCTCTAAAACTGTGACTCGAGAAGCGATAACCCACCTAGTAACTCAGGAAACCCCTATGTTAGCTGTCGGTAATGAGACCCAGACTAACCTCGAGAGTATATGAGAGGAAAAGCATTGCTAGAACCAGGACTTCGACATCGTCAAGCCAGAATCAACCAGAAGTTTTCACCTCAGCAGGACGGCATACCTCGTCAAACTCACCTCGCAAGACTCGTCAATGGCACTATACTCCTTTGTTCCTTAGTCTACTACAGCCAGAATCCCGTTGAAGCCGGAAGTCGATCACCGAAGGATCCTCAATATCCACAAGAAACCACTTGATAAACCAACCAAGGCAAGAAGTGAAGACCTAACCACATTAACCTTTAGTATATTAGAGCTTCTAACTGACTCATTAGACTAACTAATCTAGTCGACCCTACCCAAACCGACGGGAAGTTCCTCCCTAGAAGGTTAGAACCACCCCTGAAGCCAGATGATTAGGAAGCATGAAGACAGTTTCCCCGAAGCTGGATGCCTCTGCTCTGACTGGAGAGCTAACAAGAAGTCTTGTTAAATGCTAACCCTCCTAGAGCTAACCTCTTAAAGGGTTGCATCAGGAAACCACCCGCCAAGGTTGGTACAGTAGGTCGTCGCCGAAGACCTCAGCTCAAGGTTCAGGAAAGCTATATCCTTCCGCTAATAGCAAGTCGGCCTTCCAAGACTGAAGCTCGACACCCCTCCCGAAGCATCTTAGTGAAGCTCTAAGGTGGAAAGACTGCGTCTTTCCACTCAATCTCCAGAGGACTGTCTACCAGAAGATACCTCAGAAAAGACTCCCGGATCCGAAGTCTTCCCCGCCAAGCAGCAACCCATGAGTATCCGATGAGAAACTAACTAAAGACCCACCCGACGGACCGCCGAACCGCTAACCCCTAGGTCCTTAATGCTTAAAGGACGTAAGACTCCGATGGCTTCAACAGGCTAAGTACGAATAATAGTAGTATATAAGCCCCGTAAGTTATAATCCTAGGAAGATTTCCTAAGGTCTCTACTCCAGAAGAAAGATGGATGACACTCCCGAGAAACCCCACAAGTGAAGTAAAGAAGGAAGGAATGCGTACCTCCAAGCTAACCAAATCAAATCCTAAGGGGGAAAGACTGCGTCTTTCCCACAAAAATAGAGTAACCCTTGACTAGAAGCAAATCTAGGAGTTTCAACCGTAAGATCTTTAATTAGGATACGCCACGCCCCCAAGGTAGAGATGTACACTAGGCCGTAGATTTTATCCTCCGACGAGTTCTCCGTGAAGTTCAGCATCGAGATAGTCTGCCCAGTCTAAAGCCCTCGAGATATAGAGTCCGGAAGGGAAAGAAGGTCATCCCTCGCAATCGGGACTAGACTCTGCTCAACTCCCCGTGCATCCCGGAAGACTGAAGCTCAACTTCATTGACAGAGTAGTCACTTTCAAAGACGGAGTCCATAAGATAGTATGCGTAATACACCCAGTATCAACCCGGCTCAAAATCCCCTAACCCTACTCTCCTAAATCTCGGGACGAGATTCTTTTAAGGGGGAAAGATCTGTAACATCCCATTTTCAGCAACCCTGATTACCTGTCCAGAATGCAAAAATCAGGGGGAACCAAAAACTTTTTCCTATTCATTGGTGCAGTGTTTGCTTGTTGTTTGTTTGTGCTTGTGCATGTGAGTGTATACCATATGATACTCCTTACCTCACCATCAGTTGACACAAGCTATTTAATAAAACTATCTTGGCTCATTTTACATATTCTCAAATGTTCTGGCATTTAAAACCTGAGCCAAGAAGCCTTTGCAAACCAACTATTTTAGTAGCTTCTATTGATCAAACTATGGAGAGCTATATAACATAATCTCCTTATGTTTTCAAGACAAAACCTTCTACTACTCTTATCTCTAGATTTAACAAAACTCTTTTATGAACCATTTGAATTATACTCTTGGTAGAGATACCAAGGACTCTCATCCTATTCAAAATCCAACCTATTCAAAACACCCATCCTTACCTCAAGCTAAGCTTGATGGTAACCCTAGTAGTAGTTGATTTGTTTGTAAGATGAGTTGCCTTGATCTGTTGTTTGACTTGATTGCTTAGAAGTAGTATGAGCTACTCTAGGAGCTCATCAGTAGGATCAAGAGGTCTCCAAATCACCACATCCTAAGAAATAATACAATCTGGATCTGATCTCTGGCCACTAGGTGATCATCTAAAACCCCTAACTAGATCAACTCTGTAGTGATCCCTCCTAGAAGCTTCCAAGTAAATGAAGACCAATATCAAGCAAGGATACTTTCTACTCAATCTACACTTCAACATCAACCATTTTCTGATGCTATGGGTACCTTGCAACCCATGAAAAACATCCTCCCTCTTATTCTAGGCAAAAATCCTAAATCTGCCAAATTTGGCCAAGTCTGGAAATCTGTTTCCAACACCACCTTTTTGGATGTCTCCCTTTCACAACCCTTGTGCATTTTAGGTAATGCACCTGAACCATCTTGTTAACCATCCTGAGGACTACCAAGGCCCACTCTTGCCCTTGGTTAGATCATCCTCTAACCCACAAGTTCATGATGGTTTTGTAGGCAAGAAAATAACTTTTCCTGCAAAACTAGTCAACATGCCTACTTTGGTAGAAGCTCACACCAACATCTAACCTTCTATGGACCAACTCTTTGCATGGTTGTGTTATAATAATATAGGTCTATCAATATCTACTTCACTTGTTCCAAGTGGATCTTTGTGCTTCTTAAACCCCAAGGTTTTGAAGGCTGGTTGATAATCTGCTTTGGCAGGCTTATTTTATTCAAATTTTGAAAGCCTGTCTTGGTGAGCTCAAGCAGGATCAAGCTCAAACCTCTACACCATTGCAATCTAAATAACTTGTTCTATCCATCCAGATACCCCATGCCCCAAGGGGAGATCTGAACTCCAAGATACAACCATGTTTTGATGGTATGAAATTAACATCACCATAGATCCTTAATCTAGGGTATTCCACCAAAATCAACTTGGATTCTCCAATCCCAAGGTTGAAAATGCTTGTTACACCTTGTCTACATCATCTACCCTGATCATCAAGATTTATCAATAATTCTCCATAATTATTATGGCTCCAAATCTAATAAATCTCTTTAATAGGCAAAATCTCCAAAACTCCTCTCATAAAGGAAAGCTTGGTTTTTGCCCAAACACTTTCCCAAATTTTGGCTCAATTAAGTTCCACCTATCATACCCCACCTTCCCACTTCAAAAATAAAATATTTTTGAAGAGCTTTATTATTCCTTTTTGCCTATTTTCTTAAATACTAGAAACAAGAAATAATCCTTTAAAAATCCTTTCCCATCCCAATAAATTCCAAGAAAATTCCCCAAGATGTGCCTTGGTATGTAGGACCATCTAACATCAAAATCCAACAAAGTCTAATGTAAAAATATCAAATGATCTCCAATACTTCATTTCTGCAGTTTTTGATTAAATAGATTCAAGTGGACTAAAACTCCTCTGAAAAATCCTAAATAAATCTTGGAGCTGTATCTTGACCTCATCTACCCACCAATACCATTTCCCTACCTTGTCCAATGCAAGTTTTTGGACTTCCTTCATAACCCTCTATTTGATCAAAATTGCCAACTAATCGAATCCACTACTCAAACCCACTCCAATCCTCATCAAAAGCTTGACCAGCACCTCTCTCCAGCACCCACCTCACTCCTGGTCGAAACCCCAGTAGTACACCCCTATCTCTTGCCCCATGTGCCTAAGAGAAAGAGAGACAGAGAGAGACAAGTGGGACCAAATGTGAGCAGTAGCCTCCACCACCCCATCCCTATCTCTCTGTCCGACCAAATGCCCCTCTCACCCCTCTCCACCGCTCCCTAAGCCAATCACAAGCCAGCCCCACTCCTCCCCCATGTCCAAGGAAGAAATTTACACCCTCAACCTCTCCCCCTCGGTATAAATCGGCCAGAGGCCACCCCAGCTCCCCTCACAGGCTCATTTTCCTCCCCCTCTGCTCCCTCTTACCACCCCAAACACCCCACTCCCTCTCCACTGCTCTGCCCTGCTCGAGAGAGAGCAAGAGAGAAAGCTTCGGCCCCTCCCTCTACTCGAGCATAGCTCCCCCACCTCCCTTCCCCTACCTCTGCATGTTCGCTCACAGAACCCCCATGTCCCCCTGCATCTAACCTTCCCCTCTATTTTTTCCAGGATCCTCCCCACTGTCGCCGCTGGCAAGCTTCCGAGAGCACATCCGCGAGCGTCCTTGCGCGAGACAGTTACCGGCGTCAAACCACCCCTTGTCGCCCCTCTCTGGGCTCGTCGCCGACCACCGCATCTCCGTGGACCCTCCCGGGCTCCTCTCCGCCGTCAGGTGAGCCTCCCCGATCCCTCCTCCCTCTCAGCTAGGGTTCCTCGATGTGGCGCTTCTTTCCATGGAGATGATGGCTGAGAGACATGGATCTCATTTAGATCGAGCGGCCGAGATCTTCCTGTACCCCCCCCCCCTTGTCGTCCTGTGTCACTGACGGCTGGGCCTACCCGTCAGTTTGCAAACGGACTCCCGCCTCGTGCAGTGACGCCGAGTGGGCCGAATTCCCCCTCTCGGCCCAGCTCCTCTCCTAATCTGGGCCCATGTCAATCCTTTTTCTTTTTCCTTTTTATAAGATACTAGATCTCACTTATGCGGTGTAGTTTAAATCGATTTAAAAATGGAAAATGAAGTATTTTGCCTAAATGGAATTTTTACCATGTTCAGGTGTGTTCTGTGCAACATGCAGAACTAGTCTTGTGGGAATCTACACTAAATAAATTCCTCTGGGAATTGTACATATCCATTTGGGATGAATCAAAGTTCCCCTAGAAGGCAATTTCCATACAAATCAATCAGCATAGGTCTCAGGTCAAGGTGAACTCTAGTCTGCCTGTAGCAAAAATAAAAAAATCCATGCAGTTAGGCCTTTGGAAAATTCCCTACACGAAACCATGAGTCCAATTGAACAAATTCCAAATCCTAGAAATGTGTTACACCAATCCCTATCTAAATCCAGGAGCTCATGATTTATTGAGCCTTGGATGTTTTCTGTGAATTAAACTATTATGTGCATGGTTTATTCACCTCTAAATTCACTACAGTAGTTACACAGCTCCAAAAAGGTTGCTTCCAATTTCTACAGAAAGGTATTCCCAGTATCTACACTGTGTACTTGGAATGAAACCAAAACCTTCTGTAGATTAAATTTGGTGAAAAAGACAAAATGTCTACAGAACCGCCTTTGGGAATTTCCTGAGGGCATTCTGGTAATTATTTTGGAGTTATTCCAACTCTCAGTGAACAAGTACACCAATACCTACCTAATCATCCATGGAAATAATTTTTAGAGCTCCAGAACTTTTCTTGTGAATTATTCCCTAAAATTAGAGCTTTCACCACTAGAATATTCAAAGGAAATTAAAGAAAAGTGATAAAATAGTGAAACTACTTTTGTTGGTTTCATCTTATCAATACCTATCTGTTGGTATCATGTTTTTGCAATGGTACCATATAGAGTATGGTCTTGTCCAAAAATCCATCTCTTAGGTAGTTTCTAGACTATAAATCCTAAGGGGTATTCATTCCCTTCTCCAAGGCCATCTCAATCTCCTAAAACCAATCCTCTCAAAACAATCTGAATATTAATTCTGTATTATTCAATTGCTTGTTGTATTGTATTGGTGCTTGTATGCCTTGTGTAGATTGTGGCTTGGCTTGCTTGCATGTGCTGTCGGGACGACGATAGTTGCGATGAAATCGGAAAGCAGAAGAAGTGGTATTTATTATTGGTATTAGTATTCTGGGTTATCTAAAGAAGAAGTCCAGGGACACTTATGCCATATTTCTGATCTCAGGCAAGCCACCTTCTTGCTCATAAGCCTTGTCCTATTGTTTTACTTATGCATGTTTTAACTTATGCTTATTAAAAACTGCATTGTTTTACTTTATGTTGAGGTATATACATATATATGGTAGTGGTTTGGCTCCTCCAAACTATTACTCTTCGGTACTACTAAGTACAACCCCCTTGGTGACACCTACTTGTCCCTAGTAGAATAGATGGTGTATAACACCATACCCCTTTGAGACCCCGATTGAGCCGAAGCAAAGCTAGAGGATGGAAAGACCCCAGAAAAGTTTTACCAAATGCTTTATGATAAAACCTTGGGGAGGTGGGACCTCCCAAGAGATGTTGAAAAAGAAAAAGGGGTTTTATTTTACAAAATGCTGGAGGAAAACCGAAGGAAAAAGGTTTACGAAAACGCACCTGGTTCTTTGCAGTTTTGCTAGAACAATTAACCCCGTGCAACCACATTACTCTGGTATGGGACAGAGCTGGATTTGATGTTTGTCTATTCTGGTATAAGCTGCCTCGCAACAACTACAGGGGATCGGGGATCCCTGGATGGTGGGCCTTCTTCGTTATAGGTCCATCGACCTAGAGAAGGAATGAAGGGTCGGCAGGCCTCCACGCATTACTATGAGCCCCTCATTGAAAGCGTGTCGTGGGACGTGCAATAAGTGCTCCGGTTGGTCCTCGCCCGACGTCCCGGTTTTGAGGGGATTAATACTCATAGGGTAGGCACTTATATTGGAGTGGGCATCCGGAGAGTCTTGATCGGTTACTCGACCGACGATCGGTGAAGATCAGGGTAGGGTACCCGGATGGTGTGGGTAAAGTGTACAACCTCTGCAGAGTGTAAATCTATTTGAATAGTCGTGTCCGCGGTCATGGATGGTTGGGAAGGTTGCTGTAGAGCGATGCTGGTTTTGTTTTCAAAAAGGATTTCGGAAAAGAAATGACTTTGAAATGTTTTGACCATGGGATGGTCGGGAAGGATACCTTCTTTGACCATGGGATGGTCAGAGAGGTATGGAAGGAGCTTTGTCGAGGGAGACCTGAAAACGGGAACAAATGGGTGACCCAGTCCTAATGTTTCTCCAAAACTTTTCTAAAAGGTTTCCAAAATGTTTTATAAAAAAATTTAACAAAGTTATGTAGATGTTATATCTACAAGAGAAACTATTTAAGAAAAGGACCTCCCTTGAACCCACCTACTACCACAGCCATACTGCATATCCTCTTGTTATTATTATTTTAAGGTGGTTTACGAGTACATTCAAAGTACTCACTGGCATTGTCCCTGGCTATTAACTTGGTCAGATATCAAGAAGAGGTGAAGTGCATGACTACGCGAGCTAGGACGTTCTCCTAGTCAGTTGCCTGTAGGTTGAGGCATGGCTCGGGCTCTACGCTTGATGAAGTTCTGCTGATGCTTATTGATGTAGCCATAACGGCATCTATGTAAGTCTTGTCATTCGGTATATTCTCGTACGTTGTAATGATACTTGTCGGTTATGTGACATGACTAACTGATCATGGGATCGTGGTTGTATGCATAACAGGGATTCTCGAAGGATTAATCCAGGGGCCCCACATAAAGTCTCGTAAAATAAATTCTCAATTTGTTAATGGATCAAGGGATTTTGAAGTTATTCAAAAATATTGAGAAGATATGCAATTTGCATAAAATTGAGTGGGAGCTAGAGAGTCTTCCTAAATTGATATGTGAATGACATATTTTTTAGTGGGAGCAATGTAAGTTTCGAACTCAAATATGTAGGTGATATATTTTGAGTAAGGACTTGACGTAATTCATATGTGTATATGACACATTAAGAATAAGGACATAAGTACCAATAAATGTTTATTTATAAGGGTAAATTTGAAAGATAATGTCATATAACATTATGTTAGAATGTATTCCTAAAAGAGATTCTGAAGAAGAATCAGAATTGGAATTGATAAAGGAATGGTCCTTGATCATTCAAATTAGGAATAGCATTAAATGCAACATTGATGGTTGAAAGAAAGAAAAGGTTGTTCGTCATCCACTATGTTTTGACACAGGTTTTGTCTTATAAACAATGATATGAACTCAACATGATATGATCCAAGTTCTTGTCAAGAAGAACAAGTCCAGAAGTGATTAAGTGTAAATTACTGGACAATGAGCTAAGATTGTCCACGGTGTCTAATGAGAACTGTAGACATGTGAAAGAGCATGTAGGCCACCATGTGTGGTTTTGGTAATTAATGACAATCTTTATGGACTAATGTTTGCATTGAGTTACACTTGTAGGAATTGTCCATTGGCATCGCTTGAAGTATGTGTTGGCTCCAAGGTGGAAGATATGAAGAAGAGGAAGCTTTGACCAAGGGCTTTGGGCCTTTTGGCGTCATACCAAGGTGGACTTGGGTCAATGAAGACAAGGTCAAAGTAAAGGTTTCCCACTGGCGTATGGGGGAGCAAAGCCCAAGTATTCATCTAGCAAGCGCAAGGAAGAGGAATCAAGAAAGGTGCTCCATCTTGAGAAGAACAAGATCATCTACATCGTGCTCAAGTGGATTGCTCAAGTCAAAGGTATTCTTGATAGGTTTTCTCTTTTGCCGGTCTTTTGTTGTTAGTTGGGAGACCGGGTTTAGGATATATAGCCGTACTATCAAGAGGGGCTCTCGAGTGAGTAGCTCGATCATATCTTTCGAAGAGAGCTTAAACCATTACATTCTTAGCATCATCCTTCTTGGTTTTTTATTGGTCCTATCCATGTGAGGATATAGATCTTGTGGTAATCTTCATAACAAGCTCTTGTTCATCAAAAACGGATTTTCCTTTTATACCTTGTTGCGTTTTTTATCTTGGGGGTTTTCCAAATGCTCACCGAGTGAGGTATCTCACATTATAATACTTGATACTTTATCACTTGGTGATATCCAATATTTATACTTTTAGTTTGGTCGCTCTTGTTGTCCTCTTTCCAATAAAATTTGTTTCGGGTCAATATAAGTTCCCTAGCTAAAGTTATGCCTGTTTGAATATTTAGCCCGGTGTCTCTCGCCGGTACAACCGCCCGGGCGGGCCGGTAGTACCGGCCGGCCCAGCAAGTTCCCAGCCCCGCTAGCTCGCCAGGCTCCCTGCTGCCGCCACCTCTCTCTGGGTCGTGCCTTGCTGCTCCCGTGTGCACGCTCCTGCTTCGCAGCCGCCGCTCCCCCTAATCCCGTCCCGCGCCTGGCCCCGCTCGCTCCCGCTTGCTCGCTGCCTGGCCCTGATCCCCTGTGCGCCCCTTCGCTAGCTGGCAGCTGGCTTTGCTCGGTCGCCTCGCCCCGTGTTGACCTGGATCGCCAGGACGGGTGCGGTAGTACCGGCCCACTCCAGTACTACCGGCCATTCCGGATCTGGCAACCAACGGGCTAATTTCCTGGGGGGCTATAAATAGCTTTTCTCTCCCTTTTATTAGGTGGTTCTTCTCCTCTATTTCTCAAGTCCTTTTGCCTATTTGACTTTAATATCTTGGCTTGATTTCTTCACACCCCTCTAATGATTCTTACCAATATTTGAGGGGAAGATAGAGGAAATCTAGATCTACATTTTGATCAAACCAAATCATCTCTTTGTGAGTGAATCTTTGGGATCTAGATCTTTGGGGGATTTTGTGTTCCCCTTTTGCGTTCTTCCTCTCTTGTTCCCCCAATTGCCTTAGTAGCCTTGTTGGAACTTGAGAGTGAAGATTTGGGGCATCTTTCTGGTGTTCTTGCCATTTGCATTAGGTGCATCAGTTTGTGTTCTCCCCGGAGGATTTGGTTGGTGATATTCATTGAAGCTTGTCCCTCTTGGGTTCTTGGAACCCTAGACGGTTGTGTGGCCTTTGTGGCATGTTCTTGGGGTCTTAAATTAAGTTGTGGATCTCCCCCAAGATTGAGGCCTTGGTGGCGATTATTGGGAGCCTCCAATTAATTTGTGGAGATAGCCCCAATATTGTACGGGTTTGGTAACCACCCTCAAGTGTCCCATAGTGGAACGGATGCTTGCCTGGTGGTGGGTGCTCGGGAGAATAGGGTGAGGCCTTTGTGGTGTTGGTGGTCTTAGTACCTCCCACCCCTCCAACGAGACGTACTCCCTTGTTGGTAGGAACTCAATAAAATATCGTGGTCCCCGCGTGCCTCAGTTATTTCTATACCCGAGCTCTTTACTTATGAAATTTACATTGTGATATCCATCATGCTTGAAGTAATCTATTGTTATCATATTGTTGCTTCTCTTGCTTAGCATAAGTTATTGGTGCACATAGGTGAACCTTAGTACATCTAGGCTTTGTTCTTAACAAAAGAAAATGCTAGTTTTATTCCGCCATTGTTAAGCCCATCTCATAGAAGTTTTTAACCGTTTATTCACACCCCCCCCTCTAGGCGGCATCCGTGATCTTTCAACATGTTTCCAGATCCATGAAGGATGACATGCCTAAACCATAAAGTGTTATGCTATAAGGAAATATGTTAACCTTAAAAGAATGGAAATATATATATTGGAAAGGAAGCGTGGTGATAAACATCAAAAATTGCACATCGGTGCACTATTGATTTGATGTTTGCATTTAAAATATAAGTATATGGATACTACTCGGTGTTATGTATAATGGTGAGGCTGGCGAAGTTCGTCTTCTCATGGAGTGTATTCCAGTGCATAGTGCCCATGAGAAAGTTGGCATTGACTGATCTAACGTCACTTCTGGATCATGGAAATGAAGACCTCACTATGTTACCATAACTACTATACGTACACAAGATGTTATCATGGGATGAGAAAGTATTAATTTCAATTAAGGTGACATTAGTAAGTTGCAAATGATATGAGGGGTTGTAAAGTCCTAACCCTAGACTCAACCTCTTCCATGAGCAAACATTATCAGAAGTGCCAAGTTGTATGGTGCCGATGATTGGTAAACAAATGCAGCTAGTTTATTTGTACTCTAGTGCAAGTGGGAGACTATTGGAAATATGCCCTAGCGACAAATAATAATATGGATTACTATCGTATTTCACGAAGTTTATAATTAGGTTTTATATCATGCTATAATTGTATTGAAGGGAAACATCAATACACGTTTAATATGTAAACAACCAGGAGTTCTCAGTAAATCTCTAGTCAATGGTTCATTAGTCAACAAATGATCAAGGTTTCCTAATCATGTGGCATTTATGCTAGTTGATAATGGAGTCACCTCATTGGGAGAATGATATGATGAGCATACCAATTTAAGCATCGTAACATGATCATGTCACAAATTTCAAGTTGCGATAATTAGGAAATGCGGTGACTTGTTCCTCAGACCGTGAGACCGTATTTAATCAGTGTCACCTAAGAGTGCCTTATTCACATCAAATGTCACTCAGTAAAATGGTGATCATAAAGGTGTGTTCAGATACATCAAAGGGGCATCTAGAGGCATATGTGTCAAGAGCGGGATTTGTCCATCCGCCTGACGAAAAGATACTCTAGGCCCACTTGGAGAAGTTATATCCATAAGCTACGCAACGTGTGACTAGGTCAAGGGGATATCACTTGTCAAAACGAGTTAACGAGTTAAGTAGCATTTGTTAGTAACAAGATTGAACTCTACATGGTGGTGTCATTGATCAGATCTCAGACAATGCAAGTATCGGAGAGGCAAAAGGAATAGGACACAGTGTTGATGGTTCAACGACAAAGATTTCGTGGAATGCACATCGGTCATTATGGGCATCTAGGTCCCTCTGATGATCACTGATTTGAGTGGGGTCTCGACCATGTTTGGAGTGTTCCTGAACCATAGGGTAGAACGCTTAAGGTTTGACAAAGCTCGGAGATTGTTTTGGTATCATCAGAATCACCGAAGAAAGGGTTCCGAGAAGGTCCGGTGTGGAATGAAAGGAGTCCCATAGCCACGGGAATTCAATAATATGTAAATAGATATTAAATATTGATTTAATTAATTATTTATATTTATTTAAGAAAAGAAAAGGAATTAAAATGGTTAACTTCCCTATTGGGCCAATTCCCTAAGGGTAAGGGCCCATGAGGGGAAAACTAAAAGGGAGGAGAGGGAGGAGGTGGCCGGCTGGGCCCTAGGGCACCTGCGCGGGCCCACATGGGTCTTTGACGATGGCCAAGCCTCCCCCTCCTATCCTTTGTCTAGTCCCACATGGCTAGGTGATGACCCACAAGTACAGGGGGTGTATCGCAATATTTTCGATACGTAAGAGTGTCGAACCCAACGAGGAGCAGAAGGTGTTGATGAGTGGCTTGGAGCAGGAATTCTCTGTAAATACTTAGCAAACGGATTTTTAGGGGTTTTTGATAATGTAGATAAATAAAGTGCGAGTAAATAAAAGACAAACATAATAGATGCAGCAAGTGGCCCAATCCTTTCTTTAATAAAAGACAAGCCGGTTGTATTACTTAGGATGACCAAACGTTCTCAAGGACACACGGGAATATCATCAAGTGCTTTCGCTTCATATAGTTGATTAATCTTCTTTAGTTTGACAAGTGTTGTGTGGGTGAACCTGTGTTAATGTACCGACCTTCCTAGGACTAATAGATACTTGTGATTATACCCCTTGCAAGCACCCGCAAGTACAAGAAAGTAATTAAGATAGAAACCTAACAAACACTTTAAACTCTAAGATCCTAACATCCCTTGTGCAAAGGTTTCCTAACGGGGGTTCAGGTTTTTGTCATTCCAGCAACCCATAGGATTAGTAGCCAAATACACAATGCATTCCCCTAGTCCCATAAAGGTGAAGTGTCATGTAGTCGACATTCACATGACACCACTAGAAGAATAACACCACAACTTAAATAACAAACTATTGAATCTTTCTCAACACAACTCCAGTACTAACAACATGACTTCTCCCATGTCCTCAAGAACTAAACGAACTACTCACAAGACATCATATGGATCAAGATCAGAGGTGAAATAGTGATAAGTAACAATCTGAACATAACAATAATTCAATGGTTCCACTCAATAGAATCAACTGCAACAAGTAATCAACACCGGGAAAGTTTCCCCTAAGAACTATGCAAGATTCAACCCAATTGTTACAGCGGTATGGAGTGGTGATGATGGTGCTGGTGGAGATGATGACGGAGATGATGATCCCGATGAAGTCCAGCTTGATGGTGGTGTTGATGGCGACGAACTCCCCTCTCCAGGAAGGAATTCCCCTGGCAGAATTCTGTCTGCCAGAGAGATCTTTTTCTCTTTGTAGTTTTCCGCCCTGCAGAGGCGGTGGAATCTTTCTATCATCGCTCCCCCAGGTATTATGGTTTCGTGGGGATAATATACGCCAAACGGGAGAGCCAGGAGTGGGCCAGGGTGGCCACGACACCTGTTGGCGCAGCCAAGGGTGGCCCGCGCTAGGGGTTGGTGTTCGCCCCCTGTGGCCCATCTTCACTCCCCCTTCTGGCATCCTTCGTCTTCTGGAAAAATAGAATTTTCCATGTATTTTCCCGGATTTTCTGATCTTCGCAAATTTTGCCTCCAGACAGCACCTTTTCCATCAGAATCCTGACTTCAGCGGTCCATCCTCCAAAAGTCATCAACCATGCAAAAATAGATGAAATAACATAAGTATCATCTCTTAATATGAAATATATCAATGAATAACAGTAAATTATGATATAGAATAGTGATGCAAAATGGACCTATCAACTCCCCCCAAGCTTAGACTTCGCTTGTCCCCAAGCGAAAACTGAGCTCAATAAACATGACCTCGAGTTTATGGAGTGAAGTGTCGATAAAATAATACGGACAAGAAGCATCACATTCATCAATACATAAATCATAACATCATACAACTCACCATTATATAACTTTAACTTGCAATAAGTAAAGGAAGCACAATAAAGATACATAAAGTAAATCATAATTGGTAATGGAAAACCTAGCTCTTGGTCGAAGAATAGTTGACAATTTGCAGGATTTCACACATAAATGCTTTTCAATGATAGCTTTCAAAGTAATAAACACTAAGATAAGAGCAACGTGCCAAACAAGGAACATAATAAACATGATTGAATAAATCATCATATGAATGAATGAAACACAAAAATTCAAAATACTTGCTGAGATAGAAGGGAATAGATTTACTGACTCAACTAAAAAGTAAAAGATAGGCCCTTTGTAGAGGGAAGCAGGGATTTCAAGTTTCATAAAGAGATTCCAAAAAATATGATACTTATTAGCTTTCAGCTCTCATTTCCCCTATCATAAGCATCTTTAGGTGATTAAGGTTAAAGTGATCAAATATGAGGATATGCTTGACAAGCTGTAAGTTGAAAATCTCATGTCCCTTGAATACGAGGGCCGCTCCTCATGCTACTCAAGTTTAGTTACCGGTAAGTTCTTGTCATAGTAAGTATATGTGTATCATAGAGAACCACCAACGGGGTACCCCTTGCCCGATGATACGGAAGAATCCCCATATCAAAATGACAAGGCAAGCGGACAACAAGCATCTCAGCAACCTTCTTATTTACCATGGGAAAATGGTGCTTTTTTCTCTCTTTAATCTTTTCTCATCTCTTTTTTTTTCTCTTTTTATCAATCTCTATCTCTTTTTTTATAAGAAGAATGCTCAATAGATAGCTCATTATGGTTATGCTGCAGGTTTCCACCATGATTGGGCATGGATTAGACCAGCGGCCTAGGCGTTTCCCTAACACACATACATAACTCCATGGACTTACAAGCTCCCCTTTCATTTCACACCGACAACATCCATAAACAAAACAGCATGATATCAACTAAATAAAGTGCAATGTTGAAAGCGTTCCCCATGACAACATGGTTCTACTAATTCACAACTTACAAAGCGCAAGCATATACGCCATATAGATGGGCACAATGGTTCAAGTTTATTAAGTGCAAGAAAGTAAAGTGTGCCATCAAGTTCGTGAGAGCTTTAATTACTAATTTTCACATAACAAGTTTGATTCGGAACATACATAAAAACATGAATTTTCTTGAAATAGCAATAGTGCTAATAGGTAGGTATGGTGGACACAAATGGCATAGGTTTTAGTTTAAGGATTGGATGCACGAGAAGCATTCCCTCTTAGTACAGGTTTTTGGCTAGCAAGGATGGGTAGCAAGCATAAGAGTTGAAGGAAACAAACAAACATACAAGTGATAAAAACAAACATGCAATCTTCCTTGGAATCACAAAAGATCTTTTTAACTAGAGAATACTAAGCTTATGAGCAAATCAAGAAAGAAAGATGATGAAATTATATTTCTTTAAGAGTACTTTTTATCTTTTTCATTCAATCATAATAGTGTTGCTACTGACCAAGACAGGTTTGCCATAACCAACTAAATTAACTCAATGATCCCAAAGTGATACCAATACTAACAACAAGATCAATCATATAACAGTAATTGAAAACTAGTATAAGATATGCAAAAGAGTAAATGATAGAAGTTTTTAACCTCCTATTCACACCCCCCCTCTAGGCGGCATCCGTGATCTTTCAACATGTTTCTAGGTCCATGAAGGACGACATGCCTAAAGTATAAAGTGTTATGCTATAAGGAAATATGTTAACCTTAAAAGAATGGAAATATCTATATTGGAAAAGAAGCATGGTGATAAACATAAAAAATTGCACATAGGTGCACTATTGATTTGATGTCTGCATTTAAAATATAAGTATATGGATATTACTTGGTTTTATGTATAATGGTGAGGCTAGCAACCTTCGTCTTCTCATGGAGTGTGTTCCAGTGCATAGTGCCCATGAGAAAGTTGGCATTGAATGATCTAACGTCACTTCTGGATCATGGAAATGAAGACCTCACTCTGTTACCATAACTACAATATGTACACAAGATGTTATCATGGGATGAGAAAGTATTAATTTCAATTAAGGTGACATTAGTAAGTGGCAAATGATATGAGGGGTTGTAAAGTCCTGACCCTAGATCAACCTCTTCCATGAGCAAACACTATCAGAAGTGCCAAGCTGTATGGTGCCGATGATTGGTAAGCAAATGCAGCTAGTTTATTTATACTCTATTGCAAGTGGGAGACTACTGGAAATATGCCCTAGCGACAAATAATAATATGGATTACTATCATATTTCACAAAGTTTATAATTAGGTTTTATATCATGCTATAATTGTATTGAAGGGAAACATCAACACACGTTTAATATGTAAACAACCAGGAGTTCTCAGTAAATCTCTAGTCAATGGTTCATTGGTCAACAAATGATCAAGGTTTCATAATCATATGGCATTTATGCCAGTTGATAATAGATTCACCTCATTGGGAGAATGAGATGATGAGCATACCCAATTTAAGCATCGTAACATGATCATGTCACAAATTTCAAGTTGCGGTAATTAGGAAATGTGGTGACTTGTTCCTCAAACAGTGAGACCGTATTTAATTAGTGTCACCTAAGAGTGCCTTATTCACATCAAACGTCACTCGGTAAAATGGTGATCATAAAGATGTGTTCAGATACATCAAAGGGGCATTTAGATGCATATGTGTCAAGAGCGGGATTTTTCCATCCGCGTGACGGAAAGATACTCTAGGCCCACTCGGAGAAGTTATATCCATAAGCTGCGCAACGTGTGACTAGGTCAAGAGGATATCACTTGTCAAAACGAGTTAAGTAGCATTTGTTAGTAACAAGATTGAACTCGACATGGTGGTGTCATTGACCAGATCTCAGACAATGCAAGTATCGCAGAGGCAAAAGGAATAGGACACAGTGCTGATGGTTCAACGACAAAGATTTCTTGGAATGCACATGGGTCATTATGGGCATCCAGGTCCCGCTGATGATCATTGATCTGAGAGGGGTCTCGACCATGTTTGTAGTGTTCCTGGACTATAGGTAGCACGCTTAAGGGTTTGACATAGCTTGGAGATCGTTTTGGTATCATCAGAATCACCGAAGAAAGGGTTCCGAGAAGGTCCGGAGTGGAATGAAAGGAGTCCCATAACCATGGGAATTAAATAATATGTAAATAGATATTAAATATTGATTTAATTAATTATTGATATTTATTTAATAAAAGAAAGGAATTAAAATGGTTAAATTCCCTATTGGGCCAATTCCCTAAGGGGAAGGGCCCATGAGGGGAAAACTAAAAGGGAGGAGAGGGAGGAGGTGGCCAGCTGGGCCCTAGGGCACCCACGCGGGGCCCACATGGGTCTTTGACGATGGCCAAGCCTCCCCCTCCTCTCCTTTGTTTAGTCCCACATGGCTAGGTGATGACCCACAAGTACAGGGGGTGTATCACAGTATTTTCGATAAGTAAGAGTGTCGAACCCAACGAGAAGCAGAAGGTGTTGATGAGTGGCTTGGAGTAGGAATTCTCTATAAATACTTAGCAAACGGATTTTTAGGGGGTTTTGATAATGCAGATAAATAAAGTGCGAGTAAATAAAAGACAATAATAATAGATGCAGCAAGTCGCCCAATCCTTTCTTTAGCAAAAGACAAGCCGGTTGTATTACTTAGGATGACCAAACATTCTCGAGGACACACGGGAATATCATCAAGTGCTTTCGCTTCATATAGTTGATTAATCTTCTTTAGTTTGACAAGTGTTGTGTGGGTGAACCTATGATAATGTACCAACCTTCCTAGGACTAATACATACTTGTGATTATAGCCCTTGCAAGCATCCGCAAGTACAAGAAATTAATTAAGATAGAAACCTAACCACAACTTTAAACTCTAAGATCCTAACATCCCTTGTGCGAAGGTTTCCTAACGGGGGTTCAGGTTTTTGTCACTCCAGCAACCCGTAGGATTAGTAGCCAAATACACAATGCATTCCCCTAGTCCCATAAAGGTGAAGTGTCATGTAGTCGACGTTCACATGACACCACTAGAAGAATAACACCACAACTTAAATAACAAACTATTGAATCTTTCTCAACACAAGTCCACTACTAACAACATGACTTCTCCCATGTCCTCAAGAACTAAACGAACTACTCACAAGACATCATATGGATCAAGATCAGAGGTGAAATAGTGATAAGTAACAATCTGAACATAACAATAATTCAATGGTTCCACTCAATAGCATCAATTGCAACAAGTAATCAACACCGGGAAAGTTTCCCCTAAGAACTATGCAAGATTCAACCCAATTGTTACAACGGTATGGAGTGGTGATGATGGTGCTGGTGCAGATGATGACGGAGATGATGATGATGATGATCCCTATGAAGTCCAGCTTGATGGTGGTGTTGATGGCGATGATCTCCCCTCTCCAGGAAAGAATTCCCCTGGGAGGATTCTGTCTGCCAGAGAGATCTTTTTCTCTTTGTAGTTTTCCGCCCCGCAGGCGGCGGAATCCTTCTGTCGTCGCTCCCCCAGGTATTAGGGTTACGTGGGGATAATATATGCCAAAGGGGAGAGCCAGGAGTGGGCTAGGGTGGCCACACCACCTGTTGGCGCAGCCAAGGGTGGCCCGTGCCAGGGGGTGGTGTTGGCCCCCTGTGGCCCATCTCCACTCCCCCTTCTGGCATCCTTCGTCTTCTGGAAAAATAGAATTTTCCATGTATTTTCCCGGATTTTCTGATCTTCGCAAATTTTGCCTCCAGACAGCACCTTTTCCATCAGAATCCTGACTTCGGCGGTCCATCCTCCAAAAGTCATCAACCATGCAAAAATAGATGAAATAACATAAGTATCATCTCTTAATATGAAATATATCAATGAATAACAGTAAATTATGATATAGAATAGTGATGCAAAATGGACCTATCAACTCCCCCCAAGCTTAGACTTCGCTTGTCCCCAAGCGAAAACTGAGCTCAATAAACATGACCTCGGGTTTATGCAGTGATGTGTCAATAAAATAATACGGACAAGAAGCATCACATTCATCAATACATAAATCATAACAGCAGACAACTCACCATTATATAACTTTAACTTGCAATAAGTAAAGGAAGCACAATAAAGATACATAAAGTAAATCATAATTGGTAATGGCAAACTTAGCTCTTGGTCGAAGAATAATTGACAATTTGCAGGAGTTCACACATAACTGGTTTTCAATGATAGCTTTCAAAGTAATAAACACTAAGATAGGAGCAACGTGCAAAACACGGAACATAAGAAACATGATTGAATAAATCATCATATGAATGAATGAAACACAACAATTCAAAATACTTGCTGACATAGAAGGGAATAGGTTTGTTGAATCAACTAAAAATTAAAAGATAGGACCTTAGTAGAGGGAAGCAGGGATTTCAAGTTTCATAAAGAGCTTCCAAAAAATATGATACTTATTAGCTTTCAGCTCTCGTTGCCCCTATCATAAGAATCTTTAGGTGATTAAGGTTAAAGTGATCAAATATGAGGATATGCTTGACAAGTTGTAAGTTGAAAATCTCATGTCCCTTGAATATGAGGGTCGCTCCTCATGCTACTCAAGTTTAGTTACCGGTAAGTTCTTGTCATAGTAAGTATATGTGTATCATAGAGAACCGCCAACGGGGTACCCCTTGCCCGATGATACGGAAGAATCCCCATATCAAAATGACAAGGCAAGCATACAACGAGCATCTCAGCAATCTTCTTGTTTACCATGGGAAAATGGTGCTTTTTCTCTCTTTCCTCTTTTCTCATCTCTTTTTTTCTTTTTCTCCTTTTATCAATCTCTATCTCTTTTTTTATAAGAAGAATGCTCAATAGATAGCTCATTATGGTTACGCTGTAGGTTTCCACCATGATTAGGCATGGATTATACCAGCGGCCCAAGCGTTTCTCTAACACACATACATAACTCCATAGACTTACAAGCTCCCCTTTCATTTCACACCGACGACATCCATAAACAAAAGAGCACGATATCAACTAAATAAAGTGCAATGTTGAAAGCATTCCCCATGATAGCATGGTTCTTCTAATTCACAACTTACAAAGCACAAGCATATACGCAACATAGATGGGCACAATGGTTCAAGTTTATTAAGTGCAAGAAAGTAAAGTGTGCCATCAAGTTCGTGAGAGCTTTAATTACTAATTTTCACATAACAAGTTTAATTCGGAAGGTACATAAAAACATGAATTTACTTGGAATAGCAATAGTGCTAATAGGTAGGTATGGTGGACACAAATGGCATAGGTTTTGGTTTAAGGATTGGATGCACGAGAAGCATTCCCTCTTAGTATAGGTTTTTGGCTAGCAAGGTTGGGTAGCAAGAATAAGAGTTGAAGGAAACAAACAAACATACAAGTGATAAAAACAAACATGCAATCTTCCTTGGAAGCACAAAAGATCTTAACTAGAGAATACTAAGCTTATGAGCAAATCAAGAAAGAAAGATGATGACATTATATTTCTTTAAGAGTACTTTTTATCTTTTTCATTCAATCATAATAGTATTGCTACTGACCAAGCCAGGTTTGCCAAAACCAACTAAATTAACTCAATGATCCCAAAGTGATACCAATACTAACAACAAGATCAATCATATAACAGAAATTGAAAACTAGTATAAGATATGCAAAAGAGTAAATGATAGAACTTCTCATTAATATTCCATAACGGCAACTCACACCAAGGGATACATAGATATCTAACGAGAGGGGAGACACTTCCATAATGCAAACCATCCTACATGATAACTTCTCTATTCATGATATGACTCTACTTAAAAAGGTAAAAAGATAGAAGATACTGATGTGATACCATGGCACTCCCCCAAGCTTGGAACAAACCAAGGGGATGCCAAAACATGATGACAAATTACTCCTTCGGTGGTGGTGGTGTTCTCTCAATGAGATTTTCAATCAATTTCCTCAAGTCCTCAATCTCGAAGGTGAGAGTACGAATCAACTCCGAGTTTTGATCAATGCGGTTCATGATCATGTTGGGTTGTGATTCCTAGCTCGTACGATTCTTTCCCCACTCTTCCTCCTTGAAATCTTCTTTTCCTGCTTGGTTAGAACGAGGCAGATCCCAATTAGAGGGTAGTTTCTCCTTGGGCATATTCTGGAATTGGTTCTCATGGATAAGGGTATGGACGGGATTCTTGGTGCGTGGAGAAGGTGACCGTGGAGCCAAACAGTGACGCGGAGGCTTCCCTCCAGTTGACATCCATGCAGTCCTTTTGATCATGGCAGGGTTTGCCAACACTCCAATGCTTGCAATGGTAGTGCTGGTGTGCGGATGCTGGCTTTTCTTTGCCTCCTATTCATCTTTACTCTTGGTCTGCTTCTCCTGCCCAGGGTCTTGGGGATCCTCCTCCGCAGGCTCTTTTCCTTTACCCTTGGCGAAGACCATCGTGCTTCTAAACTTTAAGAATAGCTCCTGGCAAAAACAGATCAAAATGAAAACACGATGAGAACACGATATATGAACCTTGGGGGATCCGGGGGATTATATATTACAAATTTTTATAACAAAAGGAAGGTACTAGGAGAAAACGGGTCGGAGACAGACTCCGGGGCGGCCACACCACCTGCTGGCGCGGCCAGGGGGCCCGCGCCAGGGGGTGGTGTGAGCCACCCTGGCTCTGTTTTCGTCCCTATTTCGCTTTGTTGCTTTCCTTTTTAGACAAAAACTGCAAAAATATAACTGGATAGATTTTTCGCGGACTTTTCCTTACCAGAGTTGTTACCTATTTGAAAACGGACTCTGCAGGTCTCTGAACTTGGTCTTTGATAAATTTTTCCGGAGTTACCACTTCAATAACATCAATATCTTCATCTTAATCCACATATTGCTTGAGTCATGAAACCTTTCACTATCTTATTACACCATTTCCTCCAATAACCTCGAAATTTCTTTCACACAATTCTCATTAGCAACATTACTGTAAGTGAGGTAATAAACCTTTTAAGTTCAATTTCAACTGAAGTCCATCAAAACATAAGCTACTATAGCAACTCCTTCCGAAAACCCAAAAAGAATTCAAAAAGGAAATCGATTTAACCGGCAAATGCAAGAGTGGCAAAAATCTGTCAAAACAAACCAGCAGGTAAATATCAATTTTTCGAAACTCTTCTGTTCCTCAACTCAAAAAGTGCAATACTAACGAAAGTTAAATAATAACCTGGGGCATAAGCACAAAAAATTACAGCTCAGTCCGACATACACAGATTTTTCACGAATTTTTACGATGAAGCACAAAAATCTGTTTCGGGACAGCAAGTTCCCCAAATCTTACTTCTCTCTCACTGATCTTGACACAAAAACCAAACAAAAAGGATAAGGAGAGGTTATTGCCAAACAATAACTTCCAAGACTCAAAGAAACAAAAACAAACTGAAAGCAAAAATATATTGGGTTGTCTCCCAAAAATCTCTTTCTTTATAGCCATTAAGATGGGCATGATAATTTTAATGATGCTCACATAAGAATATGAACTGAAGTGAAAGAGAGCATCAAGAAGAAAAATACACATGTTTAAGTCTAACCCACTTCCTATGCGAGGGAATTTTGTAAGCAAACAAATTGTTGGAACCATGGACTGCTAGCATAGAAAGGAAAAACAAGTGTAACATAAAGATTTTCAGCATAAAACGAGGAAACTTAATATTATTAAGATGCATAAGAACACTTTTCCCTCTCTCATAATAACTTTTAGTATCATGCATAAATTTAACAATATAACTATCACAATAACCATTTGTAGCAATATTCGCTTACTCTAACAGAAAACACAGGGACATTGGCTCTCATAACACTACTTTGTGAAACATTATTAGAAGTATCCTTATAAAGAATAGTGTGTCCATATCCTACATATTTGGTGACAAAGTCTTTCACATTTTCTATCATAGGTTCAACAACTATTTGTTCATCAGGTTCAACAGCTTTGTTTGTACTTTCATTAACCATACTAGCTATCATATAATGTTCCTTTATCTTAACTGGGAAAGGAATTTTCTCAATGTAAGGTTCGGGTAAAACATGATTAGTAGTATAAACTTCAGTATTTCTTGCGGGAACGCAATTAACAATATCTTTATAAGGTGTGTGAAACTTATTCCACTTCTTTTTAGGAACTTCAATATAGGAAGCAAAAGCCTTAATGTAATAGCTTGGGAGTCTAGACCATAAGCATTTTTAATATTTTGAAATTCATCAGTTCCCATAAAAGATTTGATGCATTCATAATCATAATTTATACCTGACTTTCTTCCTTTATCATTCTCCCATGCTTCAGCATTGTCTTGAATACGGTCTAGAAGATCTCATTTAGCTCCTTCTTCCATGCGTGTAACTGATCCAGCACAAGAAGCATCCAATAAATCATTATCATGAAGAGAAAGCCTTGCATAAAAGTTATTGATAATAATGTTGTTGGGGAGCTCATTAATAGGACATTTGAGCATTAGTAACTTCAATCTCCCCCAAGCTTGAGTTGTAATCTCTCCATTAAGAGGCTAAAATTTGTATATTTGATTCCGATCTTTATGAATCTCACTAGGAGGATAAAATTTTGAATAAAAGAGAGGCACTATTTCCTCCCATTTAAGAGCTTGGCCATTCTTCAGTAGCTTATACCATTCTTCGGCTCTTCCTTTCAGTGATAATGAGAATAACTTCTTCTTGACTTGATCTGTTGTAATACCTGCACACTTAAACAACCCGCATAATTCGTGTATAAAGAGAAAATGATCACCGGGATGGACAGTTCCATCTCCAAAATAGTAGTTATCCATAACACGATCAATAATTCTTGTGGGTATCTTAAAAGTATCATTCTAAGTAGGTGTAGATTCATCTACTACCTTAGCAGTGGTAGTAGCATTACGAAATAAGAAACTAAGTGAATTATCCATAATGAAAATAAAGTAACTAACAGAAGTAAGCAATACTCACATTAGAAGTTTCCTTTACTAGTTCCACTCTCCAATAGCGCTTCACTCCCTGGCAACGGCACCAGAAAATAGTCTTGATGACCCACAAGTATAGGGGGTGTATCGCAGTATTTTTGAGAAGTAAGAGTGTTGAACCCAACGAGGAGCAGAAGGTGTTGATTAGTGGCTTGGAGCAGGAATTCTCTGAAATACTTAGCAAACGGATTTTTAGCGGTTTTTGATAATGTAGATAAATAAAGTGCGAGTAAATAAAAGACGATAATAATAGATGCAACAAGTGTCCCAATCCTTTCTTTAGCAAAGGACAAGCCAGTTGTATTACTAAGGATGACCAAACGTTCTCGGGGACACACGGGAATATCGTCAAGTGCTTTCGCTTCATATAGTTGATTAATCTTATTTAGTTTGACAAGTGTTGTGAGGGTGAACCTATGCTAATGTACCGACCTTCCTAGGACTAATACATACTTGTTATTATACCCCTTGCAAGCATCCGCAAGTACAAGAAAGTAATTAAGATAGAAACCTAACCATAGCTTTAAACTCTAAGATCATGACATCCCTTGTGCAAAGGTTTCCTAACGGGGGTTCAGGTTTCTGTCACTCCGGCAACCCCTACAATTAGTAGCCAAATACACAATGCATTCCCCTAGGCCCATAAAGGTGAAGTGTCATGTAGTCGATGTTCACATGACACCACTAGAAGAATAACACCACAACTTGAATAACAAACTATTGAATCTTTTCTCAACACAACTCCACTACTAACAACATGACTTCTCCCATGTCCTCAAGAACTAAACGAACTACTCACAAGACATCATATGGATCAAGATCAGAGGCGAAATAGTGATAAGTAACAATCTGAACATAAGAATAATTCAATGGTTCCACTCAATAGCATCAACTACAACAAGTAATCAACACCAGGAAAGTTTCCCTAAGAATTATGCAAGATTCAACCCAATTGTTACAGCGGTATGGAGTGGTGATGATGGTGCTGGTGGAGATGATGATGATGATGATCTCGATGAAGTCCAGCTTGATGGTGGTGTTGATGGCAACGATCTCCCCCCTCTGGGATGGAATTCCCCTGGCAGAATTCTGTCTACCAGAGAGATCTTTCTCTCTTTGTATTTTTCTGCCCCGTAGAGGCGGCAGAATCTTTCTGTCGTTGCTCCCCCAGGTATTAGGGTTTCGTGGGGATAATATACGCCAAAGGGGAGAGCCAAGAGTGGGCCAGGGTGGCCACACCACCTATTGGCGCAGCCAAGGGTAGCCCGCGCTAGGGGTTGGTGTGGGGCCCCTGTGGCCCATCTCCACTCCCCCTTCTAGCATCCTTCGTCTTCTGGAAAAATAGAATTTTCCATGTATTTTCCCAGATTTTCTGATCTTCGCAAATTTCACCTCCAAACAGCACCTTTTCCATCAGAATCCTGACTTCAGCGGTCCATCCTCCAAAAGTCATCAACCATGCAAAAACAGATGAAATAACATAAATATCATCTCTTAATATGAAATATATCAATGAATAACAGTAAATTATGATATATAATAGTGATGCAAAATGGACGTATCACTAGGCCAAGGTATTTTGGGGTCCCCTTCCCCTACATAATAAGAGGCATATGGAGGCAATTAAATCATCAGCAAAATAATAAAAGCTTCCTAGCTTTGGGAAAAGCTTCTAGCCGCCTCCCTCTCTCCCCTCTCTCTCCCAAGACCATGGTCCCAAGTCTGGACTGCGCAAACAGGGACTTCTTCACCGCCGAGCACCATCGCACTATGGGGTTCGGGATCTAGAATATCTACTTCCATCATATTTGCTGGATCGGAGGAGCGCGAGTCATCATCAAGCACTAGACGTGTGTGACTCCCTCGGAGGTGTTGCACTTGGTTTTTAATGTGTGTTTCAGGTTCTGAACGTCAACAAAGGGTTTTAACTAGAGAAAAACAATATTCAGGCAAAAACAAGCAAGTCTCTCTTCGGAAGAAATCGAGGGAAGCATAAAAAGGCTTTAACAAGCAACTATATGGCGGGAATATTTTTCCGTCCGTATAGTTCCCGTCGTATAGTTGCCGCCACCTCTATCTTGTCAAAATGGATAACTTCCGTAAAGGGACCACGAACGAAAACACAACACAGCAGTCGCTGCACCATCCAGAAGGGAGAAAGAAGAGATCCAGAGAATAAGGAGGAGACGTTCTTCATCTTGCTCCACGATCTTCGACCTCCTAGCCAACACACCCCCATAGCCATTACTTGTACTTTAGAGAGAGAGAGAGATTCACCTTGCAAGACTAGGGTTTGAGATTGTTTCTTCCCATCTTGAATTGTGTTGGATTGCTTTTCTATTCTTATTGTGGACCTCCATGGTAATATCGAGAAGAAATCCCTTTATTTAATTATATTGATGATGCTTTCTTCTCTCATGTGTGAGTAAGTTCCTTGGGCATGGGAGATGTAAGGGATTGGTGAGATGTGATGTGTATTCATATATTTTCCATTAGTTTGTGATTGATTTTAATTACTATATTACGTGTGCTTGACTATCTATGGGATGCCTAATGCTTGTTATCCAATTAAGGGCCCAGACAACATGATACTTTGTTCTATATGGATAGGATCTTGTTCGCTAGCAGACCGGTGACCCCCGAGTGACACGGGGATATCAATGGAAAACTAGTAGACTTGAGGATAACGAGGAACCACCGTGCTTATTGCATTAGTCCGGTCCAAGGAGCTTAATCGCTAAGCGACCTGAAGGGTCTTAATCATCTAGTGTCTGGCCATGGTTTTGGTAACAGACTAGTAGGATTATTGAAGTTGGGATGAAATATACCAAGAGGAGTTCCAGCTAATTATGGGTTGCTCGCCTACACATATACTTATAAGATTACAATTGTTACATTTACCACTCGTCCGTCTGGCATAGTCACAATCACCATGAACTGTATCTCCCCGTGCCTTTTTCATCATCTGCAGAAAACAACAAACAATCGAATCGTTCTTTACTTTTATGCTTTTTATTTCCAAAGTTTACATTTTAGTTTTATTTATATACATCCAGTTTAATCCAAATCTCATTCTCATTTTTACACTTGTAGTCAATTCACTCGAAGAACTGTGACAACTTTGGGTGTGACAGAGACTTCACCATAAACACTTACCTTCGGGCTCCCTGTGGGATCGATATCTATACTTAAAAACTAGCTACAAACGATCTGTGCACTTGTAGGCATCAAGATATTTTCTGGCACCGTTGTCAGGGAGCTAAGAGCTAAGTGTTTATCTCTTGACATTTCAGGTGTTTGTACTACAAAAAATGTTCTCCCTAGGAGACAAAGGGTCTACACGCTCTGGTTGGACCTATTTACCAGATTATATTGATCGCGTGCCTGCTCAGAGACGTGAGGAAATTATTGAAAAACTTTTAAGATCGAATAAAGTTGAAGTTGGAAACTTGAGCGATATAATGGAAATCATGTCTATTTACAGGACAACTCCCAAGAAATCTGAGAAAACTCTTAGAGAATACAATGCTCCAAGTTCTGAATTTCTTAAGCAACCAATAGAATTCCCTAACCCTGGAGTTAGAGAATATCGATTTGATGGTGGAATTATTAAAAATTTGTAGGAAAAAGCTTTCAGCGGAAGGTAAGATGAAGACCCAGGAAGACATCTTAGAGAGTTCGACAATGTGGTAACTTGGACCAAAAGGTTTGCCAAGGGATTTCTCTCATCTAAAATTATTTTGTTGGTCTCTTAAAGGTAAGGCTCTAGACTAGTTATATTCAATCCCTCGTCATTACATTAAATGTTGGGAAAACTGCATTGTCAAATTCATAAATAGGTTTAATCCTTTTAAAAAGGTAACTGAACTAAGAAAGAATATAGGCAACTTTAGTCAGAACGTGGGAGAAAACTACCCACAAGCCTAGGATACATTCTTTGGAATGATCAATAGTGTCCTAATCATGGCTATTCTGAATCAACTATTTGCCATTTATTCTACCACGGTCTTAATACTCAATGTAGAGAGTTGCTTGACTTCTCAGCGGGAGGATCGATAAATACTTCAACTATTAAAGAATGTTTAGAATTGATGTCTACTAGGGCTAAGAATGATTCTTTATATAATCCTAATTTCGTCACTAAGCTGGAAAAAGGGATACTATGGATAACTCCTGATCTTATGCCTGAAGTACGCAGAACAATGAAAGAAAAAGGTATACCTTCTGAACTTGTTAAGGAAAACAAAGTAGACTTGTTACAAGTTTTAACTGAAGAAGATGAAACTAGGAAAGTTTTTCAAGAATTAAAACATCGACAAGCAAAATCTCATAACAACATGCATAAGCACTTTCAAAAACATAAAAATATTTTGGCAGAACTCACAGAAAATTATGATGAGATTGGCCAAGAAATTAAATTATTTCACAAGTATCTTAGTATGATTGAAACCTAGTGTGAACAAAAAGTATCTGGTTATCAAATTTTCCTTCGAGATGATATAGATATTCCTGTGTCTACTAATGTTGTTACAAGAAGAGATGCAGTTGTTACAGGACCATTAGGACCACCAGAATGTGAAGCTGAAAGAGAGCGAAAAGAAAAGCCTTGCTCAAAGCAAGCCAAGAAGATGATACACTAGTGGATCCTCAAGATGAAACTGCTCAAGAAACAGAAGATCAAACCAAGGAGAGCCAAGATGATGCATAGGATGACCGTTATGACTCTGATGCAGTGACGGCTGATCCAAGAGAAGAAAAGGAAGTAAGCAATGAAGATGAAGTTGTTGTAGTATAGAAGAAGAAAAGCGGTAAGAAACAACAAAACAAAGCAACAAAAGAGCCTGACCCCCCACAAAAGGTAAAAGACAAGAATAAAAAAGGTTAGAAAAAGCTTCCCTTTCCAGGTCGAAAAAATAAAGCACCAAATCAGGTAATCTATGATTCTTTTACAAAAGCACTTGGTGACCTTCATCTAGAAATTCCGTTTGCGAATGCAATTAAAGTTCCTACCTATTCTAAATTCCTCTATGATATTCTTAGTAGAAAGAAAGAAATAACTGAAACTGTTGCCATGGTAACTAGTTATCCTGCTAATGGGAAGTTGTTATCTAAATCAGGAGATCCCGGAATACCAACTATTTCATGCTCAATAGGCAAAACTGATATTCACAATGCCTTGTGTGATCTAGGTGCTGGAGTTAGTGTAATTCCATACTCCCTCTATAAAAGGTTAGGATTAGGAGAGTATTCCCCTACTACTATCACTTTATAAATGGCTGACAAGTCCACTAAACAACCCAGTGGTATGATTGAGGATGTTCTACTTAGAATAGATGAGCATGTTATTCCCACTGATTTTATTATTCTTGAAATACCAGAGGATGAAAAATTATCTATAATACTTGGAAGACCTTTCCTTAGTATCGCAGGAGCATCAATTGACTGTGCTGAAGGAAAAATAATCTTCAATGTTTATGATGTTGAAATCATCCGGTATTTTCCAAAGAAGCTAGAAGCAGGAGAAAGATATATTCCACCGGCGAAACGAGTTCATGTGGTAAGTGCCTTTGATAAGGGGCAACCCAAAGTAAGAATTCGAGAATAGAGAAAGGGTTGAGTTATTCAACAACTCTTAATAAAATGCTTAATGGTAGTCAACCCATCACGTCAATAAAATAAACTAAAGAATAAAAAGTTCATCACATTCCTACAACTTTTTCACAGACATTCTCGCGGAAGCGCGCCCGTGAAGATGCAACTATCAAAAAGTAGTAGAAACATTGATCGAACGAATGTAGAATAAGCATGAAAATAAAAGTTTGAGTTATTATCTACAAAGGTTTAAATTATGCTCATTACATGTTGATGTTGGTCAACAGTTTCTACTGTCATTTTCTGTCAAAAATAAGGTATTTTGTTGAGTTTTGGGATAAGAAGATATTCTCAAAGAAACAGAATTTTTTTGATGACTACTGATGGTTTAACGACCAACTATACGGCGGGAATAAAAATTCTAGCCGTATAATTCTGGTTGTATAGATAGCTTTGCCATCAACAATTTTCTTGCATGGGCACAGAGAATTTAACGACCAATTATACGGCAGGAATAAAAATTCCGGGCGTATAGCTCCGTTCGTATAGATATCGATGCCTCCGTACAATTTCTTCTCAAAAGGTACTGACTATTTAATGACCAACTATACGGCGGGAATAAAACTTCTGGCCGTATAGTTCCAGTCGTATAGATATCGATGAACTGTTTTTGAGAATTTATCTCGAGGATATAGACTGTTTAACGACCAACTATACGGTGGGATCATTATGATACGGCCGTATAGCTGTGTTCGTATAGCTGTGTTCTGCATAAAGAAACCCTAGTTGGCGGTGCCGCCGCAACTATACGGGCGGAACAACAAATCCCGCCCGTATAGTTCGGTGCGACCATAAAATCGCACCAGGGCGGCTAGGTCTCTTCTTCCTCCTCATTATTTCTCTCATATTCTCTCTCCAAACCTCTCAAAACCTACCTAGAACTTTTGATTCTTCGTGGATTTTGTTCATTTGAGTGCGGGAATCAATAGATCGGTATGTTTCTCTCCCTATCCATGCTTTATTTTCATAGTTCCATGGTTGAAACTCTCACATTGATCTAGTGGATGAACTCAAGCTTATTTTTTTTCCTATTGATTCCTCACATTAAGATTGAATTTTTCCACGTAGGATCGTTCATATATCATGTAGAAATTATATGCCTAAGGTTTTATGGTGAAATTTTTTAGTGCATCACGATGAACAAAATTGGTAACATCTTTCGCATGAGCAAGCGCCAACATGGTGAGGGCTTGAGCTCGGGGTCCCGAGCTGAGCGCAAACCCAAGTTGGTCGTGGTCTCATCGAGGAGGGTGATGCCCACACGTTGGACCGACCACAACTTTCTCACCGTGGTGATGTTGATGGCGGAATTCGACCTCATGTGTAACAAGGCGGGGCTGACAGTGCTTGGCTTCGCAAGCCATGACACCTACACCGAGCTTACCCATGAGTTCCTCGCCTCCTTCTACGACGACCATAGGGAGAAAGGTAATGTGTGCATGGTAAGCTTCACCATGAATCAACAGCCCTATGAAATATCTTTTGAACAATTTTACGATGCTTTCGGCTTCCCCCACGTTGGGAAGCCAACTTTTACTAACCTCTATAGTGTCACAAGCGGAGAAACTTGGGAGGCTATTTCTGTTAATGGTGGCACCAACTTCTACCAGAAGAAGATGTCCACCATTCAGAACCCAACAATCCGCTACTATGCCTTGTTCCTCGCCAACACACTACTGGGAAGAGGTGACACTGGTTCCATGGCCAATGCAGACATGGCAATGATCACCAAGGCCCTCTTTCCCACTGCACCACAAAGCCCCAATCCTGCAGCTCTACTCATCCAGCACTTTCACCACCAAAGAAACAATACTAAAGGTGATATTCGCATTTGTGGATTGGTAACCCACCTTGCCCATGCATTAAATATTATATTACCTATTATGCAATATGTTGACAGTTCCAAGCTTATGGACGTCAAGTATTTAACTGCTTGTGGCTTCCTTGGTGTTTACCAAGCTAACCAGAGGTTCCGAGCCTATCAGTTTAGTTATCTTGATATTGCACAGGGTGAGCAGGTTCCGTTGCCCTGTCCCCAAGCCTTCTTGACTGTGGAGAAGGACACTTGGATCCTCACCAAGGACTAAGTGATACAGATCATGGCTGAACTCCAGCCTGATCAAGAGGAAGATGAAGAAGGAGAGCAGCAGGATGAGGATGAGCAGGAGCATGAGGATGAGTAAGGACACAACCCTGTTTGGGAGGGACAGCAATAGCAACAGCAAGGGGGAGCCTGGGACCCGTGGCCTAATCAGCCGCAACAAGGATACAACTACGTCCCCTATCAGGAATTCCAGCAGCTCAACCAGCGCATTGGGGAGATTGACAACACTCTTCATGGAGTGAATGAAGATGTGAGTGCCTTGACTCACAACTTCAGTCACTTCATGACCCACTTCCCCGACTACTACTAGCAGTATACGCACCAGCCGCGGAATGATGGCAACAACTGAGCCTGGCAATAGCCTAAGCTTGGGGGAGGTTTGAAAACCTCCAAACCTTGCATTCATATTTTTATTTCTTCTTTTGATTTATTTTATTTCTTCAAAATTGCATGTTTACTTTCAGTTTGCATTCCTAAAACAAAAATACAAAAAAATAGTTGGAACTTTTATTGCAAGTTCATTTCTTTGTTTCTCTCAGAGATTGCTCAATTTCAGGTGACTTGGCAATATGGAAATACAGAGGGGGTTCGACTAAATACGAGAACGAAGCAAGCAAGAGGAGGTATCACATTCCTTTCATCACCTTTTCTGCAACCTTGAATTGATCTTACAATTATTTACTCGCTTGCACTAGAGTCACTCCCCACTTAGCTTGTTATCCTATAAATTCTATTCCTTTGCTAGTGTCTCCTTTTTAGCTTTGAAACAATGAGAAATGAACTTGGTTAAAATATTTCCTACATTTTTACAACAAGAAAAAGCATCCAAAAGATGAATTGAGTCCATTTTAGCCCAAAGAATTTGATTTTATAACTACTCCATCCTGTTTGAGCTTAATATAATAGACTCGATAGTACCCTTGAATGAAATTGTTTGATAAAATGGATGCTTCGAAGTAGTAGAGATTATGCCACTACTTTTTCTAATAATTACCGTAACATATTGCTTTACATGTATCATTACAACACTGTCGTGCTCCATGGGGAAATATTAACTCCGCTAGCCAACGAACGATCTAAATGTTGGGAACCACTTGATTTCGGCTATTGAGTTATGTAAACGTCTGTAGCAGCAATGCTATGACGGGTAAAATTTTAGTCTACTCATGGTTTCACGTTCCAAGTGAAGTTGTAGTACTCCTCTGACCCATTATTGCTCAACATATTCATTGGCATGGTCACGAGTGCACAACACATTCCCAATTAACATGTTAAGAACAGTGTCATGATTTCTCTATGAAAGAGCTGAAGTTTTTGAAAGGCAAAGAAGGAAAAAGGTGCTTTTAGAGTCTTGAGATTTTGACATGGGAATAGATGAGTTGTTCTTAAATTGAATATTTCAGTGCCAACTTGAGAACTCTTAATTGATTAAAGAAACAAGAGCAAAAAGTTTTCATCTCTCAACAAAGAGAGATACCAAAAGAGTTTGCCTAACTTCCTAGCTAAAAATTTTGACACTTGCTCGGGCATATGATTTATTTGCTAGCAAGATATACATGGTTAGGAAGTGGACTTAGTGCAATCTTGTAAATAATTGTATGATCATGTTTAAGATTGCAGGGATTGTGAAGAAAAGAATTTGACACCAATTCAAGCTTGTAAGTTCTTTTATTTCAGTCTCGAATCTCTGCTATACTTCTTTATTTCCTTGTCACTCTAGGGCGAGCAACATCTAATCTTGGGGGAGTTGATAGCTATGAGATTCGACACATTTTTGATGGTTTGTATTGATGGTTCTCCCGGATTTGATCGTTTTCTAGCTTTACCTAACGCTAATACTTTGGTAGCAAAGAAACCTTGGTTTTTAATGTGTGTTTCAGGTTCTGAACGTCGACAGAGGGTTTTAACTAGAGAAACACAATATTCAGGAGAAAACAAGCAAGTCTCTCTTTGGAAGAAATCAAGGGACGCGTGGAGAGGCTTTTACGAGCAACTATACGGCGAGAATATTTTTTCGGCCGTATAGTTCCCGTCGTATAGTTGACACTGCCTCTATCTTATCAAAAGGGACAACTTCTGTGAAGGGACCACAAACGAAAACACAACACAGCAACCGCCGCACCATCTAGAAGGGAGAAAGAAGAGATCCGGAGAAGAAGGAGGAGACGTTTGATGTCTACGCACTTCTATTCTTATAGACAGTTGTTGGGCCTCCAAGTGTAGAGGTTTGTAGAACAACAGCAAATTTCCCTTAAGTGGATCACCCAAGGTTTATCGAACTCAGGGAGGAAGTGGTCAAAGGTATCCCTCTCAAGCAACCCTGTAATCAAGATACAAGAAGTCTCTTTCAACACACCCAATACACTTGTCAGGTGTATAGGTGCACTAGTTTGGGAAGAGATAGTAAAATGCAAGTGGTATGGATATAAAACAACGGTGCTAGAAAATACTTTGATGGCGTGGAAGAGACTAAAGGCAAACTGAAATAAAGATGGCAGCAAGCAAACATGTAGCAGATCTAGCTGCAAATGGTGTACAATGTTTAGAAACAAGGCCTAGGGATCATACTTTCACTAGTGAACACTCTCATATAAATATCTTCTCTTTATGATACTACTCTAAACTACTCTCCGGTTGGACACTCTATTCCATGGTAGGGCTATAACAGCACACCTCAAAGTTGGCTTTCCCCATCTAGATAACCCCACACTATCACCTTGAGCTCTAGATGGTTCCAATAAATACCACAATTTCATAGAATCATCCAACTCCAAATATAACTCATAACAAGTATTTGTAATCTCTAGCCTAAGTGTCACCATGGTGTGCATGCTGTCACTTCTACACACATGGGGAGACCAGAGATCTATTAAAGCACTTGAGTAGCAAGGTAGATCTACTTGATTACAAAGCTCATGATCACAATATGATCATGCATAGAGAGAGAGAGATGGACACATAGCTACTGGTAGAACCCTTAGCCTCGAGAGAGAACTACTCCCTCATCATCATGGGAATCAGCAACGACGATGGAGTGACGGTGGAGATGGTGAAGATGGTGAAGAGGCGGCGGTGGCACAGAGGACTCCTTCCCCGTTGTCGGTATCACAGGGGAGCACCGCCCCTTAGCGCCCTTCCTTCATGGCTTCTTGGGAGCCCTTCCCCATGGAGATGGGATCCATAGGAGAGGCAAAAACGTGGCTTTGGTGGATGCAAATTAGTGGGTGGAGGTGTCTCCCACGAATTAGGTTTCCTCCCTTTATATAGCTTCTCGGATCCCCATCACCCCATCTTGGGCTGCAGTAAATCGGGCCTATCGGCCCGTACAGACTTGGAATCAGCTAAATTTTATATCCAGAACGTTTGTCGCGAAATTTCCACCAACTATGTAGCTGAAGAGTTTTCCGTTTGATGCCGTCTTCGACCCGAAACATGACCATCTTCAAAAAGAGTTCTGAGACAGATTTCTGGAAAATCCCAATTTGACTCCAACAAGGTTTCCACTTGTATTCTTGGTAATTCCTACACATCAAAGTGTAAAACAAGAACATTGTTCACTTTTGCAAATTAGTAGGTTAGTCCAAATAAATCATAAACTTTATATAAAAAGGAGTATCAGAAGTATATTATTAGCATAAAACCATCAAAAACTATAGATACGTTATGGACGTATCAACATCGCCAAGCTTAGTTCCTGCTCATCCTCGAGTAGGTAAATGATAAAAACAATATAATTTTTAAGGTGACACGTAGCCAACACAATCTTGATCATCATTATTGTAAAAGCATTGATAGCTGGGATCAAGGTACTCTAAACATGAACATGAAAGATAGAGTTCCAACAATAAGACATAGCAACTATATTGTAACATGAAAGAATACAAACAAAGATCATGAATAACAATGCATTGAAAGACGTTTGTTTGTTTCACATATAGAAAACATAGCATAGTGGTATTCAGCTTGTCCCTCATGGAGTAGCAAAACATAAATGCATAGGACACCTTCAAAGTTCATAAGGGTGACTAGATACAAATAATTTAAGAACAAGCAATATCATAGTTATGAATCAATCAATAAGTTTTGGGAAAATGCACATAGAACTAAGAATGACAAATATGCTCTCTTAATTGGTGCCTAAGGATAGAACATGGAGACTCAACATAAAAGTAAAATAAAGGCCTTCATAGAAGGAAGCAGGGATCCAAGTCTCATAAAGAGCTTCCAAAAATTATGATACTTATTAGTTTTCAGCTCTCATTGCCCGTATCATAAGCATCTTGAAGTGATTAAGGTTAAAGTGAACAAACTATTGAGTATATGCTTAACAAAGTATAAGTTGGAAATCTCATGTCCCTTGAATATGAGGGCCGCTCCTCATGCTACTCAAGTTTAGTTACCGGTAAGTTCTTGTCATAGTAAGTACATGTGTATCATAAAGAACCGCCAACGGGGTACCCCTTTCCCAATGATACGGAAGAATACCCATATCAAAATGACAAGGCAAGCAGATAATGAGCATCTCAGCAATCTTCTTATTTACCATGGGAAAATGGTGCTTTTTTCTCTCTTTCCTCTTTTCTCAAATCTATTTTTTTTCTTTTTCTCTTTTTTTCTCAATATCTGACTCTTTTTTTATAAGAAGAATGCTTCATAGACAGCTCATTATGGTTACGCTGCAGGTTTCCACCATGATAGCATGGATTAGACCAGTGGACCAGGCGTTTCTCTAACACATATACATAACTCCATGGACTTACAAGCTCCCCTTTCATTTCACACCGACGACATCCATAGACAAAAGAGCATGATATCAACTAGGTACAAAGTACAAGTGCAATGTTGAAAGCATTCCCCATGACAACATGGTTCTGCTAATCCCCAACAAATAAGTGCAAGCATATACAACATATACGACACAATGGTTCAAGTTTATTAAGGGCAAGAAAAGTAAAGTGTGCCATGAAGTTCGTGAGAGCTTTAATTACTAGTTTTCTCATAACAAGTTTAATTCGGAAGGTAGATAAAAACATGAATATACTTTGGAATAGCATAAGCTAATAGGTAGGTAGACTCTTTGGAATAACTTGGTTTTAGGAGTTGGATGCATGAGTGGAACTCATACTTGGTTATGGAGGCTAGCAAAAGACTGGGAGCGACCAACTAACAGAGCAATAATGGCCATAATCATGCAAAGCGACAAAACATCATTAATCAAAGCATAAAATGATACTACAAGTTGAAAACTAAAGGATCATAAAGGCTATGGTGAATTGGGATAGTCATAACATGGTGTGAGCATGTGCCATGTCAACCCAAATAAAGCATCAAAGGAGAATACCACAATGCTATGCTTTAATATGCTAAAACAACGCATGATTCTTCAAAGGCACATTAAGCAATCTCAATTGTTTATAACAAGTCATGCTACAACAAAGAATACTAAGCATAAAGCCAAAACAATATCAAGCATGGCATGACAAAGCATATGCCACAGTCAAAAATAAGCTCTCTTTACCACTTAAGCATGAACTTTCCTACTCTTTTCCAATCCAAACCAAACTATTTGAAAACCAATGTATGAAAGAGGGGGTCTAACCAATTTATTCATAAAAATAAGAAAACAAATCAAACGAAAAACCAAAACGAAAACGAAAGAGAAGACGCTCCAAGAACAACACAACTGTGCATGAAACAATAAAAATGAAGCGTTTGGAAGAAACCTGGGATTTTTATTGATGAAGAAGGGGATGCCTTGGGCATCCCCAAGCTTTGACGCTTGTACTTCTTGGATATTTCTTGTGGTGACACGCGTGGCATCCCCAAGCTTGAGCTTTAGTCCATCCTTCATCTCATTACTCATTCCTTCCATACACCTAAAAATTTTCCTTCATACAAAACTTCACACAATCTTTATTAGCAATATTAGTGCACTCAAGATAATAGGTCTTTAGGTTCAGTTCCAACACCAATAAAACTTCCATTAAAACACTAGCTATTGTAGCACTTCCCTCAAAAAGCTCAATTGCCCAAAAGAACTCAAAAAGGAATCAACAAGAAGCAAATGCAAATAATGGCAGAAATCTGTCAAAACAGACCAGCAGGTAAAGACGAATTTTTTCGAAGACCTTATGTTGCTCAAATCAAAAAGTGTTGAACTAAGGAAAGTTAGATAACAACCTGGGGCAGAATCATAAATATTCACGCCTCAAAAGATCGTACAGAGCTCTCTCACGATTTTTTACGGTTAAGTACAGAAATCTGTTTTGGGACAGGAACTTTCCCAATCATTACTTCTCTCTCATTAGAGGTTACTCTTGGCAGAAAAAATAAATAAAAAGGATAAGGAGTGGTTATTACTGAAGTAATAACTTCCATGACTCATCTAAAACTTTTGGGTTATCTCCCAATAAGTACTTTTCTTTGACCCCTTTAAGTTAGGCATGATAGTTTGAGAAGATGCTCACGTAAAAAATATGAATTGAAGTAAAAGAGAGCATCAAGAAGCAAATTTAAAACACATTTAAGTCTAACCACTTCCTATGCATAGGAATCTTGTAAAGAAACAAGTCATGAAAGCACAAAGCAACAAGCATAGGAAATCAAAACAAGTGCAACTTCAAGACTTTCAACATAAAGAGGAGAAACTTAATATTATTGAGATGCATAAAACCATATTTCCCTCTCTCATAATAACTTTTAGTAGCATCATGAATAAAATTAACAATATAACTATCACATAAAACATTCTTATCATGAGCCACATGTATAAAAGAATTAATACTCCCCACATAAACATAGTCATTCTTATTAATTGTAGTGGGAGCAAATTCAACAAAATAGCTATCATTATTATTTTCATCACCAGAATCATCAAATATAGGAGGCATATTGTAATCATAATTAATTTCCTCCACAATAGTAGGTGGACTGAAAATATCATATTCATCATTGCAATCATCATATATTGGAGGTATAGTACCATCATAAGCAATAGAATAGCTATCTTCCAAAGTATGTTCATTTGTAAACGTATCATCATTGGAAGGAACATGGATAGCACTAATAGTATAGCAATTATTAATATCATCATTTTCAGAATTAGTACCGAAGAGATTTTCAATATCAAAAGTAGTGTGCTTTTCCCAATCATGATCACTACTATAGGTAATAGGCATAGGAACATCATCGAGTTCAGACTCATCAAAAACTATAATAGGAGCAACATGCTTAGGGGGAAATACCATTTCCTCTCTCTCCTTTTACTCCTCCTCTTCTTTTTCTTCTTCTATTTAGGAGGGAGAGGCTTGAAAGGAAGCTTCTCCATATACCCTGGTTCATTGTTAGAGACAATAGAAGGAACTTTGGAGGATTCCTCCTTTTCATTAATAAGACCAAAACACATATTAGTCATGTCATATTTTGGTAAGATATCATCTTTTAGGATATTTTGTATGTAAGTATTTGTGTGTCAATTATCAACACAATAAAGATGACAACCATGCAGGACACTATTCATATCAAAAGCACTCATATCTACCAAAGAGTTTTTTCTTGATAACTCTTCACACCCCAAAAATAATGTAAGTTGATCATGCTGATTAGGAGTGATCATGTCATCACAATGCAAACTTGCAGTACTCATTGGATTATAAGGGCTATTATTATGGCCTGAGCATTGAAAATTGAAATGACCCACTTTAAAGCAAAGTTCACAAATAAAAGGATAGAGGGCACAGACTTTTTTACCAAGATCATTTAGAGCCCTATACCACGTTCTAGTTTTTCATTCCTGTGGGTGATACAATATTCTTCTTCAATTTGATTATTCTCACAAGGTCTATGTATTCCACAAAAATTAACATGCTTATAATAAGTAGTACTTTCAGAGGTTTGAGCATGTTTATTGCTATCATTAATAACAATTTCATTTTCCATGCAAGTGTCTTTATAAGGCTCATGATACATGTCCCATTTTTTTAGGAGCATTAATATGAGAAGCAAAGGTTTTATAACAATCAACAAGGATTTGAGGATCAAGACCATATTCTTGAAAATCAGCAGTTTCAGTGAAAGACTTAATGCAATCATACTCATAGTTTATACCTGGTTCTTTACCTTTGTTGTTATCCCAATCTTCGGTATTGCTTTGAATTGTTTCAAGAAGATACCACTTAGCTTTGACCTCCTTACTTGTGAAGGATCCCTCTAAACAAGTATCTAGATAATCCTTGTAATGTCTTGAAAGCCTTGCATAGAAATTATTAATAACAATATTACTAGGGTGCTCATGAATGGGACATTTGAGCATTAGTGACTTCAATCTCCCCCATTCTTGGGCAATACTTTCTCCATCATGTGGATGAAAATTATAAATGTATTTCCTATCTTTATGAATTTCATGAGGAGGATAAAATTTAGAGTAAAAGAGAGATTCAAGTTCCTTCCACTCCAAATGATGAGGATCATCTAGTAGCTCATACCACTCTCTTGCTTTGCCCTTAAGTGAAAAAGGGAATAGCTTCCTCTTAACTTGGTTCATTGAAATACCTGCACACTTGAACAACTCGCATAATTCGTGTATAAAGAGTAAATGATCACTAGGATGGATAGTTCCATCTCCCAAATAACAGTTGTTCATAACACGTTTAACAATTTGTATAGGTATTTTAAAAGAGATGCTTTCAGTATGTGGATTTAAAATATCACAAGTATCATTAGAATTACCACATATGGGAGATAAAGTATCATCAGAGCAAATTTTCTTCTTTAAATCTGGGGAACTAAAAAGATCATTTTCATAAAAACTAACTTCCCCAAGATTAGAAATTTCCATAGCATTAGTAATAAAGGTGTTCAAAAGATTCATACTAATAACATTGCTATTAGCATGCAAAGAAAGTTCCATGGGTTTTTTAATTTTCTTTTCAGACAATTTATGTTCTACATTAGGAAAAATACTAAAAAGCTCTCTAATTTTTTTGTTGTTTTCCATTAAGCCTAACTAGTGAAAACAAGAAACAAAAAGACAAAATTGCAGAATCTAAAGGAAATAACTTCGAGCACTCTCACCGGAGGATGTGAGTACCTTTTACCTTACCTCCCTGGCAACGGCGCCAGAAAATAGCTTGATGTCTACGCACTTCTATTCTTGTAGACAGTTGTTAGGCCTCGAAGTGCAGAGGTTTGTAGAACAACAGCAAATTTCCCTTAAGTGGATCACCCAAGGTTTATCGAACTCAGGGAGGAAGTGATCAAAGGTATCCCTCTCAAGCAACCCTGTAATCAAGATACAAGAAGTCTCTTGTGTCCCCAACACACCCAATACACTTGTCAGGTGTATAGGTGCACTAGTTCGGCGAAGAGATAGTGAAATACATGTGGTATGGATATAAAACAACAGTGCTAGAAAATACTTTGATGGCATGGAAGAGACTAAAGGCAAACTGAAATAAAGATGGCAGCAAGCAAACATGAAATAGATCTAGCTGCAAACGGTGTATCAATGTTTAGAAACAAGGCCTAGGGATCATACTTTCACTAGTGAACACTCTCATATAAATATCTTCTCTTTATGATACTACTCTAAACTACTCTCCGGTTAGACACTCTAGTCCATGGTAGGGCTATAACAGCACACCTCAAAGTTGGCTTTCCCCATCTAGATAACCCCACACTGTCACCTTGAGCTCTACATGGTTCCAACAAACACCACAATTTCATAGAATCATCCAACTTCAAATATAACTCATAACAAGTTTTTGTAATCTCTAGCCTAAGTGCCACCATGGTGTGCATGCTGTCACTTTCACACACATGGGGAGAGCAGAGATCTATTAAAGCACTTGAGTAGCAAGGTAGATCTACTTGATTACAAAGCTCATGATCACAATATGATCATGCATAGAGAGAGAGATGAACACATAGCTACCGGTAGAACCCTTAGCCTCGAGAGAGAACTACTCCCTCATCATCATGGGAATCAGCAACGACGATGGAGATGGCGGTGGAGATGGTGAAGATGGCGGTGAAGATGGTGAAGAGGCGGCGGTGGCACAGAGGACTCCTTCCCCGTTGTCGGTATCGCAGGGGAGCACCGCCCCTTAGCGCCCTTCCTTCATGGCTTCTTGGGAGCCCTTCCCCATGGAGATGGGATCCATAGGGGAGGCAAAAACGTGGCTTTGGTGGATGCAAATTCGTGGGTGGAGGTGTCTCCCACGAATTAGGTTTCCTCCCTTTATATAGCTTCTCGGATCCACATCACCCCATGTTGGGCTGCAGTAAATCGGGCCTATCGGCCCATACAGACTTGGAATTAGCTAAATTTTATATCCAAAACGTTTGTCGCGAAATTTCCACCAACTTTGTAGCTGAAGAGTTTTCCGTGCCGTCTTCGACCCGAAACATGACCATCTTCAAAAAGAGTTCTGAGACAGATTTCTGGAAAATCCCAATTTGACTCCAACAAGGTTTCCACTTGTATTCTTGGTAATTCCTACACATCAAAGTGTAAAACAAGAACATTGTTCACTTTTGCAACTATTAGTAGGTTAGTCCAAATAAATCATAAACTTTATATAAAAAGGAGTATCAGAAGTATATTATTAGCATAAAACCATCAAAAATTATAGATACGTTATGGATATATCAACGTTCTTCATCTCGCTCCACGATCTTCGACCTCCTAGCCAACACACCCCCATAGCCATTACTTGTACTTGAGAGAGAGAGAGAGAGATCTTCACCTTGCAAGAGTAGGGTTTGAGATTGTTTCTTCCCATCTTGAATTATGTTGGATTGCTTTTCTATTCTTATTGTGGATCTCCACAGTAATATCGAGAAGAACTCCTTTTATTTAATTATATTGATTATGATTTCTTCTCTCATGTGTGAGTAAGTTCCTTGGGCATGGGAGATGTAAGGGATTGCTGAGATGTGATGTGCCTTCATATATTTTCCATTAGTTTGTGATTGATTTTAATTACTATATTATGTGTGCTTGACTATCTATGGGATGCGTAATGCTTGTTGTCGACTGAGGGGCCCAGACAACATGATACTTTGTTCTACATGGATAGGATCTTGTTCGCTAGCAGACCAGCGACCCCCGAGTGACACGGGGATATCAATGGAAAACTATTAGACTCGAGGATAACGAGGAACTACCGTGCTTATTGCATTAGTCTAGTCCAAGGAGCTTAATCGCTAAGCGACCTGAAGGGTCTTAATCGTCTAGTGTTTAACCATGGTTTTGGTAACAAACTAGTAGGATTATTGAAGCTAGGATGAAATATACCAAGAGGAGTTCCGACTAATTATGGGTTGCTCGCCTACACATATACTTATAATATTACAATTGTTACATTTATCACTTGTCCATCTCGCATAGTCACTATCACCATGAACTGTATCTCCCCGCGCCTTTTTCGTCATCTGTAGAAAACAACAAAGAACCGAATCGTTCTTTACTTTTATGCTTTTTATTTCTAAAGTTTACATTTTAGTTTTATATAATACATACAGTTTAATCCAAATCTCATTCTCATTTTTACACTTGTAGTCAGTTCACTCGAAGACCTGTGACAACTTTGGGTGTGACAGAGACTTCACCATAAACACTTACGTTTGGGATCCCTATGGGATCGATATCTATACTTCGAAACTAGCTACAAACAATTTGTGCACTTGCAGACATCACTAGCTTTTCCTCCACTCCAGAGATGGCAAGCTCCACAACCACTTCACAAGCTCCACGAAGGAGAAGCCTGGGTCTCTTCACAATCTTCCACAAAGAGGACACCACGACACCAACCGCCAAGCCAACTAAGAGGTCACCCTCCAAGAGTAACAAGCTCATGGTCTCTCACTCGAACAAATCCTAATGGAAAGCTCAACACTTACGCAAGAATGCAAAACAAGAACACCAGGGGTGCTCAAATTATTCACTCTCAAATCCCACCAAAGCAGCAAGTGCTAGGAAGGAATTAGAGAGGAAGAACAATGGTGGAAGTCAACCAATGACACCAAGATCTAGATCCAAAGGGTTCCCCTCACTTAGAGGAGGAATTGATTGGTGGGGATTGTAGATCTAGATCTCCTCTTCCAAAGCCCTCAAAAAGATGCAAGAATCATAGGAGGGAAGGGAGAGGAAGCAGGCTCAAGAGGCTCAGCAATGGAGGTCAATTTCATGGTCATGAACACCCCAAAATATTGGGGGAAGAACCCCCTTATATAGGGGAAAGAAAATATGGCCGTTGGGAGGATTCCTACGAAAACCCGGTTAAAGCCGGTTGGACCGGCCCCATGACCGGGAAACTCGGTCCCTAGGCCGGTGGACCGGTCTACAAACCGAAACGCCTCTGTTCACCAACTCGGAATAGAATTGGTCGCGAAAACCAGAAAATCTGGTCTACCGGCGCTCGCACTGGACCATTCGGCGTGGGAACCGGTTGGACCGGATCCACAATCGGGATGAAACAAACTTCACGAAAAACAAAATAAATTTTGCATCCGGACTCCGATTTTGATGATCTTGGGCTTGTTTTGACAAGGACAACAAGATATACAAGATGGTGAAAATAAACATCATAGAACAACAAAGGAGGATAGAACCAAATGAGGAAAGGTATGAAGCTTCCCTATAAGAAGAACCGGTAAAACCTTCAAACTCGAAAACAACATAGAAGATGCATACGAATTCCATTTTCGATGAACTTAGGCTTCTTGAAGAGCTAGCAACGATCTCAAGAACCTCACATGGAGAAAAACCAAGAAGCAACAAAATAGGAAGATGCAAAGTATGCAAAGGATTGAGCTCCCTAAGACGATGTGATCAAGTTACCCAACCAAAAGCCCCTCTTGATAGTGTGGCTATCTATCCAATAACCCGGTCTCCCAACAACCACCTTGAGACTGGTAAAAGGAAAACCTAGCAAGGCCATACCTTTTCATTGTGCATACCGCTTGATCTTGATGACAACGCTTCAAGCTCCATCCAAGCCCGAATGCATCACTTGATCATTGTTGCTTCATGAAGACTCATAATTTGCTCCACCATACACCACTATGGGATAGCTTCATCAAGACATGTCTTCACATGTCCATTATCACCAATATGGATGGCAAGCTTCAAGCAAATGATTTCCTCGAGATGCTTATCTTGAACTTGCCCTTCTCAACCTTGATGACGATCACCACTTGATGTCATCCTCTCATGGGATATATGAGATCTTCACTTTTGAAGAATGCCCATGGAAAGATACCTATCCCATATAGAAAACGCAAAGGAACATATATAATGGGTTAGTTCACGATGCATAATTGACAAGGCTTACCATACCACAAGATCCATGTGGTACATTCTTTATGCTTCACGTGTTGACCAACTTGAAATCACTCTTCACTCTTTGTATTGGTCAACCAAGTACCTTCTCATGATCCATCTCAATACCTTGAGGTACATAAGGAACTTTTTATTTGATTACATGCTTTAAATCTTAGTCAACCATATCTCAACTAATGAGGCTACCATGACACCGACTTAGAGCCATATCTTGAATTCTTCTATTGAGATCACACTCTCAAGATCTTGATCATATCATATTATTCTCTTCAAATCAATGATCTTGATGCCAATACTCAAGGTATCTTTATATTCATGGAATCCATACTTGAATCCGACACATGGACTACAAGCATGACCAATGGAATATTCCTTCATATAAAACTCAATGAAAACATTAGTCCATAGGGATTGTCATTAATTACCAAAACCACACATAGGGTCAATTACACTTTAAATCTCCCCCATTTTGGTAATTGATGACAATCACAACAAGAGGGTTTATATAATAAATATTAGAAACAAGTACACAACTTATCCGAGAATAAGTTGTATTCAAGAGGTTGAATTTGAGACAGTTAAGTAACACAAAGATACTATCCCATATCAAAACCGATTCTACTCACACAAGATACATATAATGCAGGAGATGTGAGTAGAACTAACATATATAGAGCCAACTCCCCCGCAATATATGCACATGTGATGAACTTGAATTTAATTGCATACATTGTCAAGCATAACCTTTGGGAGAGTTTCCACTATATATTCAACCATGCAAAACATAATAAAGATGAAAGGAAAACACTTAAGAACAAATAAATCTTAAGTAGAAAACCATTTCCCTTCAACCCTCTAAACTTCTCCCCCATTGACAACAAGTGCCAAAATGGATGACAAGGTTAGAAGTACAATATAGTATGAGTTCCTACGCAAGGTGTGCATTACTCGTAATATGAGTGAAATCACATGCACATATCCAATGAATAATACTTGGAGGAAATCAAACTATATTGAGGATCAAAGATTTCTAAAAGGATAACAAGGTGAGGAAACTTCAACGGATGAAGCAAGCAATTCAAAGATCCAAAAAAAATCAAATGGACAAATAGTGATCTAAATCAAATAAGGAAGCTCCCCAAGGTTTGTGCATAAATTAGTTGTTTCATTTGAATACAGTGTGCACAAACATGGAATCCTCACTCCCTCTATATCATTTAGAACACAACCAAGATACAAGGAGTATAGATATAAATCAATACACTTGTCAAGACAAGCTTGAGTCCAAAAGAAACCAAATATGAGATATGAGTGCGTGAAGATACAATAGAAGTAAACTGGGCACTCATAAATCAAGACCTTACCAATAGCATTAAAAACCAAGAGGATAAGAGAGATGGTTGGCAAAGAGAGAGCATATCAAGGCGAGATCTTAACACTCTCGTGTATATAAGTTTCTAAGTGGACAAAACATGAGAATAATCCACAAAGAAACATCCACACATAAGAGGTTAATAAAAAGAATACAGATATCTAAGAGGAAGTCATAAGATATACCAAAAAGGATATTTTGCTTAAGTGCATATATAGGCCATGGCTCTATTTTCTCTCATGGTATATCAATTAACTTCACCAAAGAAAAAGAAAAACCTCAAAACATCACAACTAACACTAAGGGAACTAATGCTAGTTGGGATATTTTGAGAAAGGCAACAGGTAGAAAAAGGAAGGATTCAAAATAATTTCAACAATATTGCACATGAGAGTACCTTGAGGAATTGATATGCAATAAATTGCTAGAAGGCATATTTGGGATTGGTGGATCATGAACATGATTTTATATACTCCCCATTATATGCATCATATCAAATTACTCACATAAGCACTAAGGATAGAGAAATCTTTCAAACATCCTTGCAAGAACCAAAACATTTACAAAATAATAAATTCATGCCAAGATGCAACCTACAAGAGATTGGATGGAAGAATAGTATGCATGGATAAGATACTTGTTACCGAGATAGCAATGGTATGTGTAGTAGATAAGAATTCTTTGATCATCCTAGCTTGGCTCCTATTATCATGTGGTAACAACACCTCCCTTATAGATGAGACAAGCATACATTGCATCTCCAATGTACCTAAAAAACATTCAAGTACATCTTGGTCCCCAAACTTATTGGGTCCAAAGTGGTTAGACTAACCACAACACATAGGACACACTCCATAAAAATATGTGCAAATTTAGAGATGAAATTTGAATTTCATGCACATCTTAGCCGTTTAAGGATTTGATGGAGTATACCCTATATATTGGATCAAAGAAAGCAAAACATGATATAAGATATACATTTTGTAAACATGCATGCATGAGACTTTCAAGATCCAACTAAGATATAATTTGTACAAAACACCAAAATATTCAAGAAGGCATACAAGGTGTGACAAAACACGTTTTTGTTGTCCAAACTATATCAAAGAAAGAAATCAACACAAGATTTGTTCAACAAAGTTCAACAAATGAACAAAGCAAAAAACTATTGAGCATAAAAGATGAAATAAAAACACAAATGCTCAAAGATTTATCTCATTAAAGCAAATAAAATAGGGAAGAAAGAATGATGTAACAAACTCCCAAAAGACCAAGGTTTTAACAAATAAACCAAACCCTTAACACTTTTCACAATGGCACAAGGTTCCGAGAAGAAAAGGTTTGTATTCCACTAAAACACATTTGGTAATAATAAAAAACATCATCAAAGACATGTTCAAAAGTCAAGGAAGATAATGGGAGCCACAAAACAAATTGGAAAGAAAATAAGGCAATAAGAGGCGAAATCCAAAGGTGAAGATGATTCATAAATGGTACCACACACAAGTATATTGATTTCCGGTGGTAAATTGCACTGATATTAAAGATAAATCTTCACAATAAAAAGCATAGGATAGGAATACAAAAGATTAAGCACTATTCAAAGATAGAGATTCTTGATAGCTTCAATAGTCACACAATCATGCAAAGCAATGATTAGAATAACTTGAAGCAAATGGTCTCCCAAATAAGATATAGAGATATGTATTTGAGGAAGGACACACCAAGAATTTCTTACTCAAACAAAGACTGAAAAGACGAGCAATACAAGCTTCTAACAAAAATAGGACCTTGTTTGAGCTACCATGCCACCTAGAAACAAGATAATCAACAATGTCAACTCTAAGTGGCACCACTTCATATGTTCACATTTCCTAGGATTGTGATATGCAAAATAAGCACATTACTTCCCCATAATGTGTGTCATTTTTATTAAATAGGCAAAAAACTCAACTAGAGATAATTAATGGACATTTAGAATTTGAACTTCTCATGAGTATGACACACCACATAGTGACTAGATAAGCTTGCAATATCAATACTAAGTGGTAGTACTCGTCTACACACATTTTAAGGTTTGAGAGATGCGTGAGGCATATCACTCCCCCAAAATGGGATGTTCCATTAACCACACGAAAAGAGCCAAAAAAGATATCATCAAGATGCATTAGAGGCTCAAAACAGAACAAACAAGTAAATGATGTGCCAAACACATAGACATACTTGAATACACAAAATAAGCAAGCATGAGGCACAATAACTACAAACACATATTTGGTACAAAACCAAAACATGTAAAGGGGCAAGTAACTTACAATATAAAAGAGTTGAGTTCGAGTTACCATAAAGAGGCGTATTGGGTATATGGTAGGGAGATGATAATACTTATAACTTGGCTTGATCAAATATAATATATGAAGATCCCTTAATTCTTAATGAGTTATCCAAGTCTCCAATACCCTCTAGAAACACCTATTGATCAAGTTTGAGCTTGTTGGTCCCCAACCAAGTTGGGTCCTAAGAGGTTAGTCACAATAGGATTGGCAATCCAAATGGTTCTTTTCTTTACACCACTTTGAGTTCTAACAAACTTGGAAAACACATTGCCATCCTTATCCATCCCAAGATAATAATAATAATCAACAATGATAGGGTTAGATAAGTTACCATTTGAACATGAAGAGGCAAAGTGCCCCTTCTCACGACATATGTAGCAACAAGTGCTCCCCTTTCCCTTCTTCATTAATTTCTTGGCTTGGGGAGCCTTATCTTGATTCTTCTTGGGAAGTGTCCTAACTTCAACTTGGTCTTGACCTTGAACTTGTGGCCACTTCCCTTGTTTCTTCTCACTCAAGTGCTTTTTCTTCAATGGATAAGATCTTACATGATGTCCTTCAACCTTGCACTTGAAGCAAATAATCTTGGCCGAATTCTTGACTTAGTCTTGGCCCTTCTTCTTGTTGCTCTTGGACTTGTTCTTGTTATTGGATTTGAATCCAAGTCCACTTTTATCATTAGGGGATTTTTGAACACTCAAAATATTATCGAGTGTGGATTTCCCTGCATGACTCTTTTCCAAGTCTTTCTTTAAAGAAGTGACTTGTGCCTTGAGATCTTTGATTTACTCTACATGGTTAGTTGAAATAAAGGTACTCGAGGAAGTAGAAGCTTCATTGTTAGAGAAACAATGTAAATCAAGTAATCCAACACAAGGTTTATCACTAATATGACTAGAAGGATCACTAGAGTAGCACATGGAAAAATAGCATTTTGAGTAGAAGTTGTGCTAAAGTCCAAAAGAGGCTCACAATATGTTATCTTAGTGATACTTGCCTCACCAGCTAACTTTAGCCCATCATAGGAGATTAGAAGATCATTATGAGAGGTCGAGAGCTTTTCATGACTTTCTTTCAATTTCCCGTAATTTCTCGTTAGCAACTCAAGTTGAGCCCTTAGCTCAACATTCTCCTTCAATATAGATGCTTCACAACAAGTATAGTTAGTAGCAATAGCATCATTAATAGATTTTTCCTTTTCAAGCTCATAAGATTCAATTTTTTGTGTGAGGATACAATTAGTCTGCTTCTCCTCGGCAAGCTCTGGCTTAAGGAGATTGAATTTCCGACTCCCATCATCAAGTTGGAAATCCAACTCCTCTATGGTCCCTATTTTTTTAGTTATGGTGTCCCTAACGTGTTTGAGACAAGCAACAACCTTATTATTACCACGAAGAGAGGTACACAAAAAAGTCAACTCAAGCACGAGAGCACTACTATCCTCATCAATGTTATCATCACTATCATCACTATCATTGTTATTAACTTTAGAAGATATATTGGGATCCAAAGTAGGAGATATATTTGATCCTCCTGCCATAAGGCACATGTGAGCACGGGAGGATGAAGATGAGGATATTATTGAATCTTCATTCATGATCGTGTCTTTCTCCATAGAATGTTTGATTTCCTCTACATTGTTAGATAAACAACTAGAGGAAATAGAAGCATTTTGTTCATGGGAACGAGGAAAATCAAGCATATCATCTACACTAGTACTCAAATAATTTCTAGACAATATGCAAGGACTAGCAACACAAGGGTATATAACATCATTGTTGCAAGAAGTGTTTAAGTCCATAGAGAAACATTGCAATGGGATAGAGATGAAGGATCATCATTAGTGAGCACAATATCAACATTGCAATTTCGAACACCACTCACCATATCATTACCTTGTGCCTTGCCACATGTTGGTGAAGTGTATGAAGATGAGAACTCATCGCGGCCAGAGGTGGAAGTAACTTGGAGATCTTCATGATGTGAAGGAGAAGAGAGCTCCTCGAAGAGACCACCAACAATATGAGAAATGAAACCACCAAATATTTCTTTAAGCCTGGTCCACTTCTCATGAGAACTTGCGCTTTACAATCGTCAAGAACAAATTAACTATGGGGCTCAAAGAGAAAATAAGCTCATTAGATACTTGAGCTTCGAGATGTAAATTTTTCTTATCCTCTAAAGATAGATTTTGAGGATCCATCGGAGGAGAAAAACCTACATCTAGAAATCGCTCAATATTTGGACACAAGGTCCAAAGGTTAGACAACAAGCAATTTATACACAAAGCATAATTTGTGCCATCAAAGATAATTGTGTCATTGTGCACTATACTACTAGTAGACATGTTTATACTCTAGGTGGTGAAGCCTAAACAAGGAGAGACCTTGCTCTGACACCAATTGAAAGGATAGATATGTCGCCTAGAGGGGGTGAATAGGAAATTTCAAAACTATTACGATTTTGGCTTGATAGAATGTGGAATTAAACTAACATTTATTTTACAAGCACAAAACATAAATACACTAGGATCAACTAAGTGCACCAACAACAAGTTAAGCTAAGCAAGATAGAACAAGACAAATATACCACAAGTGATAAGCAAGATATAGGTACTTCAAGCACGATGGCTATCACAAGGAAAGTAAGCTCGGGTATAGAGATAACTGAGGCATGTGGATATGAAGATGTATTCCCGTGTTCCCTTACAAGAAGGTACGTCACGTTGGAGAGGTGTGGGATTCCACGAAGGATTTCCCAACGCCATGAAGGCTCACCTTATTCTCCGAGTATATCCCATGAAGGAATAGGCCCTTTCCTTATGGCTAGCGTTTCCTCCACTCCGGAGATGGCAAGCTCCACAGGCACTTCACAAGATCCACGAAGTAGAAGCCTAGGTCTCTTCACAATCTTCCACGAATAGGATACCGTGGCACTAACCGCCAAGCCAATTAGGAGGTTACCCTCCAAGAGTAAAAATCTCACGGTCTCTCACTCGAACAAATCATATTGCAGAGCTCAACACTTATGCAAGAATGCAAAACAAGAACACCAAGGGTGCTCAAATCCTTCACTCTCAAATCCCACCAAAGCAAACAATGGTGGAAGTCAACCAATGACTCCAAGATCTAGATCCAAAGGGTTCCCCTCACTTAGAGGAGGAATTGATTGGTGGGGATTGTAGATCTAGATCTCCTCTTCCTAAGCCCTAAAAAAGATGCAAGAATCATAGGAGGGAAGGGAGAGGAAGCATGATCAAGAGGTTCAACAATGGAGGTCAATTTTGTGGTCAAGAACACCCAAAAACGTTGGGGGAAGAACCCCCTTATATAGGGGAAAGCAAATATGGCTGTTGGGACGATTCCTGCGAAAACTCGGTTTAAAAGTCAGTTGGTCCGGCCCCGGGACCTGGAAACTCGGTCCCTAGGCCGGTGGACCGGCCTACAAACCGAAACGCCTCTATTTACCAACTCGGAATAGAATCGGTCATGAAAACCGGAAAATCCGGTCTACCGGCACTGGCGCCGGACCATCCAACATGGGAACCGGTTGGACCAGATCCACAATTGGGATGAAACAGACTTCATGAAAAACGCAATAAATTTTGCATCCGGACTCCAATTTTGCTAATCTTGGGCTTGTTTTGACGAGTAGAACAAGATCTACAAGATGGTGTAAAGAAACATCATAGACAAACAAAGGAGGATAGAACCAAATGAGGAAAGGTATGAAGCTTCCCTATAAGAAGAACCGGTAAAACCTTCAAACTCGAAAACGCCATAGAAGATGCATACGAATTCCATTATCGATGAACTTAGGCTTGTTGAAGAGCTAGAAACAAGCTCAAGAACCTCACATGGAGAAAAACCAAGAAGCAACAAAATAGGAAGATGCAAAGTATGCAAATGATTGAGCTCCCTACGACGATGTGATCAAGTTACCCAACCGAAAGCCCCTCTTGATATTGCGGCTATCTATCCTATAACCCGGTCTCCTAACAACCACCTTGAGACTGGTAAAAGTAAAACCTAACAAGGCCATACCTTTGCCTTGCGCATCCCGCTTGATCCTAAGACAACGCTTCAAGCTCCATCCAAGCCGGAATGCATCACTTGATAATTTGTTGCTTTGTGAAGACTCATAATTTGCTCCCCATACACCACTATGGGATAGATTTATTAAGACACATCTTCACATGTCCATTATCACCAATATGGACGACAAGCTTCAAGCAAATGATCTTCTCGAGATGCTTATCTTAAAGTTGCCCTTCTCAACCTTGATGACGATAACCACTCGATGTCATCCTCTCATGGGTTATATGAGATCTTCACTTTTGAAGCATGCCCATGGAAAGATACCAATCCCATATAGAAAATGCAAATGCACATATATAATGGGTTAGTTCATGATGGATAATTGACAAGGCTTACCATACCACAAGATCCATGTGGTACATTGTTTATGCTTCATGTGTTGACCAACTTGAAATCACTCTTCACTCTTTGTATTGGTCAACCAAGTACCTTCTCATGCTCCATCTCAATACCTTGAGATACATAAGAAACTTTTCATTTGATTACATGCTCTAAATCTTAGTTAACCATAGCTCAACTAATGAGGCTATCATGACACCGACTTAGAGCCATATCTTGAATTCTTCTATTGAGATCACACTCTCAAGATCTTGATCATATCATATTCTTCTCCTCAACTCGATGATCTTGATGCCAATACTCAAGGTATATCTTTATCTTTATGGAATCCATACTTGAATCCAACACATGGACAACAAGCATGACCTATGGAATATTCCTTCATATAAACCTCAACAAAAACATTAGTCCATAGGGATTGTCATTAATCACCAAAACTACACATAGGGTCAGTTACACTTTCACAGCACTATCAAGCTTCCACTAAGTAAACACAACTAAAGAAAAATACTAGCAAGGGTATTACCTCTAGCACCGAGTTGGAAGCGCTAAACAACACAATCGCCATATTTGTAGTGAGAGCCTCGTTAGAGGTCAGTTTGGTGAAGGACCTGATTTTCCTCTTTAGTTCCATGGATAACAAATTTTCTGAAGAGACGCAGGTTGGATCAGAGGTGTCGTCCCAAAGGAACATTGGATACCCTATGTCTTGCAAAGGCTATACCCGATGTCGTAAGAAGGTTTGGATGATGTTGACACCGGTGACCTCTTTGCCATGGACAAGTTGCAGATCCAGCACCCACTGATACAAAGTTTCAACTTCTTCAGTATCACATGAAAAAACTGTTGGAGATATGCCCAAGAGGCAATAATAAAAGTGATTATTATTATATCTTTGTGTTTATGATGAATGTTTACATCCCATGCTATAATTGTATTATTAGGAAACACTAATACTTGTGTGTTTTGTAAACATAAGAGAGTCCCTAGTAAGCCTCTTGTTGAACTAGCTTGTTGATTGATTGATGATCATGGTTTCCTGATCATGGACATAAGGATGTGATTAATAACAAGGTTATATCATTAGGAGAATGATGTGATGGACATACACCCATAGTAAGCGTATCATAAGATCAAGTCATTAAGTTCATATTGTTGTAAGCTTTTCAATGCATAGTAACCTAATCCTTCGACCATGAGGTTGTGTTAATCACCATCACCGGATGGGTACTTTGATGACATCAAACACCGCTTCGTAACTAGGTGGTCATAAAGGTGTCATTGGGTATTCTGAAAGTATGTGTTGAAGCTCATGGACCAAGATTGGGATTTGTCCATCCATATGACAGATAGATATGCTCTGGGCCCTCTCGGTGGAATGTCATCTAGTTAGCTTGCAAGCATGTGACTGGGTCACAAGGGATGACATATCACGGAACGAGTAAAGAGTACTTATCAGTAATGAGGCAGAACTAGGTATGGAGATGCTGACGATCAAACCTCGGATAAGTATAGTATCACGTGACAAAGGGAATTGGTTTCGTATGCAAATGGTTCAATCGATCATGAAGTCATCGTTGAGTATGTGGGATCCATTATGGATCTCTAGGTCCCGCTGATGGTTATTGATAGGAGATGTGTCTCTGTCATGTCTACATATTCACGAACCGTAGGGTGACACACTTAAGGTTCGAAGTTGTTTTAAGTAGATATGGAATGTGCGTTGGAGACCGAATGTTGTTTGGAGTCTCGGAATGGATCCGGGACATCACGAGGAGATCCGGAATTGTCCGGAGAATAAGATTCATATATTGGGGATCATTTTCTGAGTTAGGAAATGTTCCGGAGTATTATTATGAGGGTTCTAGAAGGTTTCGGAATGTTCCAGAAGGTTCTGGAAGGTTTCTTGGAGTTTGCTTGAAAACCAAGGAAGGGATCAAAGGAGTCCTGGTGGGTCAAGACTAGGAGTCGTGGGGGAGGACTGCTCCCCCCTCCCCAATCCGCCGGCCCTAGAGGAGGGGAGTCCTTGTAGGACTCCCCCTCCCCAAGGCGCCCTCCCCCCCGTAAATAGAAGGGCAGGGGCGCCCCCTCCAATCCCTGCTCCCATAACTCCAATCTCTGCCGCCTCTCTCCTCCTCCTTTTTTCTGCACAGGCATAGGAGAAGCCCTACAGAATTCTCTACTCCACCACCACCACCACGCCGTCGTGCTGCTAGGATTCCTTGGAGAAGATCTACTACCTCCGCTGCTCGCTGGAACGAGGAGAGGAAGGTCTGCTTCGACTCCGCACGTGTGACCGACTGCGGAAGCGCTGCCGAAACACGGCGCCGGAAGGATCGTCCACTTGACCGACTGCGGAAGCGCTGCCGGAACGCGACGCCGGAAGGATCGTCCACACGATCTTGAGATCGGCAAGTGATCGACTACATCAACCACGAGATCTAATCTCGTTAACGCTTTCAGATCTACGAGGGTTAGTTCCTATCTATCTCGTTGCTCATGTCTAATAGATTAGATCTTGGCTTTTATCTAGATTAGATCTGGGTTTTGTTCGTTCTTGCGGTAGAAATTTTTTGTTTTTCATGCTACGAACCCATCAAAAACATCATTCTTATAGGATCGTTTCTTCCTCGTCTCATGACTCGCGTCATAGCGACCAACCATACTTATGGTTTGCTACCTTCTGGTCGTGGATGTAGAACCATTTGTCCTTTCATCCTTGAGCAGAATCAATGAATTTGAAGCTGAAGTACTGCACGCTTGAGCGAACAGATATGCTAGACCCACCAACCTCATATACTACAGACCCAGAACCCGACATATTCTTCAACGAATATGTAGCACCCCGATAAAACCACTACTAGAAAATCGCATGTTGTTTTTATTTTGTGCATCATCATGACTACATGCTCATGTCATCATGCCACATTGCATTTGAGCATCTTCATATCTGCATGCATATGTTTGTCTAAAACTATTTTCTAAAAGCCTATCTTGGTTTTCTAAATATCCCCCGTCTTTATTTCAAATCAAAAACTCGGTCTATTTCGGATCTTTGATTTGTCTAAAAACTATTTGCAAACATCTTTAAAAAAATAAAAAAATAAAAGTGTTTTGTCCGGGAAGGCAGCCCAGCCCGTAGGCCAGGCCACCTACTACCCCGGTAGGCCGGCCCAGCTGGACCAAACCCTAGACTAGATCTAACCAAACCCTAATCCCAACCTAGATCTAAATCCTAACCCTAAACACCCACCCGACCGACCCTAGCCTAACTCGATATATTTGCCTCTTGATATATTGTATTTGGTTCTTGGTAAATGCTTGATGCCCAAGTTGAGTTGGGGGCATATCTTTTATTAACTCCACCACCTTTCTTTGTCACCATCCCATAATTCCACCATCCAACTATATGTGAGCTTTGCATTTTATTTGGATGTACCTCTAGCTCATGTGGGTTGAGATGGGTCCACTTACAATTCCAAATGCTCCCATATAAGCATCATGATGTTTTCACGTTATTGATATGTGGGGGCCATATAGCCACCTTTGCATGCTATGTGAGTGGAACCCCCTTGTCAAGCTTCCATATGGTTTAAACTTGAATATAAGCTCATGGAGGAATACAATTGTGGTTCATGTTGGCTAGTGGCACATACACACAAGCTTGGCCACCTTATATTCATGCATGTTCTTTTATTTAGTCCATGTGGTAAACAAGCTCTTTTTCCTTTTGTTGGTCCTCACTCCAAATTTGGGAATCTTGCTTATATAAATGCCAAGACAAATTCTAGGGGTTTTCACTACTAGAGGGAGCTTTTATTATTTATGCATGGCCCATGCAAGTTTGCCATACCTCCTCTATTTGGATTTATTTTGAATTTTGGAGTAAAGCTTGTTGGTTTGGGAGACCATCATATAGCCCTTTCACAGGAGCTTAATAGTACATCTTGTCTCCTTTAATCTTTCTTACATGCCTATCCTTGCATGAGCATACACCTTGGGGCTTCTCTTATTTGCTTTCTTCCATGTGATCTTGGAACCCTAATCTCTCCTCTCTAGCTTAAGACCCTCTCTATTCACTTACTCAAGCCTAGCCCTTCTACTCTTTTCTCTCTAGCTCACCTTCCCAACCTAACCTAACTAAAACCCTAGGTACACTCACCTCACCACCCCTCCTTATTCCTAGCCTTGGCTAAACCCTAACCTAGCCCTTTTCCTACCGTAATCGCCACCACCACCTGGTCCTGCCCTGGCTAACCTGGCCCGACCCAAAACCCCAACCTAGCTACCCCTTGGCTAGACCAAACCCTGCCGAGCCTCCCTTGCTCTACATCTCCCTAGCCGAGCCCCTTCCCTTCCCCTGTCCTCTCTACCTCGCTGCCAAGCATACCCCACCCGAGCCACACCTGCTCCATTCCCTCTGGCCCCAGCTGCAGCTTCCCCCTGGTCCACCCGAGCCTTGCCATCGCGAGAGAGAGGAGAAAGGTGGCCACCACCACATTTTCCACCCCGAGCCACCCCATGTGCTCTCCCTCTTCCCCTCGGCCTTATCTACCCCCTCTCGTACCTGGCATCGCCCCAGATCCTAGGGCTCGGCCCAACTCTTCCTCCCCCTCTGCCCGATCCCTCTTCCACCTCCGACTACCCCATCGTCGGCATCTACCCCGTCCACACCGCGGTAGAAGAAGGGTGCGGCGTCCAGGTGTTGGGGAAGACCGAGTTGTGCTCCTGGTACCTCCATGTGCCCGGAGGCGAGGAGGAGGTGACCCTGTACCGCTGCAGATCATCGAGCCGACGAGGAAACCCTAGTGCAGGTCGCCAGCTTCCCCGCTGATCCCCTACGCCCCAGGCCGAACCACTACCACCGCCCCACTCCCGGTGAGCCTCCGACCCCCCTGACATCCTCTCGCATGTCATCGCTTCCTGGACACGCCGCGCGCTTCGTCGAGCACCCTCTGTGCACGGCGCTCGCGATCGCTTCCTTGCAGTAGCGCCGTAGTAAACTCATCTGGTCGTGCCACCGTTTCCCATCAGCAAACCAAGCAAGCCGCAGCGGTAGCAGCCATCCCCGCGCGCACCGCGTCGCGGTTTCGAATCCGAGTTGTGCCGGTGTCTGCGCTCCGGCGTCAGTTTTGTCAGAAACCGGAGAAGAGAAACAGGGGCCTTTTTCCTTTTTGCAGATAGCCCCTTGGTCTTTTGGGTTTTCAACCCGCACTCCAGACCAGGCCCACATGTCATCTGCTCCGGCGCTTTTACAAAAAGGCACCTGGACTTTTGGGTTCTCAACCCACACTCCCTAGCTGCGCCACGTGGTCGCACCCTGTTCGCGCGCCCGCGTGTGGGCCCGCGAAACCGTTGACCCCACATGTCTATCACCCCGGCTAGACAACCCCGCGGTAAGAAAAGCTCTGCCGTGCGTTGGTTTCCGCCAGCTCAGCGCGGCCCCACCCGTCAGCGTCTATGGCTAAGTCTGCATGTGTGCAGATATAAATATTGAGTGGACAGCAAGTTATATGGGAGCAAAACATGACTAAAAAACTTAATAAAATGCTTTATTCTTGTACCCCACACCTCACCCATGCCATGCTAGGTTATGCCATGTAATTTGAGCATCATTCATCATGGCATGCTTGTTTGCTTGTCACATTTTATCTATATGTTTGCGCATTATATTTATGTTGGCCTTGTTTGTTTGGTTCTTCTCGGATAGACGCCGAGCAGGGGAATTATCAGGAATCCCAGGAGTACTACCCAGATCCATCTCTCTCTTCAACTGAGCCGCCAGGCAAGCACTACCACATGCTTGCATACATATAGTACTTATTGCTTCTATCTTATTCTTGCATCATTGATTCGCGATTGCATTAAACTGAATCCCAAGTAATGCATGGCCTTTACTTTTAAACCCCACTGAAGCTTGTTCCTCCATCCTATGAACCGTTACTACAGGAGTTGCTTGAGCCTTGCGAGTCGTAGAATTGCATGTGTAGGGTTTGTGAGTGTCTGATGGATAACGAGGCACCTAAACAACTTAACCTGAGTAGTAATGGGATAACTAATGAAAGAGGCACCGGTGGGCAATATCTGTTATTTGGTTTTCCTGCTCACTTGTGTCCCGTAGGACCCCAAGTACTTGATACCTGTTCCTTGACTATCGCACTATCCGCATATGGGACCATGAATCCCCTTAGCTAGAGCTCGATTCATTTCTTATTTCTTGGGGCCACAAAGTAGTTTGGGGCTTTATTTCTATCCTGTACTTATGCCATACTTTACTGGTTTATTTAAGATTGTGCGCGGAGCACCTGTACTGTTTTGGATCGTGACACGTTTTCGCTGTATCCAAGCCCAGTCACACTTTTGGGTTCCCAGTCGTTTACCGCCGTCCACACAAACCCTGGGTCTGTCGCGGAGCCGGCCAACTTCGTCGCGGGTAGCTTAGTGGGGTGGCCCCCTGAAATATTTTATGAATCCTGTGAATGCTTTGTCGTGAAAGCCTCGTTGGGTTTTGATTTGGTTTTTCCGAGGCCGATCGCGTGTGTGTTGCTATTTGTGCACCCCTGCAGGGTAAATCTGTCTAAAAGCCGTGTCTGCGGTTATGGACGACTTGGAGCACAGTTTTTCGATCATAGACAAGCATAACTAAAGTACCGTCTTTAATTTTACTAAAGATCTGACTAGTAATTAGTGCAATACTCAAGGAATGATTAATAAAACTGCCAACGGATGGGTTGTTCGTCCGCTTTCTCGTTGGTAAGCGAGAAGGAGGATGGATCTGTTACTTTATACTGTTATAACTGTTGTTTCTAATTAATGGACATCCGCCTATATTTGGTTAGGCGGATGGTTAGCGAGTATCTATAGGCTTGTTAGTTATTATCTTTTGCTGCAATTGCGTCACCCCAGGTTTGTGTCCCCTTTAGAGGCATAAAGACTTGCTGAGTACCCCTAGGGTCTCACACGATAAATTGTTTGATTCAGATGAACAGGTGTATTCGCAAGATGGATACTGGGTGGAGGAAACCGATGATGTTGGCAACGATCACTCGGTGTAGAGATTCCAGGGATGGGGATCCGTGAGATCTGTGGGCGGGATGTGCTTATTTATGTGGCATCTTATGCCGATTTGCTTCTTATCCATACTCGGATCTTGTTTCCCGCTTCCGCTTGATGCCCTGTTGAGTGATGTATGAGGAGCTATCCTACACTATTATCTGGATATTTGGATCTTGCCGTATGGCGTTGCAATATTTCTATTTCTTTTAGATGGTATGGCTCTGAGAACTATTGTAAGGTAGCTTGCATACATACTCACTTGTGTATGTATTTGATCTCTTCGCCTGTTGCCTACGCCGCTCGCTCTTGTCCCGATGTTCTTGGAAGTGGTTAGGGCGGTCGACGGGCCAACACGTGGATGGCCCTGGGCCCCCGCTGTAAAACCCTTAACCACTTTTGGTTCATCCATGCTTGAACTTAGAGCGTAGGGTCCGAGGTTGTTACAATTGGTATCAGAGCCATCCCGCCCTTCAGGGTCTCAGCCAAAATGGTCGTTGTCAGTCTAGTAAATATTTTGGTAGCTATGTATACTAGGGAAAAACAAAACGCGAGAGTAGGACTGCTTCCATTTTTCTTCTTACCCACCCACCCACCCTTTTCTGGTAAGGAAGTGTAACGTTTTCAATTCTCTTCTAAAAATTCAAACTAGGATTCACATGTTCTGGGTTTCGTAGTACCATAGGTTGTGTGAGTGTGTGTGTGTGGGGGGGTAATTCCTTGTCTATATGTTGCATCCAACTTGTTGTCGCTATCTGCCTTTTGGTTATCAACTGTTGGTACATTCCATACCGACAGGCTTTTCTAAACCGACGCGATCTATCTGATTCGTTGTAAACCGACGCGATCTGTCTTACTCTTTGTTATCCGACGCTATCTTGTTAGGGGTGTTTGTTTTCCGTAGTTGCTAATCTTTAGGTTCATCTTAAGAAGGAAGAGAGTCGGGATATGTGTTTTACTTATTCATGTGCGGAGTAATGCTTTGAGTGTGGGATGGAGTCGTGACCATACCACTACTTTTATCATTCGCTCTTGTATATTGAATTGGTAGAGTTACTAATCTTGTTTCGTTAAGTGGTTTTGCGCATATAGTGGTATTTTAATGCCGAAATTTGAGGAAATTTTTTCTTTGATAGCTTTGTGTACCACACTCGTTCAGTCGTGTGCGATATGCTTACTATCTTCTAGGTGCTTTGAACTTTGTTGATATTTTAATATCACCTCAGCAAATTGTATCCTTTAATCTTGGTTAATTCCATTTTGGTACTATTGTGGATTATTATTATTCTTCATTATAGTATTGACTTGAGTTTTATATCAATCACAGGATGGCACCACCACGCCGTACTGAGGATGACATACCACCTGAACTGGGAGCTGCGTTGGCAAGTATTGCTAATGCCTTGGCAACAATGCAGCAGAACCAGCAATGCTTTGAAGAAAGTGTCAGGAGGAATGAGTTTGTTCCGCTACCTCCACCTCCCAAGCGAGGAGACATCAAGGGCTTTCTGAAGTTTAACCCGCGCCACTTTGAGGTGTCTGATCATCCACTGGATGATGATGATTGGCTTTGTGAGATGTCAAGGTTGCTGAGGACTGCTGATGTTCCTGAACAAGAATGGGTAAAATGCGCCACTCACCTTCTGAAAGGAGACGCAGCTCTATGGTGGGAGAATTACCTGAAGGCAAACCACTCTGGTTTTCAACCTACTTGGGAGCAGTTCGCTGGGGCTTTCAAAGAGCAATACCTGTCAGAAATTGTCATGGAAAGGATGAAGGAGGTATTTCTCAACCTCAAGCAGGGCAATGACAATGTCAACACCTATATCAGAAACTTCATGAATCTTTCTCGGTATGGTGGCGATGAGATCTCTGATGACAAGAAGAAACAAAAGAGATTCAGGCAAGGGCTCAATGCATCTATCAAATATGCAATCACTCATGCAAGGCCGGGGTCTTTTCTGGAACTCCAACCTACAGCTCTACAGGAATAAGCCAGTAGGCAAGTGTTCGAGGAGTCCAAGAAACACAGTCGTGATGCAGTAAGCTCTTCAGCTATGACAGCTCCTTCTAAGCGCCGCGTGTGGTTTCCTAATACCGCACCGCCGCTCCCGGCTCCACCAAGACCTCCAAGCTACGCGGCAAGGCCACCAAACTCCTTCAACGCTGCTTCTAGGGGCTACAACCACAACTACCCTGGAGCGCCTGGTGGAGTCCCTGGATACGCTGCTCCACGTCCACCTGGTGCTTGTTACACTTGCGGGAACACTGGGCATCAAAACTGGAGTTGTCCCATGAATAACAAAGCTCTTCTTCCTCCACCTCCAAGACCTGCAGCAAGCCCTTCTATGGTTCGTGCACCTCCACCTCGGGCTCTCAACATCAACACCAAGCCCGGGTCCACTGTTGCTCGTGCCAACTGTGTCAACGTCGCTCAAGCCGAGCATGCACCTGGAGTTGTGATGGGTACGCTCCCCGTTAACTCAGTCCCTGCACGAGTTTTGGTTGATTCTGGTGCATCGCATTCTTTTGTTTCTCACAAGTTTTCACATGAGCATGATCTGGCTATGGGTCCTCTATTGCATCGTCTCGTGGTACAATCTCTAGGATCAAACATGAGGGCTTCTCATGTCAGCCATGGCAATCAAATTGAGATTGGTGGCTCTATGTTCCCGGCTTCCTTAATTATTCTGGGCAATTCTGACATTGATGTTATCTTGGGCATGGATTGGTTAACAGCAAATGTAGCTGTGATTGATTGTGCTGAACGCTCGGTTTCTCTGAAAATTCCCGAAGGCCATATAGTCTATTCTCCAAGTCTAACTCCTGCAATTCAGCTCTTCTCTTTGTCTGCTCTAAATGATGATGCTATGGATGCTATTCAGAGTGTTCCGGTGGTCCGTGAGTTCCCAGATGTTTTTCCTGAAGAGTTACCAGGTATGCCTCCTGACCGAGAGGTCGAGTTTGTGATTGAGCTTGAACCTAGAACCGCTCCTATCTCCAAGCGGCCTTATAAAATGGGTCCTGCTGAGTTGGCTGAACTCAAACGTCAGCTTGATGAACAAGAGAAGTTGGGTTTCATTCAGCACAGCACTTCTTCTTGGGGTAGCCCAACCATCTTTGTGAAGAAGCGAGACCGCACTGATCGACTTTGTGTTGATTACCGAGCTCTCAATGCAAAAACCATCAAGAATAAATATCCCCTTCCGTGGATTAATGATCTCTTCGATCAGCTAGCTAGAGCTGTGGTATTCTCTAAGCTTGACTTGAGAAGTGGATATCATCAAATCAAGATCCGCAAGGAAGATGTTCCCAAAATAGCTTTCACCACCCGCTATGGTCTGTATGAGTACACGGTCATGTCTTTCGGTCTCACCAATGCACCTGCCACCTTCTCGAGGCTTATGAACTCAGTTTTCGTGGAGTATCTTGATAAGTTCGTCGTGGTCTATCTGGATGACATTCTAGTCTATTCTAAGTCAAAGGAAGAACATGAAGAACACCTTCGGTGTGTCCTAAACAAGCTTCGTGAGAACCGCCTGTATGCAAAGTTCTCCAAGTGTGAATTTTGGCTTCCCGAAGTCACCTATCTTGGTCACGTCATCTCTGCTAAGGGCATTGTCGTCAACCCAGAAACTTTTCGGACAATTGTTGAGTGGCTTCCACCCAAAAATGTCAAAGAAGTCCGGAGTGTCCTTGGTTTGGCTAGTTACTGCCGTCGCTTCGTTCAGAACTTCTCGAAGATTGCGAAGCCTCTTACCGATCTCCTCAAGAAAGGCAAGAAATACCTTTGGTCTCCTGCATGTCAAGCTAGCTTTGAAACACTCAAAGAGAAGCTCACTTCCACACCAGTCTTGATTCCTCCAGATACATCAAAGCCTTTCCAGATCTTTTGTGACGCCTCATTTCAAGGATTGGGTGCGGTCCTCATGCAAGAAAAGCAAGTCGTTGCTTATGCTTCCCGTTAGTTGAAAACTCATGAGCTCAACTATCCAACACATGATCTTGAACTTGCAGCGGTTGTCTTCGCTCTAAAAGTATGGAGGCACTACTTGCTTGGAAACCGTTGTGAGATCTTTTCTGACCACAAAAGCCTGAAGTATATCTTCACTCAGCCGGACCTCAACCTTCGCCAAAGGAGATGGATTGAAACCATCAACGACTTTGATCTTTCGATCAACTACACTCCTGGCAAAGCTAATGTCATGGCCGATGCTCTCAGCCGAAAAGCTTATGTCAATAACCTCATGGTGGAAGAACAACAACCTCTCTTGTGCGAGGAATTCCGCCAACTCAACCTTGAGATTTTGCATGAAGGGTATCCTCTGAATCTTCTGGCAACCCCTCTCTTGGAAGAAAAGATTCGTGCTAGTCAGCGAGGTGATGCTTACACCAAAAACATCATCTCCAACATTCGGCTACCGAGGTATGAGTCCTTCCACGTCGATGATCAAGGAGCTCTATTCTCTGAACACCCGATGTTCGTTCCGAACGATCCGGGTTTGAGAGAGCAAGTTCTTAAGGAGGCGCATGATTTTGTTCTTTCTATCCATCCTGGCAGCACAAAGATGTACATGGACTTGAAAACACAGTATTGGTGGCCTGGATTGAAACAATGTTGTGCTAAGTATGTCTCCGAGTGCGATGTCTGCCACAGAGTTAAAGTTGTCCATCAAAAACCTGCCGGTCTTCTACAGCCATTGAAGCCTCCAGAATGGAAATGGGAGAAAGTAGAGATGGACTTCATGAAGGAAATATGCCCGAGAGGCAATAATAAAGTGGTTATCATCTTATTCCATGTTTATGATAAATGTTTATTTTGCATGCTATAATTGTATTGATCGGAAAGGTCAATACATGTGTGTTTAATAAACAAATAAAAGGTTCCTAGTCATGCCTCTCTTATAGACTAGCTCGTTGATTAACAAGATGATCAAGGTTTCCTGATCATGGACATTGGATGTTGTTAATAACGAGGTCACAACATTGGTGGAATGATGTGATGAACATTCATACTAAGTAATCTTTATCCTTAGACCATGAGATCATGTTAATTGCTAACACCGAAAGAGTATCTTGATAACATCTAACGTCACACCGTAACAGGGTGACTATAAAGATGGGTTCAGTGCTACGAAGGTGTTATGTTGAGGTTCATGGATCAAGAGTGGAATTTGTCAATCCCGATGACGGATAGATATACTCTAGGCCCTCTCGGTGATATCACATTAAGATAGCTTGCAAGCAAGTGATGTGATCACTAGAATATTATATCACGGGAACGAGAAAAGAGTGCATGTCGGAAACGAGATCAAACCAGGTATGGAGATACCGATGATCGAATCTCGGACATGTAATATATCGCGAGACAAAGGGATTTAGTTACTAGCGTTAAAGGTTCTCACGATCACAGAAGTCATCGTTGAATGTGTACGAGTCAGTATGGATCTCCAGGTCCCGCTGCTGATTATTGATCTGAGAGGGGTCTCGATCATGTCTGCATTATTCACGAACCGTAGGGTGACACACTTAAGGAATACCGACACCATTTGGAGCAAATATGTTTCAGATAAAGATTTAAGAAAGCGTTGGAATTATTTCAATAGACACCGAAACTGTTTCGGGTGAAATTGCTGAAATTGGTTCTGCATGTAATATTGAAATGTTGCAGGGGGTTTTATGTGAATGTTTGTTAATTAAAGTAATTAACAAAATTCTAAATAAAAATAATAAAAGAGTTTTATTAAATGAGAGAGCATTAAATTTGGAGAAATTTAATGCATTTAAAGTGGAGACTTTAAAAGGGAATGTGAAGAGGCATTTTAATGTGGAGGGGTTACCACCACATGAATGGAGGAGGTGAAGAGGCACCTCCTCCATGCGCTGGCCATGAAGGAGGGGCACCCCCCTCCTCCTATAAAAGGCCACCCTCTCCTCACTTCTCACTCACACCTCCTTGTGAAGGATCTCTCTCCCCCTCTAGTATTATTCCCCCATGGTCTCGAATTAGCGAGATACATGTTCTCGGTGGCTTTATCTGGAAAGGATTTGCTGCTTCCGCTGCTTTGCTGGAGCGAGGGACGGAGGTTGTCGGGGTACCGAACGTGTGTGCGATCACGGATGCACCGCTGCTTTGTGGTGCTGGACTTGGTGGTGCTGGAGCTGGATCTGATGGACATGCTGGAGCCGGACCTGCTGGACTTCCTCATGATCTTGAGATCGGCAAGTGTACGACTACATCAACCATGAGTTCCTACTCGTTAACAAAACTCGTTGTCTTCGAGGGTAAGTTCTCGTTGGATGTATGTCCACCCGTTGCTTTGTACCTAGTAGATAGATCTTGGCGTGTAGTTCACACCGTAGGAATTTTTTTGTTTTCTATGCTATGGACCCAACAGTGGTATCAGAGCCTGATCTATGCGTAGGTGTTTTGCATGGGTAGTACACATATGTTTATATGTGGGCGATGATGATCATGTTATTGCATCTTTTGTGTATTTTGGATATTGGTGGCATAGTGGGATGAAGCGGCCCGGACCAACCTTACATGTCATCGTACATGAGACCGGTTCCACGACTGACATGCAACTTGTTTTGCATAAGTGGCTGGCGGGTGTCTGTCTCTCCTACTATAGTCAATATCTGATTTACAACGAGTTGCTAATAACTTGGTTATCCTCTTTGTGGTTCATGTTCGTAGGTAAGAACGGTTCTATCTCCGAAAGCCCTAAGCCACGTAAAACTTGCAGTTGATAAATTAGAGGCGTCTAGTTTAGATCGTTGCTGGGCTAGTGTCTTGATATGGTATTGTTGTAAGTAGATGTATGGTAGATACTCTTACAACACACTCAACGTGTAAGTTCCATAGACCTTGGCCTTACACACAAAGGAATGATAGAGATCATACCACAATGCAAGTGATAGAGATCAAATGCATGGACCATATCATCTCACTTTACACATTAGATGCTAGCATCTTATACTGCTAGTTTGGCGCATTTGGTAGGATTGTAAGATGATCCCTCATTTAGATATCAAGATAAAAATGTGTTCTTCCTTAAGTATGCACCGTTCTGTGGATCGTGTTTCAAGACATCACGTGATGATCGGGTGTACTCGAATCTACTCTTTCATAGGAACGGGTGTAAGACAGTTTTACACACGCGAATACTAAGGATCTTACTTGGCGAGCCTAGCATGTACAGACATGGCCTCGGAACACGGACCGAAAGGTTAAGCATGAGTCATATATTTGATATGATGCCCATATATATGCTCGCCTTTGAAGCTACATCAACTCACGTGATGATCGGACTTGGTGTAGTGGATTTGGTTCATGTAATCACCAAAAAGACACGAGGGATGTCGTTTTTGAGTGGGAGTTCATTTCTAATTTGGATTAGTCGAACCAAAATTTGTCATAAATTAAATCAAAGTGAATTTGCATAGTTTGTTGTAGTCATTGGCATTCATTTTCTACCTTATGCTTAGTTTTTATTTGACATAACAGAACTATAGAATTCTTGATATTTACTTTACGAACTGGTATCGTATTGTTTTGAATGTCAATTTAAAGTTTATAAGTCCTATTGCAAACTTTCAGCAAACTCAATTTACTCCATGAAGTTTAATAAGTAGTATTAAATCAAGAGTAAGATTTCCAATGTTAGTATCTAAAGAATCATGTTTGCCTCCATGATTATTGATATTCAAAAGTTGTTTTAATATCAAGATTATATTGGAGCTGAAAATTGTTTCAGAAACCATCATGTGTGAAAGATATTGTGATATCTGAAACAATGTTTTTGGTTGCATAATGATAGAGTATAATTTAGCAAAATACATGTTCTCATATTGTATGAGAATTTGTGAAGGTTGGAGATGCTAGGCATCCGAATCTACCAAAAAGGTTTTGGGAACTGATATTATACTCGCGATTCTTCCTTATAGGCTATAGTAGCTTGATCATGAAAGTTGTCATGATAAGGATGAATATAAAGATGTAAGTAAAATGTTTACTACACTAATAGATTACTAAAGAATGGATTTTTGAAAGAATGCCAAACATTTGATGATGGTGATCCACTTCAAAGTGCAAGTCCAAAGGTATTAGTATTTGACTATATACAAGCTTTGTACCATGTGTCATGTTGATGACACCACTATTGATGTTGATAGATTCTTTTAAAAGAAAAGGAATTGCTGAAAGAGAATCTATAAAATATTTGGCAGAAAATAAAAGGTTGGAGATGTCCAACTTGGGTATATAGAAGATATACATGTTATGGTTGTATTCCTTGCTTATTAAACAATGTGGTTCTTAGGTGTTGGATACCGAATTGGTTGGTATGAAGTGTCATACAGGACAACGCAATTCATGAACTGCAATGGCCTAAGTAACTAGCAAGAGAATAAGTGATGATGATCATCGAAAACAAATAAAGTGTTATTGTGCTTCTTCGTTGTCGTCAAACCTAGCCTTCAAGATTTGTTTTAATAATTATTATTTTGTTCCGGTATTACGAGAACAATGGTTGTTCAAATAATTACCGTATTCCATAAAGGATGGATGAAATTTTACAAGTCTAGTGGGAGAAATCACATCCATAAACACTATTGCTAAAATGTCGCAAGACAAATGATTGAAAGATCACTTATGAAGTGACGTCGCTGTTTAAATTATATTGGAAAGAAAACATGAAGAAACTCCATGTTGATGGATTTTTGGAGTCTTTGATTTTGATCAATTGACGCATGTGAGACTTTCCTCGAGATAATTGAAACTCCGTCCATAGGCCAGAGAGGAACAGATGACTAGCTTATTGGAAATTGTGCATGCTGATGTGCATAGTCCATTATGTGTAGCCATATGCGATGGATCTTTTTGCTTCATATGCTTTCTTCAAAAATTTGAGTGAATATATCTGTATATTTACTTAATAAGGAAGAAGTATGAAACATTTGAAAGTTGTTCAAAGACATTCAAGATGAAGTGGAAAATCATTGTAATAAGAAAATAAAGAGTTTATGATTCAATCATAAAGGAAGATATTTGAGTTACATGTTTAGCAAAACATCTAAGATTTGAGGAATTGTTCCATGAATTTGGATTTCCCAATAAACCACAGGAGTATGGTATGTTCGAGAGATGAAATCAAACCATGTTTGACATGGTAAGATCAAAGGTGTCATTTATAAAACTGCCATTATGTTTTAAGGATTGAAGCTTTAGAGACTACAGCTTTTACACTGAAAAGAGCACCATCGTGATCCATTCAAATGACACCATATGAGTTATGGTTTGGGATAAAACCCAAATTGTCTTTTCTTAAATTTTGGTATGCTATGCATAAGTAAAATGTTTACAACCAAAGTCGGATAAGCACGTCTTTGTAGGTTATCCCAAAGAATTTGTTGGGAATTTCTCCATAACACCGAGGACAAAAGAGTTTGTTACTTGGAACGTCAAGTTTCTTGAGAAGGAATTTTTCGTGAAAAGTTAAGTGGGAGGACAATAGAACTTTGATAAGGTTGTTGAACCTTAGCTATATGTGCTAAGTAGCGCAACGCCGGAAAGTGTCCTAGTGGCGGCCACAATGCTCATGGCTCTCGTGATTACAAAAGGTGTAATCTCGGATATTAGAGTTCCTATAGAACCGTGTGGGTCGGTAAGAATCAAATAGTAAGATTTGATAAGCAAGTCGTTATTGTTTTGACAATAATGAACTGACTACATGCAAAGAAGCGATGATGGGCCCTGAATCCCTAAAATGACTAGAAGTCATAGAATCCGTGATAGTATCCATACACAAGAAATCAAGTTTCAGAACTTGGAAGACCCTCCGGAAAGGCGTGAAGCCTATCGGTTGTGTTTGGATCTATAAAGAAATAGACATGGATGTTTAACATCTATGAAATAGTCAACATGTCGGAAAGAAGTTTACGACAATGTTCAAGGAGTTGACTATGACAAGATTTGATCTTTCATAGCGATATTTAGTCTTGACGGATTAATGTAGCAACCCCTACATATAATTTGGTATATGGTAGTTGAATAAACAAAACAATGTTCTTCTAATAGAACGGTTACCTAGGACATGTACATGACACGGTCCAAAGGGTTTTGTTAATTCAAAGGGTGCTAAAAGGGCATGCAAACTTCAATAGTTGAAGTAAGCATAGCGGAGTTGGAATCTTCACCATGATGAAACTGTTAAAAGAGTTTAAATTCATCGGAGATGATGAAGATGCTTGCAAGAAATTAAGTGGGAGCGCTGAGACATATTTCTAATACATTATGTAGAGGATATATTGTTGATTGGAAATGATGTATCTTGTATTGACACAAGTTAAGAATTTCATTAAAATAAGATTTCGATGAAAGACTTAGGCAAACACAGAATATTTGGCATCAATATCTATATGGATAGGTTAAGGAGCAAATATGGTTGTGCCAGACATACATATATGAGATATTGAAAGGGTTCAATATGGAAACAACAAGAAAGGTTCTTGCTGCATGGAAAGAATTGTATCAAGATTCAAGTGTTTCAACACTTGGTGAGTAAAATCACATGAAGATTTTGATCGATTATACCATGATATGTATATATCCAGAATGTCCTATGCTATAAATGTTATGAGCACATACCAGAATGATTCATAAGATGATCATTGGACGATAGTAAAGATATTCTTATGAGCTTTGGAAGAACAAAGAATATATCATGTATAAGTGACAAATAGTTAAAGGTAGTTCATTGTAAAGTGTTACATTGATACTATTTTTGTCACAAGATACAAATTAAGTTTATCTCAATTTAGACTATGGGTGGCACAATGTAATGGAAAGGATGTTCCATGATGGATTTGGATGAGTTCCAAAGTTGAGACATTATGACGGATACTACAACAAAAGGTTAAGTATATAACTGCTATAGTAGCAGCAAAGGAGGGCATTTGTGTTAAGTAGTTTGTTATCAAACTAGGTGTGGTTCAAAGTGGGCTAATACTAGGAAGATATATTGTGTGACAATAATATGAACATATTTTAACCGGAACGAACTAAAGGTCTCACCAAAGGACCAAACTTATACAATGCCATCTCATTTGAGAATGAGTGATGCGTAGAGACGCAAATACATGCAAATACACACGGACCTGAAACTGTCAGATCTAGAGATTATGTTAACCACTAGCAATCGTGTATATGCAACACCATAAAGCCATAGGTGTTCAATACGCAAAGTTTTTCAAACTAGATTATTGACTCTGGTGCAAGTGGGAGACTTAAGGGAATATGCCCGAGAGGCAATAATAAAGTGGTTATTATCTTCTTCCATGTTCATGATAAAATGTTTATTTTGCATGCTATAATTGTATTGATTGGAAACATCAATACATGTGTGTTTAATAAACAAAAAGGGTTCCTAGTTCTGCCTCTCTTATAGACTAGCTTGTTGATTAACAAGATGATCTAGGTTTCCTGATCATGGACATTGGATGTTGTTAATAACAAGGTCACAACATTAGTTGAATGATGTGATGAACTTTCATCTGAAGTATAGCATTACGATCAAGTCATTATGTTTACATTTCTATAACATCATACGAAGTAATCTTTATCCTTAGACCATGAGATCATGTTAATTGCTAACACCAGAAGAGTATCTTGATAACATCAAACATCACACCGTAACTGGGTGACTATAAAGATGGGTTCAGTGCTACGAAGGTGTTATGTTGAGGCTCATGGATCAAGAGTGGAATTTGTCAATCCCGATGACGGATAGATATACTCTGGGCCCTCTCGGTGATATCACATTAAGATAGCTTGCAAGCAAGTGATGTGATCACTAGAATGTTATATCACGGGAACGAGAAAAGAGTGCATGTCGGAAATGAGATCAAACCAGGTATGGAGATACTGATGATCGAATCTCGGACATGTAATATATCGCGAGACAAAGGGATTTAGTTACTAGCGTTAAAGGTTCTCACGATCACAGAAGTCATCGTTGAATGTGTAGGAGTTAGTATGGATCTCCAGGTCCCGCTGCTGATTATTTATCTGAGAGGGGTCTCGATCATGTCTGCATTATTCGCAAACTGTAGGGTGAAACACTTAAGGGATACCGACACCATTTGGAGCAAATATGTTTCAGATAAAGATTTAAGAAAGCGCTGGAATTATTTCAATAGACACTAAAACTGTTTCGGGTGAAATTGCTGAAATTGGTTCTGCATGTAATATTGAAATGTTGCAGGGGTTTTATGTGAATGTTTGATAATTAAAGTAATTAACAAAATTCTGAATAAAAATAATAAAAGAGTTTTATTAAATGAGAGAGCATTAAATTTGGAGAAATTTAATTGCATTTAAAGTGGAGACTTTAAAAGGGAATGTGAAGAGGCATTTTAATGTGGAGGGGTTACCACCACATGAATGGAGGAGGTGAAGAGGCACCTCCTCCATGCGCCGTCCATGAAGGAGGGGCACCCCCCTCCTCCTATAAAAGGTCACCCTCTCCTCACTTCTCACTCACACCTCCTTGTGAAGGATCTCTCTCCCCCTCTAGTATTATTCCCCCATGGTCTCGGATTAGCGAGATACATGTTCCTGGTGGCTTTGTCTAGAAAGGAGTTGTAGCTTCCGCTGCTTTGCTGGAGCGAGGGACGGAGGTTGTCGGGGTACCGGACGTGTGTGCGATCACGGATGCACCGCTGCTTTGCGGTGCTGGACTTGGTGGTGCTGGAGCTAGATCTGATGGACGTGCTGGAGCCGGACCTGCTGGACTTCCTCACGATCTTGAGATCGGCAAGTGTACGACTACATCAACCACGAGTTCCTACTCGTTAACAAAACTCGTTGTCTTCGAGGGTAAGTTCTCGTTGGATGTATGTCCACCCGTTGCTTTGTACCTAGTAGATAGATCTTGGCGTGTAGTTCACGCCGTAGGAAATTTTTTGTTTTCTATGGTGCGGACCCAACACTTCAAAACTGGGTTTCCAAGGTCGCAGAAAGGCAACAATGCAATCTTTGTTGCCATCAACAGGCCTTCTAAAGTGGCTCACTTCTTCCCCATCAAGGAAACAATTTCAGCAATTTAGTTGGCTGAGCTCTATATCAATAGAATTGTCTTGCTGTATGGGGTTCCTCTTGAGATCAGCTCAGACCGTGGAAGCATCTTCACTTCCAAGTTCTAGGGAAGTTTCCAAAATGCTTTGGGAACAAAGTTGAACTCCAGCGCTGCCTATCACCCTCAGTCGCAAGGGCAAGTTGAAAGGATCAATCAGATTCTGGAAGATATGCTCCGTGCTTGCGTCATCTCTTTCGGCATGAAGTGGGAAGAATGCCTTCCTTATGCTGAGTTCTCTTACAACAATAGCTTCCAGAAGAGTCTAAATATGGCACCATTTGAGGTTCTCTATGGACGCAAATGCAGAACTCCGATTGGTTGGTCGGGCGCAGGTGAAAGAACATTGTTTGGCCCCGACATTGTAACTCAAGCAGAGGAGAAGGTTCACATCATTCTCGAAAACCTGAAGGTTGCTCAAAGTCGCCAGAAGAGCAACTACGACAGAAAGCACATGGACATGGAGTATGTCCCTGGTGATCTCATTTACCTTCGTGTCACTCCCATGAGAGGCACGCACCGGTTTGGTATCAAAGGGAAGCTGGCTCCTAGATAGATCGGTCCTTTCAAAATTCGTGGAAGAAGAGGAGAAGTTGCTTATGCTCTTGAGCTCCCTAAAAAACTCAAGGTCCATGATGTTTTCCATATCTCTCAACTCAAGAAGTTCTTCAAGGATCCCGGCAGGACCGTGGACCATGAGCTCATCAATCTCCAAGAAGATCTGTCTTATGAAGAACACCCCACAAAAATCCTAGAAGTCGCAGAAAGAAAGAATTGCAACAAGTCTATCAAGTTCTGCAAGGTGCAGTGGTCGCACCATTCCGTTGATGAAGCCACTTGGGAACGCGAGGATGAGCTCCGTGCCAAGTACCCCACCCTCTTCGTGTCTTCTTCTTCTTCCTAGAATCTCGGGGCCAGATTCCTTTTTAGTGGGGGAGAGTTGTAGCATCCCATCTGCCTAACATCTGTAATGCTACATGGTCTAATAATAAAATGCTACTTCCTACATATAATTGTTGCATCATAATTATATCATGCTCATGTCATCATGCCACATTGCATTTGAGCATCATATAAAACCCTTTTTCATTTGGTCTTATCTCATATGCACTATTAATTGTATTTGCCTCTTGATATATTGTATTTGGTTCTTGGTAAATGCTTGATGCCCAAGTTGAGTTGGGGGCATATCTTTTATTAACTCCACCACCTTTATTTGTCACCACCCCATAATTCCACCATCCAACTATATGTGAGCTTTGCATTTTATTTGGGTGTACCTCTAGCTCATGTGGGTTGAGATGGGTCCACTTACAATTCCACATGCTCCCATATAAGCATCATGATGTTTTCACATTATTGATATGTGGGAGCCATATAGCCACCTTTGCATGCTATGTGAGTGGAACCTCCTTGTCAAGCTTCCATATGGTTTAAACTTGAATATAAGCTCATGGAGGAATACAATTGTGGTTCATGTTGGCTAGTGGCACATACACACAAGCTTGGCCACCTTATATTCATGCATGTTCTTTTATTTAGTCCATGTGGTAAGCAAGCTCTTTTTCCTTTTGTTGGTCCTCACTCCAAATTTGGGAATCTTGCTTATATAAATGCCAAGAGAAATTCTAGGGGTTTTCACTACTAGAGGGAGCTTTTATTATTTATGCATGGCCCATGCAAGTTTGCCATAACTCCTCTATTTGGATTTTTTTTGAATTTTGGAGTAAAGCTTGTTGGTTTGGGAGACCATCATATAGCCCTTTCAAAGGAGCTTAATAGTACATCTTGTCTCCTTTAATCTTTCTTACATGCCTATCCTTGCATGAGCATACACCTTGGGGCTTCTCTTCTTTGCTTTCTTCCATGTGATCTTGGAACCCTAATCTCTCCCCTCTAGCTTAAGACCCTCTCTATTCACTTACTCAAGCCTAGCCCTTCTACTATTTTCTCTCTAGCTCACCTTCCCAACCTAAACTAGCTAAAACCCTAGCTACACTCACCTCACCACCCCTCCTTATTCCTAGCCTCGGCTAAACCCTAACCTAACCTTTTTCCTACCCTAATCGCCACCACCACCTGGTCCTGCCCTGGCTAACCTGGCCCGACCCAAAACCCCAACCTAGCTACCCCTTGGCTAGACCAAACCCTACCGAGCCTCCCTTGCTCGACATCTCCCTAGCCGAGCCCCTTCCCTTCCCCTGTCCTCTCTACCTCGCTACCAAGCATAACCCACCCGAGCCACACCTGCTCCGTTCCCTCAGGCCCCAGCTGCAGCTTCCCCCTGGTCCACCCGAGCCTTGCCACCGCGAGAGAGAGGAGAAAGGTGGCCACCACCACCTTTTCCACCCTGAGCCACCCCATGTGCTCTCCCTCTTCCCCTCGGCGTTATCTACCCCCCTCTCGTACCTGGCATCGCCCTAGATCCCAGGGCTCGGCCCAGCTCTTCCTCCCCCTCTGCCCGATCCCTCTTCCACCTCCGACTACCCCATCGTCGGCATCTACCCCGTCCACACCGTGGCAGAAGAAGGGCGCGGCGTCCAGGTGTTGGGGAAGACCGAGCTGTGCTCCTGGTACTTGCCTGTGCCCTGAGGCAAGGAGGAGGTGACCCTGTACCACTGCGGATCATCGAGCCGACGAAGAAACCCTAGCCGCGGGTCGCCAGCTTCCCCGTCGATCCCCTGCGCCCCAGGCCGAACCACCACCACCGCCCCACTCCCTGTGAGCCTCTGACCCCCTGACATCCTCTTGCACGTCATCGTTCCTGGACACGCCGCGCGCTTCGTCGAGCACCCTCTGTGCACGGCGCTCGCGATCGCTTCCTCGCAGTAGCGCCACAGTAAACTCATCTGGCCGCGCCACTGTTTCAACTTAGCAAACCAAGCAAGCCGCAGCGGTAGCCGCCGTCCCCGTGCGCACCACGTCGTGGGTTCGAATCCCAGCTGCGCCAGTGTCTGCGCTCTAGCGTCAGTTTTGTCAGAAACCGGAGAAGAGAAACAGGGGCCTTTTTCCTTTTTGCAGATAGCCCCTTGGTCTTTTGAGTTTTCAACCCACGCTCCAGACCAGGCCCACATGTCATCTGCTCCGGTGCTTTTACAAAAAGGCACCTGGACTTTTGGGTTCTCAACCCGCACTCCCCAGCTGCGCCGCGTGGCCGCGCCCTGTTTGCGCACCCGCGTGTGGGCCCACGAAACCGTCGACCCCACTTGTTTGTCACCCCGGCTAGACAACCCCGCGGTAAGAAAAGCTCTGCCGCGCGTTGGTTTCCGCTAGCTCAGCGCGGCCCCACCCGTCAGCGTCTGTGGCTAAGTCTGCCTATGTGCAGATAGTCCCTGTTTCTTTTTCTATTTAAAAGAAAATAATTTCAGAAATGTTTAATATGATTTTATATTCAGTTTTAAATAACTTTTAATTGACAAATCCAAATCATACAAATAATATATGTTTTTGAATCAGAAAAATGTGAGGAATTCAAATATGCCATTCAAAATAATGTTTGACTAATTTAAATTTTCGAAATTGTTTAAATTGCAATAAAAATGCTTTTTCTCAATTAATTAATAACTTTAATTCTATAACTCCAAATTTGACAAATAATATGTCTAAATCGATCAGCGCGACGAGCCCGTTCTAACTACGCATTCCATGATATGAATTGAAGCATGCATAATATAAATATTGAGTGGACAGCAAGTTATATGGGAGCAAAACATGACTAAAAAACTTAATAAAATGTTTTATTCTTGTACCCCACACCTCACCCATGCCATGCTAGGTTATGCCATGTAATTTGAGCATCATTCATCATGGCATGCTTGTTTGCTTGTCACATTTTATCTATATGTTTACGCATTATATTTATGTTGGCCTTGTTTGTTTGGTTCTTCTCGGATAGACGCCGAGCAGGGGAATTATCAGGAATCCCAGGAGTACTACCCAGATCCATCTCTCTCTTCAACTGAGCCGCCAGGCAAGCACTACCACATGCTTGCATACATATAGTACTTATTGCTTCTATCTTATTCTTGCATCATTGAGTCGCGATTGCATTAAACGGAATCCCAAGTAATGCATGGCCTTTACTTTTAAACCCCACCGAAGCTTGTTCCTCCATCCTATGAACCATTACTACAGGAGTTGCTTGAGCCTTGCGAGTCGTAGAATTGCATGTGTAGGGTTTGTGAGTGTCTGATGGATAACGAGGCACCTAAACAACTTAACCTGAGTAGTAATGGGATAACTAATGAAAGAGGCACCAGTGGGCAATATCTGTTATTTGGTTTTCTTGCTCACTTGTGTCCCGTAGGACCCCGAGTACTTGATACCTGTTCCTTGACTATCGCACTATCCGCATATGGGACCATGAATCCCCTTAGCTAGAGCTCGATTCATTTCTTATTTCTTGGTGCCACAAAGTAGTTTGGGGCTTTATTACTATCCTGTACTTATGCCATGCTTTACTGCTTTATTTAAGATTGTGCGTGGAGCACCTGTACTGTTTTGGATCGTGACACGTTTTCGCTGTATCGACAAGCCCAGTCACACTTTCGGGTTCCCAGTCGTTTACCGCCATCCACACAAACCCTGGGTCCGTCGGGGAGCCGGCCAACTTCGTCGCGGGTAGCTTAGTGGTGTGGCCCCCTGAAATATTTTAGAATCCTGTGAATGCTTTGTCGTGAAAGCCTCGTTGGGTTTTGATTTGGTTTTTCCGAGGTCGATCGTGTGTGTGTTGCTATTTCTGCACCCCTGCAGGGTAAATCTTTCTGAAAGCCGTGTCTACGGTTATGGACGACTTGGAGCACAGTTTCTCGATAATAGACAAGCATAACTAAAGTACCGTCTTTAATTTGACTAAAGATCTGACTAGTAATTAGTGTAATACTTAAGGAATGATTAATAAAACTGCCAACGGATGGGTTGTTCGTCCGCTTTCTCGTTGGTAAGCGAGAAGGAGGATGGATCTGTTACTTTATACTGTTATAACTGTTGTTTCTAATTAACGGACATCCGCCTATCTTTGGTTAGGCGGATGGTTAGCGAGTATCTATAGGCTTGTTAGTTATTATCTTTTGCTGCAATTGCATCGCCCCAGGTTTGTGTCCCTTTTAGAGGCATAAAGACTTGCTGAGTACCCCTAGGGTCTCACACGATAAATTGTTTGATTCAGATGAACAGGTGTATTCGCAAGATGGATACTGGGTGGAGAAAACCGATGATGTTGGCAACGATCACTCGGTGTAGAGATTCGGGGGATGGGGATCCGTGAGATCTGTGGGCAGGATGTGCTTATTTATGTGGCATCTTATGCCGATTTGCTTCTTATCCGTACTCGGATCTTGTTTCCCGCTTCCGCTTGATACCCTGTTGATTGATGTATGAGGAGTTATCCTACACTATTATCTCTATCTAGGATATTTGGATCTTGCCGTATGGCGTTGCAACATTTCTATTTCTTTTAGATGGTATGGCTCTGAGAACTGTTGTAAGGTAGCTTGCATATATACTCACTTGTGTATGTATTTGATCTCTTCGCCTGTTGCCTACGCCGCTCGCTCTTGTCCCGATGTTCTTGGAAGTGGTTAGGGCGGTCGACGGGCCAACACGTGGATGGCCCTGGGCCCCCGCTGTAAAACCCTTAACCACTTTTGGTTCATCCAGGCTTGAACTTAGAGCGTAGGGTCCGAGGTTTTTACACCCACCTCCGCATTGCATACTCTTGACGTGACCGATGCTAGTGGGCCCCACATCGACTCGGTCGCCTCCCTCCTCTCGTCATGATCCCCATCCCGATTCCCCATCGTGAGCCCGACCCTACCCGTGACCAGTTGTGGCATCCCGCTAAAACCACTACTAGAAAATCGCGTTGTTATTGTGCATTGCATCGTCATGACCGCATGCTCATGTTATCATGCCACATTGCATTTGAGCATCGTCATGTCATCATGCATGGTTTGTCTAAAACTATTTTCTAAAAGCCTCTTACCGATCTCCTCAAGAAAGGCAAGAAATACCTTTGGTCTCCTGCATGTCAAGCTAGCTTTGAAACACTCAAAGAGAAGCTCACTTCCACACCAGTCTTGATTCCTCCAGATACATCAAAGCCTTTCCAGATCTTTTGTGACGCCTCATTTCAAGGATTGGGTGCGGTCCTCATGCAAGAAAAGCAAGTCGTTGCTTATGCTTCCCGTTAGTTGAAAACTCATGAGCTCAACTATCCAACACATGATCTTGAACTTGCAGCGGTTGTCTTCGCTCTAAAAGTATGGAGGCACTACTTGCTTGGAAACCGTTGTGAGATCTTTTCTGACCACAAAAGCCTGAAGTATATCTTCACTCAGCCGGACCTCAACCTTCGCCAAAGGAGATGGATTGAAACCATCAACGACTTTGATCTTTCGATCAACTACACTCCTGGCAAAGCTAATGTCATGGCCGATGCTCTCAGCCGAAAAGCTTATGTCAATAACCTCATGGTGGAAGAACAACAACCTCTCTTGTGCGAGGAATTCCGCCAACTCAACCTTGAGATTTTGCATGAAGGGTATCCTCTGAATCTTCTGGCAACCCCTCTCTTGGAAGAAAAGATTCGTGCTAGTCAGCGAGGTGATGCTTACACCAAAAACATCATCTCCAACATTCGGCTACCGAGGTATGAGTCCTTCCACGTCGATGATCAAGGAGCTCTATTCTCTGAACACCCGATGTTCGTTCCGAACGATCCGGGTTTGAGAGAGCAAGTTCTTAAGGAGGCGCATGATTTTGTTCTTTCTATCCATCCTGGCAGCACAAAGATGTACATGGACTTGAAAACACAGTATTGGTGGCCTGGATTGAAACAATGTTGTGCTAAGTATGTCTCCGAGTGCGATGTCTGCCACAGAGTTAAAGTTGTCCATCAAAAACCTGCCGGTCTTCTACAGCCATTGAAGCCTCCAGAATGGAAATGGGAGAAAGTAGAGATGGACTTCATGAAGGAAATATGCCCGAGAGGCAATAATAAAGTGGTTATCATCTTATTCCATGTTTATGATAAATGTTTATTTTGCATGCTATAATTGTATTGATCGGAAAGGTCAATACATGTGTGTTTAATAAACAAATAAAAGGTTCCTAGTCATGCCTCTCTTATAGACTAGCTCGTTGATTAACAAGATGATCAAGGTTTCCTGATCATGGACATTGGATGTTGTTAATAACGAGGTCACAACATTGGTGGAATGATGTGATGAACATTCATACTAAGTAATCTTTATCCTTAGACCATGAGATCATGTTAATTGCTAACACCGAAAGAGTATCTTGATAACATCTAACGTCACACCGTAACAGGGTGACTATAAAGATGGGTTCAGTGCTACGAAGGTGTTATGTTGAGGTTCATGGATCAAGAGTGGAATTTGTCAATCCCGATGACGGATAGATATACTCTAGGCCCTCTCGGTGATATCACATTAAGATAGCTTGCAAGCAAGTGATGTGATCACTAGAATATTATATCACGGGAACGAGAAAAGAGTGCATGTCGGAAACGAGATCAAACCAGGTATGGAGATACCGATGATCGAATCTCGGACATGTAATATATCGCGAGACAAAGGGATTTAGTTACTAGCGTTAAAGGTTCTCACGATCACAGAAGTCATCGTTGAATGTGTACGAGTCAGTATGGATCTCCAGGTCCCGCTGCTGATTATTGATCTGAGAGGGGTCTCGATCATGTCTGCATTATTCACGAACCGTAGGGTGACACACTTAAGGAATACCGACACCATTTGGAGCAAATATGTTTCAGATAAAGATTTAAGAAAGCGTTGGAATTATTTCAATAGACACCGAAACTGTTTCGGGTGAAATTGCTGAAATTGGTTCTGCATGTAATATTGAAATGTTGCAGGGGGTTTTATGTGAATGTTTGTTAATTAAAGTAATTAACAAAATTCTAAATAAAAATAATAAAAGAGTTTTATTAAATGAGAGAGCATTAAATTTGGAGAAATTTAATGCATTTAAAGTGGAGACTTTAAAAGGGAATGTGAAGAGGCATTTTAATGTGGAGGGGTTACCACCACATGAATGGAGGAGGTGAAGAGGCACCTCCTCCATGCGCTGGCCATGAAGGAGGGGCACCCCCCTCCTCCTATAAAAGGCCACCCTCTCCTCACTTCTCACTCACACCTCCTTGTGAAGGATCTCTCTCCCCCTCTAGTATTATTCCCCCATGGTCTCGAATTAGCGAGATACATGTTCTCGGTGGCTTTATCTGGAAAGGATTTGCTGCTTCCGCTGCTTTGCTGGAGCGAGGGACGGAGGTTGTCGGGGTACCGAACGTGTGTGCGATCACGGATGCACCGCTGCTTTGTGGTGCTGGACTTGGTGGTGCTGGAGCTGGATCTGATGGACGTGCTGGAGCCGGACCTGCTGGACTTCCTCATGATCTTGAGATCGGCAAGTGTACGACTACATCAACCATGAGTTCCTATCCATCCGCCAGCCACCTACGCCCTCCTCCCTCGTTTCCCTCCCCCAGCCGCCAAACTCTCGCCCAACGCCACCCTTGGTCGGGATTCCCTCCCACACCCCCGCCACCTCACCAACCCCACCCCACCTGGTCTCCACCCTGCCACCTCACTCCCTCCACTCGCAGCACGCCACATCATCCCCGCTGGCCCCACCTCTCTCGGTGGACAGCCACCCCGCACGCCACCCCGCGTGAGCGCCCCGCCCCGCTCCCGACAAGCCACCACCTGCCGCGCGACCCGGCCCCACCCCTGTCGCACCCTCCTGGCCATCAACCACCAACCTGTCTCCATCCCCGCACCTTCCTCTCTCCTCCCTCCCGCATCGCGCGTCGCACCGTCTCTTCCACCCCGCCGCCAGGCTCGCTCCGCCACCGCTTTCCCCTCGAGCTTCTCCCCGCCCTCCACCAGAGCCCGGCGCCGGCGTGGCCCCCCGCCTCCCGCTCCTCTCTACAGAGCGCGACACCCACCGCCGCCTCCACCTTCCCCCGATGTCGCCCTCTCCTGCGCGCCAAGCCGCCGCCTCGCCGGCCGTCGAGGGCGCCCCCTCTTCCCCGCCTCGAGCCCCTTTGTCTCCGTCGACCGCCAAGCACCCCGCCGACCCCGCCGCCGAGCTGTCCACCCCGTTCTTCCACCCTCTGTGCGCGTCACCGGCGCCGTCTCCCCCGCCTCCACCTCTGCACGACCGCGTCGCCATCTCGTGGGCCCCACCTACTGCGGCCTCCGGCCTCCCCCAGCGTCGCCCCGCCTCTCTGCCCCACCTCGCCCACGCCGCCAGGCACCGACGCCCCCTCCGAAGAGCCGCCTGCCGACCCCCCAAGCTCCACGTGTGCCTCCCGTCTACGAGCCCGCAACCGCGCCCTTCCTCGTTGTCGCCACGTCCTTCTCGCTGTCCCCTGCCGTCGAGGCCGCGTCGTCGTTTCCCTGCAGTGGCCGTGTTCTCTGGCCCGGATGGACATCGCTAAGTGCTAGTACGTGCGCACCTTCCTGGTGGTTTTGTTGTGTAGCCAGTACAAAAGCCTGACAGCCAAGGCAGTGTCCATCTTCGTCCGGCTTGTCTGCAACGATGTGGTGCACAGAGACAAAAACATCCGTGGCTTAACCTATGTGATCGGGTACGAGACCGTCGCCAAGTTCTTCGGAAGGGGAACAAACATCAACTTGGGATCAAACAAGATCTTCTCGCTGACAAAACCCTCGCCAAGATCTTCATCGAAACCCAGAGAACTCCGCCGGGGTACCCGGGAATCTCCTACATCGAACCGTCGGGCCACGCAAGACCATCGACGCCACACCCAAGACCGGCACCGACACCCGAGAACCTCAACAAATGACGCCAAGGTCTACATCACGAAACACCATGATCTCCAACACGGAACATCGAGTGCACCGACATGGATCCGCAGGCCGAGCCCTCGACACACCAAGGTCTTCTCCCCGGAACGCCAAGTTCTCCATCTTCGACGTCAAGCACGTCGACATGAAACTGAAGGACGCTGAACACCAAGATCTTCATCTCGGACCCAATAGCCCTGATCCGCACCCGATCCCCGTCGAACCCTGAGACCGGACCCCGGACCCCCGGAACCCAAGATCTTCTGAACCTAGATGTGTGACCCTAAGCCCCTATTTTTATAATATGACATTATCAACTGTCGCATATTAATTGTTCATCCTCGCATCTCATCATGGGGTTTGGGGGCATTATGTCGATTCATCTAATAATTAAATATGGAGTCTATATGCGGGCTATTCTAGTCTTATTTCGGACTCCATTTAAATTGGTGTAGCAAACCGATGCCATGTTTCTCCCTGTTAATACAACATTTAAATTGCGAGGGTTCTAAATAACTTGAACCACATAATTAATTGTCGGGACCTCGGTTCCGCTTAATACTGCCTAATTGCACTGCATCTGCATCATATCATAATCATGCCGGATCTTCTGCCGTAGCATTAAATATTGTATCCGGTGTTTCTTCTAGTGTTTGCTTCTTCGCGGATTAGGCCGATGAGTTGATGCGAGTATCGACAAGTTCTCCGGATATGAACCTTCGGCAGTGTTTCCCAGGCGAGCACCTCTTCCCCTTCTACCTATTTTGCATTTATAGTCTTTATTTCCTCCTATTGATCTATTGCTATCCGTGTCGCGATGCTTTAGTTTCCGTGCACCAGTTATATCCGGTGCAGCCTCTATATTGCCATGGACACCTCCTAATACCTGTTGTTTGGTAGATAGCTGGCCTTGCGAGTCGTAGTTGCTTACTCAGGTGCGATCTCGTGTTGTCGAGTACCACAGTTGTTGGAATGCTGGCAGATGTTTATGGTGTAGATGATCGTATCTTTAATTACAACTATTAAATTGCTGTGATAACTAATGAAAGAGGCACCGGTGGACAATATATGCTATTTGGATTTTCCTGTCCACTTGTGTCCCGTAGGCCCCGAGTACTTGATACCTGTTCCTTGACTATTCGCACTATCCACATACGGGAGACTCTATGAATCCCCCTTAGCTAGAGCTTGATTCATTCTTATTTCTTGGGGCCACAAGTAGTTTGGGGTTTTATTACTATCCTGTACTTATGCCATGCTTACTTCTTTATTTACGATTGTGCGCAGAGCACCTATACTATTTTGGAACGTGGAATGATTTCGCGGTATCGACAAGCCCAGTCACACTTTCGGGTTCCCAGTCGTTTACAGCCATTGTCACAAACCTTGGGTCCATTCCGGAGCCGACCAACTTCGTTGCGGGTAGCTTAGTGGGGTGGACCCCTGAAATATTTTATGAATCCTGTGATTGCTTTGTCGTGAAAGCCTCGTTGGGTTTTGAGTTGGTTTTTCCAAGGTTGATCGTGTGTGTGTTGCTATTTGTGCACCCCTGCAGGGTAAATCTTTCTGAAAGCCGTGTCCGCGGTTATGGACGACTTGGAGCACAGTATCTCGACCATAGACAAGCATAACTAAAGTAGTGCTATAAACTTGACTTAATATATGACTAGTAATCAGATTCAACTATCACGGAATGGATATTAAAATGCCAACAGCTGGTGGATCTAGGGTTGTTCTGTGTCATACTATACCTGCCTAGTAAGCATTGCAACTCCAACGGAATGTGATAAAAGTGCCAACAATTGCTGGGTTTTGGGATTCCTCATGATAATTATATCTGACTAGTAAATGTTCCAACTACAACGGAATGGTGATTAAAACTGCCCACTACTTATGCTATCAGGATGACTCATGCTATCTATATCTGACTAGTAAGTGCTTCAACTATAATAGAATGAATAAAACTACCAACTGTGTGAGTTCCTTGGTTTGACTTCCTCGTTTGGTCTCGAGGGGGAATACCAGGATGGGTATGTTTGGTGTTACTATCAGGTTGGATCCGGATAGGTCTTTCTTACCCCTCTCTATTAGCCGCCAGTTTTACTGAGTCTCTATAGGTTGTTTAGTGCTGCTGCGCTGCCGCTTCAGTCCACCATACCTATGTAGGCGAGAGCCGCCGAATTCTAGCCTCGCCGTGTACTGGCCTCAGTACTGACGCTCCTCTTTTTCCTTTGCCCTTTGTCAGCACCCCCTTTTGTTTTTAGCAGGTTTGCGATCGACGTCGTTAGCAGGGTTACCTTTCCGGCTTGGCCTGGGCAGGGTTATGGACGCCATTGGTTATTCTTCAGGGCTCTTAGCCCCATTTGCATCTTGTCCGTACTCGGACGTTGTATCGTTTTCAAGGTGTTTTGGATCTTTGTAGTGTATATCTGTATTCTTGACTCATGGAGTCGTGTTGTATATATATCTGCTCTGTGGGTTCCAACGAGGACTGTTGTGTAATGGTATTACTTCGTTTTCCACCCGCACGAAAGTGCCAGGTGGGCGTCCTTGAATCGTTTCTATGCGGGTTTGGCGGAAAGGGCTAAAACTTGCATAGGGCCGATTCGAGGGTGTTACACAAGCGCTCCCTCTCTCCCCATCGTGAGCCGCCGTCGTCCCCTGCTCGATCTCGAGTTGCGCGCGTAACCCCGCTTTCCCTTGCTCCTGTGTTTTCCGCGCAGCGCCACCGCCAGCGCCATGGCTGCCCCCACGCCCAGACACCGAAGCTGGCCTCGGTCCCCGTCGATAGGAGCTCCCCACCGCCGCGGTTCATCCTCGCTGCCTTGCGCCCCAGCGCGCCCCTCCCCTCGTTGGCCGCTCGTCACCAACCTGGCAGGTGGTTGTCGCCTCTCCGTCTCCTGCTGCCTGCGACCCCACCATCGCCGGTGCCGTGGCTGCCCACTCGAGCTGTCCTGCCTCTGTGTCTTCCGCTCTCCGCTGCTGGGCCCTGCATCGGCTCCGCCCCCATCGCCTCCTCCGGTCGCCCCGCCTTGACCTCGTCGGACCAGTGCGCCGCCGCCAAGGACGCGCCCTGCCTCAATCTCCAGCCACCCTTCCCCGCGTTGGCCTCGCCAGCATCTCGTCATCATTGACCTCTGCTCATGCCCCTAGATGCCTCGCCGGTGCCTCGCCACTCCGCCGCCTGGCCTCCTTCCGTATCAAGCCTGTCCACCATCGTTTTCCGCATATGGCCGTCGTTTCCCGTTGGGGCCGTCGACTCTAGCACATCCTCGTCGTTCCCCGCGTCGGCCTTCTCTCTGAAGCACGCTGCAAGGCATGATGCCGCCAGCATGTCGCCCTTCTCTAGCCATTTTCTATCTTTTGTTCCAAGCCGAAGAAGACCCTGACCACCGTGTGGTTGTTGCTGTGATCCCCGGTGAGCTTGACGGGTGTGCTTGTATCTGCGAGAGTTCCCGTGTTTTCGTGGATCCCTGAAGATCCCAGTACCGTCGCCAAGCACGATCGAAGTCGAGATAGGTGGATGCCGAGAAAGATCTATCCTATTTGGCGCGAGAGCAAAGCTAGTGATATAGCCCCGACAACAGGTTGATCATGCCACGAGGACCCAGCAATGCCAAGACTGTCATCGATGGCAAGTTCGAACCCGAAGGCTGTTGAGTGGAACCCAAGACCTCCGAAGCCGAGACCTCAAGATCTTCTTCACGGATCCATCTCGTCGACCTTCGCCATGGAACCCAAAGATCTTCTACACGGATCCGACGGCCGAGACCCCAAAGACCCGAACCCCATCAAACCCCCCGGTATGTGACCCCTACCCGAGACCCCTATATTTTATAATATATGACATATACTTGTTGCATATTAATTGAACATGTTTGCATACATATTGTTGGTGTTTGGGTGTATTTCAATGATTAACCTAAATTAAATATGGAGACCATATGCGGGCTTTTCTAGTCTTATTTTGGCTCTATTTAAATTTGTGTAGCGAACTAGTGCCATGTTTTGCCTTGTTAAGACAACATTTAAATTGCAGGGTATCTAAACAACATGAACTATCTAATTAATTGTCGGGACCCCGGTTCCGCTTAATATTGCCTAATTGCACCGTATCTTTGCCATGCCATGAACCAATCATAATTATGCCGGATCTTCTGTCGTAGTATTAAATAGTGTATTCGGTGTTTCTTCTAGTGCTCTACTTCTTCACGGATTAGACCAGTGAGTGGATGCGAGTGTCGACCTGATCTCCGGTGAACCTTCGGTAGTGTTTCCAGGCGAGCATTCTCCCCCTTTCTACCTATTTCACATTCATATTCTTTACTTCCTCACGTTGATCTATTGCTATCCGTGCTACGATGCTTTAGTTTCCGTGCACCATTTATATTCCTTGCAGCCTCTATATTGCCTTGGACACATCCTATTGCCTATTGTTTGATAGACAGTTGGCCTTGCGAGTCGTAGTTGCTTGCTCAGGTGCTGCTTCGCGTCGTTGTCGTTCCACCATTGATGGGAGGTTGGCACATGCTTAATGTGGAGATGATCATGGCTTTCATTATAACTTGTTAACTAAAATGCTGGAAATAGATATAATGCAGAGGCACCAGTGGGTAATAGTCAATTTTTGGTTTTTAACTGCCCACTTGTGTCCACCTAGGATCCGAGTTCTTGACACCTATTTCGAGATCGAGCGCGCTAACCACAGTTGGGTGGGTAGGCACCCCATTGGCTTACTACCTGATTTCAAAGTACTGTGCCGAGGGCCACAAGGTAGTTTGGCGCTTTATTACTATCCTGTACTTATTCTATGCTTTACTGCTTTAATTACGATTACGTGTGGAGCGCCTATACTGTTTAGGATTGCAGAGTGTTTTCATGGTATCGACAAGCCCAGTCACACTTTCAGGTTCCTAGTCGTTTACAGCCATTGGCGCAAACCCTATGTCCGTTTCGGAGCCGTCAGACTTCGTTGCGGGTAGCTTAGTGGGGTGGCCCCATGTACTTGCTTTGGGTCTGGGAAACGTTGTGTCCGAGGCCCCGTCGCATACCGTTGGGTGTATGTTCAGGATCTTGCTCATATTTGGATCTGACAACAAGGGTTGAAGTGTGTGTGGATACTTCGGTGCACCCCTGCAGGGTTAAATCTTTTTGAAAAGCCGTGTCCGCAGTTATGGATGACTTGGAGCACAGTTTATCGATCATAGACAACCATAACTAAAGAATTGCTGTTATAAGATGACTTGTATCTGATATGACTAGTAAGTTGGATAACCACTATGGAATGAATGAATAAAACTACCAACTGTGTGAGTTTCCTTGGAATGACTTCCTCGTTTGGTACGAGGGGGAAATACCAGGATGGGTATGATTGGTGTTAGTATCAGGTTGGTTCCGACTAGGTCTTTATTATCCCTATCTAATAGCCGACAGTTGTATCGAGTCTCTATAAATTGTTTAGTGCATGCTTCACTGCCGCTTTAGTCCACCATACCTATGTAGGAGAGAGCCGCCGAATTCTAGACTCGTCATGTACTGGCCTCAGTACTGACCGCTCCTTTTTTCCTTTGCCCTTTATCGGCACCCCTTTTGTTTAACATGTATGAGTTCGACGTTGTTAGCAGGGTTACCCTTCCGGCTTGGCCTGAGCAGGGTTATGGACGCCATTAGTTACTCTTTAGGGCTCTTGGCCCCATTTGCATCTTATCCGTACTCGGATATTGTATCATTTTCAAAGTGATTTGGATCTTTGTATTGTATATCCGTATTCTTGACTCATGGAGTCGTTGTTGTACATATATATATGTTATGTGGGTTCCATCATGGACTATTGTGTCATGCAAGTTCCTGGTGGGCATCTTTGAATCGTTTCTATGCGGGTTTGGCGGGAATCGCTAAAACTTGCATAGGGCCGATTCGAGGGTGTTATAGAATATAACTTCTTGAAGAGCCCGAAGTGGCCAACACTCGTAGAGGGTGATGAAGTAGGCAATATGCATAATTGAATTGGGAGACAACTGTGCAGCTGAATCCCGTACAGAAAAAGCAAGACATGAACAAGATCGTGGAGTGGGAGAGAAAGCCCTCAAAGAAGAAAGGAAACAAACATCACCCGATATCCAGCGGGGGGTCGAGGATTACCTCGGTGTTGGGAATCTTGCACTCGGCCTCATCCACGGGAATAAGGTCGGCTTGGTGGAGCGGCCGCAGTTCAGAGGCCCTCATCGAGGAGTGCTGCCGCGCACCATTGGTAACGCAGCTCCCCGAAAATTTCTTCTTGGGGGCAGCGGCGGCGCTCGATCCAGCGCCAGTGGTCTTCTTGCCTTTCCCCATCTTCGCGACACACCTCCTCCGCTGGGACCGCAAGAATGAACTTGGAAAAACTCGAAGCACGTCCAGCGCCGGAACTAGCTTCAGAACAATGGCGCGAGGTGCAAAGGAGCGGAGGCAAGGGCGCGAGGAAGACGAAAATAAAGGAAATTTTTACCGAAGCACACCGCATGGCAAGCATCTTCGCACACACGTGGCGGTGTGAGAAATGAACCGTCATCACAAAATATCCACTATGCATAGAAATCGAGGAGACACGGTTAAATACCCCCAATTTACGCAATGACTAGTCAAATCCTGGTCAGCTTTTGGGGCCGGCAGCGTGAGGTCCCATCGTACTGTTCACACTGTCGGTTGAGCTCACCTGTTCGTCATCAATGACGTCATCACCGCTCATGCTCTCAACGAAGGAAGGGAGCTGACAACAGCTCTTTCTTCGACTGTCTACAAGTACATAATTTTTGTTCGATTCTACGACTCAAACACACACTCTGGGGCTACTCCTAACAGGAGCGCTCGTCGCGCACTTGAAGGAATTTCGGGTCATGTATACAACCCAATAGTTATATGCTTCGAAAAGGCCTACTTTGACTCCTTTTCGAATCAACGATTCGACTACGGACCCGAGGGCTGCTCCCATAGGGAGTGTTGGTTGCACATTCGACAAGGTACGACATCTGATGACATTCGCAAGGTTTGGTGACTATACAGTCCCTGTCCGAGTCTTCAACTTGAACAAGCACTCGGGGGCTACTCCCATAGGGAGCACTGGTCACGCACCCTATGAAAACAATGAAAAATGAGGGTATTTATTCACTCGAACCTCTATGTCGACTACGTCCACAACATAGGTTCACACATCTGCAATCGAAACCCTCGACGATCCTACTCGTCTACGATGTCGAGCTGAGAGACAACGTCTCCTTGGCCACCTGAATCACCTCCGTGGTGACAAACATTCGGAAGCTCCATCTATGATGTAAAGATAAGATCTCTAGATAATGTCTGTTGGCATGGCAATCACATCCGTTGCGCTCTACCAGATGAATACCATACCAACACGCGTGATGAAAAATCCCAACGGACGCATTAGGTACATAATCATTATCACTGGAATTTGACTCGGTAAGTCCTCCGCAACACGAGTTGAATTACACCAGCAATTTCCGAATTCAAGTCCGGGGACTCGAATTTGAGTAGGTGACGTCGTTTTTTCCCGAGAGCAATGAACTGGTCCTGATCTATCGGATAAGCCAGGCGCATGCATCATTCATCCCTATGATTCAAATAACAAGATCTAATAAGGCTTTCGAGTGATGAGCAACTGTTTCTGATAATCGAAGACTTCAAAGTCTCTATCCAAACCTACGATTCAAACGGACACTCGGGGGCTACTAGCATGGGTATGCCCTATGGGTGCCTAAGATGAGCCTACCGGTATGGTCCAGCAGGGGCCCACGTGACACGCCGCCGACAATGATGAAGCCCATGATGATTCAGGTGGCCCCAAACCCATGAAGGACACGACTCCTTGGGAAATACGACAAGCTTTAGATAGAAAGTTAAAGGGTTAACCCTAACTTGTAACCGACTCGGTGTTATCCTAAGACCCGACCTCCTCATATAAAGGTCGAGAGGGAGCAACGAGGAAGATAATCGCAAACCCTAGCACATACACACCTGCGCACCATCGTCATCAAGACACCCCTGTAACCTTCGGTTTATTTTAATCAAGAACATACAAGGAGGAGTAGGGTTTTCTCTCTGAGAGCCTGAATCTGGGTAAACACCATGTCTCCGTGTTGCTTGCCTGTTAGCCGAACGAAATCTCCAGCGCTCCCTTCTTTTTCAAAACCCAAGTCTATAAACTATGGGCATTCACATGTTACCCCACGTCACGTTCAGTATTGAGGAGTCTGTCCGACCGCAACCCGCGCGAGACCTAAAACACTATTTTCTCGACCCTTATACGTGTTTTAAAGGGCCGCGTTTTAAGGGTATGCTGCTCTAAGCGTTTCTATTATACTCAGATGTTTTACCTTTATGAAAGAAGTGTATCTAGACGCATACACTAAAATGTGTCTAGATGCATTACTTTACAAAAGCTAAAACATTTTATATTTTGAAAGGGTTTTTATCATTTCTATCACTATGACCAATCCAAAAACTCAGTTTTGCCATTTGACCTACTGAAACTCTAATTTTTCCACTACTCCGTTACAACACTTCTCAATTTTGCCATTTCATCATATTTTCACCGTTAGTCTATAATCAGTTTTGCCATAAGTTCTGCACCCGTTTCATTTTAGAGTTAATTCCACTTTAACCCTTTAACTTTACGTTTTTAACAGTATTTACTCTACGTAATAGAAAGTAATTCCATTTACCCTTGATAGATAGCACATGGAGGCTGCCATTGGTACATATTGTACTTGCCTGCATCTTTGGATAAGCAGATGTTAACAAAACTGTCGAACAAGATGTGAGCTCTTGCTTGCACGAAAAATAAGAGGAACGTGCCGTGACAGGAACCTACGTGGGCAAACAAAAAATGGGCGATCGATGATGTCAGTTTGCAAGCATGTACAATAGTGTCCTGAATACACAGAATACGATGTATCAGCAATTTGGCACTGGCATGGAATCATTGGGTAATCATGCGTTTAAAAAGAGTTGGCAAGAAATAAAAAACTTTTTAGTTATAGTCTCAATCACATGTAGATCACCAAATGGGAAGATCAATCGAAGCCTGGATAGTAACAATTAGAATACTCAGTTAGTGTGGCGGTGATCGGCACGAGCATCCATTGGCGGGTGTCGGATCGTGAAATAGAATTAACTCTAAAGAGAAACCGGTAGAAAATCTAAAATGGCAAAATTGATTATAGACTAATGGTGAAACAACACCGAAATTGCAAAATTGAGGAGTGTTATAATAGAGAAGTGATAAAATTAGAGTTTTGATCGATCAAATGGCAAAACTGAGTTTTAGGTTAGTCATAGTGGTAGAAATAATAAAAACTCATTTTAAAATGGAGGGAGTACCTGACCCTAAGAACAATATTCTCACCCACTTTCACTATGCATTTGTGACTTATAGGTCGTATACAAATTAACATTGTTCGCTTGGATTTTTTTGGTTTGCGTTTATTGTTCACTTGGACTCGGAAAGAGCACCTTTAACCGATCAATTTTCACGCATACTCAGGCGTGCCTCAGTTCTGTCTAAAAGGAAATGAGAAACAATGATTTGATTTGCAGATATCTGCCCGTGCCCAGGTCTTAATCGAATTGTAGAAAAAAAGGTCGGTTCGGAAGCTCCCGCGGACCGCGGTGGTTGCCAAAAGAGAAAAAAAAGAGCTCCAGCAGCGATGGCTAGTCTATTCTAGGGTTTTGTCTGCAAACCCCGATTCGAATCCCTAATCCCACTCCCGTCAGCAGATTGGCGTAGCCGCCGCCTCGGCCGCCTCCGGCGCCGGCCGCCAGAGAGCCCGGATCGATGGCGAACCGCACGGACCCCCTGGCTCGGAGCGTCCACGGCACGAACCCCCAGAACTTGATAGAGAAGATCGTGCGGTCCAAGATCTACCAGACCACCTACTGGAAGGGGGAGTGCTTCGGCCTCACGGCTGAGACCCTCGTCGACAAGGCCATGGAGCTCGACCACACCGGGGGCACCCACGGCGGCAACCGCAGGCCGACCCCCTTCCTGTGCCTCGCCCTCAAGATGCTCCAGATCCAGCCCGACAAGGACATCGTCGTCGAGTTCATCAAGAACGAGGACTACAAGTAATTTCCTCTCGCCTATTCTAGCTCTAGCTGTTGTCTTGTAGGCATTCAACTGACAGATTTCTGCTCTCTTTTTTTTTTTTTTTTTTTTTTTTGCTGTTCTCTAGGTATGTCCGGATCCTTGGGGCCTTCTACCTACGCCTCACCGGTACCATTGCCGACGTCTACCAGTACCTCGAGCCACTCTACAACGACTACCGCAAGATTAGGCAGAAGCTCAACGATGGAAGTATGCACCCCAGATTTACAATTCTCTTGATCTTAGATTGATACTCATGCTGCTAGCTAGATAGATAGGTGCATGAGATGTCAGGTTTTTCTGGTTTTACTCATTCGTTCTGTATAAGTTTCAGAGTTCACGCTGACGCACGTTGACGAGTTCATTGATGAGCTCCTGACCAAGGACTACTGCTGCGACACTGCCCTCCCCCGCATTCAGAAGAGGTCTGTTTTTCATTGTTCCAGTGTGGAGTGAACCTCTGCTGTGCACTTGAAATATATCTTGTTCGCCACATTTGCATGGGCACTGCCCTCTGCTGATGCTCAATTTCGCCTGGGTATTTTGAGACTGGTATTTAACATCTTAAAAAGTTGGGTATCACTTTTGAGGCCAGAGCTGCTTTATAATTGGGACAAAAAACGCCAATAGTCTTCATCAAGGTTTGAGTAATATGGTTTTAGTTCGGAGATATTTCCCTTTCAGCTATTGGTCAAAAATCTTAAATGCTCATTTGCTTCTTGATGCTTCAGAAATTAATTTTCATCGATCTTCTCATCAGATGGGTCCTTGAAGCTTCCGGAACTCTAGAACCAAGAAGAAGTGCACTTGAGGATGATTTTGAGGAAGAGGAGGAAGACAAGGAGGATGGACAGCCTATGGATGTAGACGAGCCTAACACTCGTGAAAAGGTGAGCATATTTTCTAAACGTATCTACACTTAACCACCAAGGTTGTTGACCAGAACTGTGTTGACTTTGTCTTACTGTGTTTAACAGGAACATCATCGTGGAAGGAGCCCAGCTAAAGAACGGGACAGGGAGAGGGAGAGGGAGAGGGACAGGAAGCATGAAAGACACCACAGGTATCTGCTTCATATTGATTGCTTTCTATTTAGATGGTTTGCTAATGAGTTACTCCCTCCGATCCATATTACTTGTCGTTGAAATGGATGTATCTAACACTAAAACATGTCTAGGTACATCCATTTTAGTGACAAGTAATATGGATCGGAGGAAGTATTCGTTTCTGAAAATGCTTACTGTATCTAGAATGCATATTGCTCGTGTGTAAATGAGAATCTGGTGAGAGTTGAGAGGAATAATACTCATCTGATCCCAAGTTCATAGTACTCTGTTGATTTCTTTGACAGTTCAGAGCCAAGGATGTTTTATATACTTACCGTTTAAGGGCCCAAAAGTAATCTCTGATTCATTGATCTTATGTTGGTACATGCAAGTCACGTCATACTTAACCCGTAATAATGCTGAAAATATAAAATAAATTAGAAGTCATACATTTTCTCTATCTTGGTTTTGGTAGCTGTAGATTATATATAGAAGTGCCACATCTGTGTATAATTACTGAAATGTGAGCTATCCTTTTCTTATGTGGATCTGACTTAATACTAACATAAGACAAACAAAACAAGTAGTGCAAGAGCTTTTATAGCAGCCGTTCGAGGACAGGTTCACTTTTCTTGTATTGCTGTGAGACTGAAACAGTGAATTTTGCTCTAGTTTCTTTTCATTATTATATTATTTTCAATTCTGGATCGTACTGGAAGTTGTTGCTGTAGCATTGCAGTGTTGCATTGCATATTTGCATACCTAGTACTTACTGCCATGACATGTTAATGTCAAGAGTCATTGGTAGATGAGCTGCTTCCTACAGTGAATGCTTGTGGCCCTGCCAGGTTTCTCTGCACTGATAGTGTGCAGTTGAGAAGTATGATGTGCCAAACAGAATAAAACTCCCAAAGAGGTCCATATTTGACCATTTTTCTTACTGAATTTTGCTGTTCTTGTTTGTGTTCATCTTAAACTTTCTTTTATCAGGTTTCACATTCCTCCTTTTCTGCTACTGAACCTTGAGCTTTCGAAATGATAAGCAAGTTACTTGTTTTCGTTTCTGCTTTTTTTGAGAACTTTTCAGAATCCTGGTTTATCATGTCTTAAATGTATAGAACCTGGTGGAATTTTGTAACTGTGCCAGGTGAATGTTTGCTAGTGAGTTATTGTTAGTGTTTCTTGAAATGTTTTACGTGTCTTATCATTCATATTGCTCCTGTGTGAATGTAAGAATCAGCTAAGGGTCGAGGGAGGGAATATTCATATATTGGCACATTTGTAGTCATTGTTGATTCACACGCTCTTTGAGTTCAGGACAGTGGTATTTTATTTTCTTATTGGTGAAGGGCACAGAGGTAATCTCAGTATCACTATTTTATGTTGATACATGTTAGTCACGTCATGCTAAGCCATATCAACTTCGAAAATATATTCTAAATTAGAAGCTTTAAGCATTTTGCTGACTTGGTTTTGGCAACTGTAGATCATACACAAAATGACATACACTTAAAAAATGAGATTCTAAAGTTGCTATTGTTTTATTATTTATTGTGTGATAGTGTTTTTCTTGCTAAACATGTAATTCGGCTTTGCGAAAATGACACCTTTGTTATTTTCTTGCTTGATTGGGTTGGGTTTTCAAGAGCTTAGTATTTTATCAGTATAATATAGTTTATATCTTAAAACAAAGTTTGTTTTGGCAGTTGGATCAAAGTGAGCAGATGATTCTCTAATCTGTGTGAAATGTTAATTATGTTTGTCATATGCGGATCTGACTTAATAACATAAGACCAACATGAAGTTTGGGAGCTTTCATGGCAACCATTTGAGAGCAGGTCCACTTGTCTTGTATAGCTGCAAGATTGAAACAGTGGCATTTACCGTAGTTGTTTATCATTATATTATATTTCCAATCCTGGAGATCATACTGGAAGCTGATGCCTGTAGCCTTGCAGTGTTGCATTTGCAGTTTTGCATACTAAAGTTACTGCCATGGCATGTTAATGTCAAGAGCCATTGGTAGATCAGCTGCTTCCTATAGTGAATAATCGTGGCTCTGCCAGGTTTCTCTGCACTGATAGTGTGCAGCGAGAAGTATGATGCGCCAAACAGATATTTGTTTTCACAAAATGGATTAAATTTAAACATATTTCTTGTTGAATTTTCTTTCTCTTGCCTTAGCTCATGTCCAACTTTCTAGCATAGATTTCTCATCCCTCCATTTCTCTCTGCTCTGGCGTATTCTAACCTTTCAGCTTTGACATGATAAGCTGCTTGTTTTCGTGCCTGCTGCTTTCATGAAACTTGTAAGAAGCCTTTTTTCCATGTGTAAAATGTTAACCTGATAGAATTATGAGCTGTGCTAGATGATTGGCCTAGATATGTTTAGTTTCTCTGTTATAGGCTGTTTGTTCATAATCAAATGAAAAAAGGACTGAGACATTTTTTCGGAATTATTACTTTAATCTTGGTATGAAAGATCTATTGGTAATTTGACATACTGCCCTTTGGTTTTGGCTTCGGTAGCAATCAAATGGCTTCATCCTCGAGAACAATGTTTACAAAAGATACTAATATTGTGTTGTCAAAATTATATTGAATTCTTTTCTCTGGTTCCTCAATGATAAGTCAGCTGTATAATAAATAGAGAAAAGTAATTCATCAAATTGTTATTTACCATTGCATTATGTGTAAATCTTTTCACCTATTTGATCATTTTTTATTGGCCGAAAAATAACCTTGTGTTTTTCAAAGTTGATATGCTTGCGCACTCTTAAGGGCTTAGCTTCGGGTTACATCATGAAATTCACAACTGTAGTAAAAAATTGTCAGTTCTGGTTATGTGCGTTGCCTGTTAACGAATCAATACTTGCTTAGCTGTGCATATAAGTTTACCAATGTTCATAACACATCCACTTTCTAAGTTGACAAACAAATGGTTAAAGTTATAGTTTTTTGCTAACCATCTGTCTGAACGCCTCATTGTATAGCCTGTAACTTCATGGAATCTTTTTGGTTGGGAAAGTGAAATGCAGATCAACTCATACGGACACAACTCTAGGTACCTGCGTATAAATAATTATTCAGGCCAAAATATTCATCGGGTTTGGGCAATTGTTTAGCACTGGAAGGCTGATACTATCTCCTTTCCAAAATAAGTGTCAACTTTGTCTAGATTCGCATGTATCTACTCCCTTTGTTTCAAATTATAAGATGTTTTAGGCTTTTTTCTGAAACACATGTATCTAGACGCCTTTTAGTGTGTAGGTTCGGAGCAAAATGAGTGAATCAACACACTAAAGAACGTCTATACATCTGATTCAGAAAAAGGCTAAAACATCTTTTATTGCGAACTAGACAAATCTGAGCCGCTTAATTCCAGACAGAGAGAGTAGATGTTAGATGTGACGTGATCTTAAAACTGTACCTGTTTTTTTTGGGATGCTACATATCTCAAGGCCCCATGGCTATGTCCATTTGATTTGATTAGTTAGCTAGACCTCAATAGGTATGGAGAAAGGGGGCGATTACTGAATGAAAAATTGATCCCTTGTTTCTCGGCATGATCTGTCTGTGGTTTGAGGTTATTGACATATACTATAAAAACTCGGATGTGATACTGCTCCGTAATGCATGCACTCGTTATTTGATTTAGTCTTCAGATAATGACTGCCTGTATTGTTCACTGTTTTGCCAGGGACCGAGACCATGACAGAAATCGGGATTATGACCGGGAGTCCGGGAGGGGACGTGATAGAGACCGAGACAGAGGCCGTGAACGAGATAGGGATAGGGATCGAGACCGTCACCGCATCCGAGATGATGACTACAACCGGGATAGAGACCGAGATAGAGAGAGGGATGTCAGGGAAAGGGAGCGTCGGGATAGAGACCGTGGCAGGCATCGGAGCCGTTCAAGGAGCCGGGACCGGCGAGAAAGAGACCGTGAAGACGGAGAGCACCGTAGAAGACGTGGCCGTGGTAGCAGCAGTCCCCGAGGGCGTGCCGAGGATGATGGCCCGAGGGAGGAGCCTAAGAAGAGAAAGGAGAAGAATGAGAAGAAGGGTGACGGGAAAGGTCCAGATCCTAATGATCCGGAGATTATAGCGATGAACAAGTTGCGTGCGTCGATGGGGATGGGACCACTGAAGTAGTGTTATGTAATGTATTTTGAAGGAAGTATCTCTGTTGCTTATAGCCAGCAAGGAATAGTTGGCATTTTTCTGACACTGCAATGCACTGTATATGTAACTACATGTTGTCTCTCTGTCACTGCCTTTGTGGGTCTTGCTTGCATTTCTTTTGGAATACCGAGAGAGCAAAAGCTGGCGAGTTCTAATCTCAGGATGTGATATGTACCAGGTATATGTCGAAGGTTTGACCGTTTAGTTTATCTGGCTAAGGATTGCAAAACAGTCCAATAGAAGTTATTCAGTGCAAACTATATACTCCGAGTACTGTTAAAGCAACATCATATTTACACGGACAACGAATCTTCCTGTTACAACTCTCAAATACGCTAGCGTCGCCAAAGACTGTCTTTCAACTGGACTGGTAGATGAACCGATACTTGCTTCGATTTCAGTTAATAATTTCTTATTAACACAGAAGCTGTACAAAGTCCTTAATCTCAGACATAGAAATGCACTCTGCACACAAAATCACCCAATAAATAACATAAGTACTATTTCGTGTCAGAACTTCTGACTGAAGCTTGTCACCAGAATTAGAAGGTTGGTTTAAATCTTGCCATGACTGTTATGACCGGCCTCACGTACAGCCGCGGAAGCCTGCTAGTGGGCCGAATTAGGGGCTTAGCCCATTTATTTTATTATATAAAGAGTTGTAATCAGAGTTTTCAGATTAAGCAATAATCAGAGTTATTATTGCCGACTCCTTGAGGAGTCGGCCTTGAACCCTAGCCGCCGCCTCTCCAGCGCCGCCGCCTCCTCTTCCTCGCAACCACGGCGCCGACACGCAGTCGGCGACGTCCAGCTCCTCTCCGTCCTCCTTTCCACCCATACAATCTACGACCTAGACCTGGTAGATTAGCTGGTTCTACCAATTTGGTATCAGCTAGCTCAGGCTCGATGTCTTCGGGATTGCCCACCGCCTCCGCCGTGATCGCCACCTCTGGCGCGCCCACCTCCATAGAGTCGCCGCCGGCCACTTCGGGACCGGCCGCTGCGGGACAGACCGCGCCGCCCACCGAGCCCGCCCCTCTCCTCTCGCAGTAGGAGATCTCAACGGCCGTCCGCGACCTAACCTGGGCGGTCGCAAACCTTCGGACCTTCCTCCAGGAATTCACGGCGCCGTCCCAGCCGGGGCAGGGGTTCTCTGCGCCACCACCGCCGCCGTCCGCCGCGCCCTTCACACCGCCCCCACCACCGCTGCCGACAGCCGTCACCTCGCAGCAGGGGATCCCGATCACGCAGATCAAGTTCCCACCATCGTCGTCGCAGCTGCCGGCCTGGCTCGACCAGTCTACGTACAAGACGGCGCCCGCCCAGCCGACCGCGCCGCAGCCGACCGCGTCGGCGCCGGCCGCCGCCTTCGGGGGATTCACCGGGTACGGCGAGCCGTATACATCTATGGCGCCGACCTACTCTCCCCCCGCAGCGCTGGGTCGTTCCGAAGGATCCTACGCCGCTGTTCCGCACGTCCAGTAGCCACCCCGCTTCACCAAGCTCGAGTTTTTCACCTACGACAACACCGTCGACCCCCTGAACTGGCTCAATCAATGCGAGCAATTCTTTCGGGGGCAGCGAACACTGGCATCGGACCGCACTTGGACCGCCTCCTACCACCTTCGTGGCGCCGCCCAGACATGGTACTACGCCCTCGAGCAGGACGAGGGCGGGATGCCGTCGTGGGAGCGTTTCCGCGACCTGTGCCTCCTGCGCTTTGGACCCCCGGTACGCGGCAGCCAGCTGGCTGAGCTTGGACGCCTTCCCTTTACAGGCTCGGTGCAGGACTTCGCCGACCGCTTCCAGACATTGGCATGCCATGCGCCTAACGTCACGGCTCGCCAACGCGCCGAGCTCTTCATCGGGGGCCTACCCGACCACATCCGCGTCGACGTGGAGATGCGCGAACCACAAGACCTGCAGACGACCATGTACTACGCACGCGCCTACGAGCAGCGCGCCATCGCCATGCAGCAGACTTTCCCGGGCCGTGGGGCGCTACCCCCACCTCGCCTGGCCCCGGCGACCCCTGCCCCGACGCGTCCCGCCCTGCCACCCGCCCCCGCGGCTGTGTCGGCACCGACGCGCCCCTTCCGTCGCCTGACCACGGCCGAGCAGCTCGATCGGCGCCGCAAGGGGTTGTGCTTCAACTGCGATGAGACTTACGCGTCGGGTCACGTGTGCGCCCGCCTGTTTTACTTGGAGACTGTCGACGACGGGGAGATGGAGGCCCTAGCCGTGGAGCTCGAGGCCACGACTATCTCCGAGACCGGCGTTACAACCTATGGGCCGGTCGACGCAACGGCTTTCGTCGTCTCCCTCCACGCATTGGCGGGCATCAAGACGGCCAAGACTATGTTGCTTCCGGTAACTATCAACGGGGAGCGCCTCACCGCCCTGGTGGACACGGGCTCGACGCACAACTTCATGTCCGGGGACACCATGCGCCGCCTCGCACTCCAGCCGTCGGGTGCCGAGCAGTTCCGCGTCACCGTCGCCAACGGGGACCGCCTGGCGAGCCAGGGCGTGGCGCGGCAGGTCCCAGCACTCATCGACGACGAGCGCTTCGCCATCGACTGCGTCGGCATCAACCTGGGCTGCTACGACTTCATCCTCGACCTCGACTTCCTGTCCACACTAGGCCCCATACTCTTGGACTTCGACGCGTCGACCCTCATCTTCTGGCGCGAGGGAGGCCGCCGAGTCCAATGGACGGGCATTGGTGGTACAGGTCCTATGACCCCGCAGCTCCAGCTCATGGCGACCACCCTCGACGAGGCGCACCCCCTGCTGGCCGACCTCCTGCAGCAGCACAGCGACATCTTCGATGAGCCACAGGGCCTCCCATCGGCGCGGGCCTGTGACCACCACATCCACCTGCTGCCGGATACGGCGCCTATCGCCGTGTGCCCATACCGCTACCCCCAGCTGCAGAAGGACGAGCTCGAGCGCCAAGTGGCGGTGATGCTCGCGCAGGGCATTATCCGGATTTCGACGTCTCCGTTCTCGGCACCGGTGCTCTTGGTGCGCAAGCCCGACGGCACGTGGCAATTCTGCATCGACTATCGCGCCCTCAACGCCGTTACCTCCAGGACAAGTTTCCCATACCCGTTGTGGACGAGCTCCATGGGGCGCGCTTCTTCACCAAACTCGACCTCCGCTCCGGCTATCATCAGGTGCGGATAGATCCGGACGACATTGAGAAGACGGCGTTCCGGACGCACCACGGCCACTTCGAGTTCTTGGTGATGCCATTCGGCCTCTCCAACGCTCTGGCGACGTTCTAGGCCCTCATGAACGACGTGCTCAACCCCTACTTACGCCGCTTTGCCCTGGTTTTCTTTGATGATATTCTTATCTACAGTGCATCTTGGGCGGAACACCTGCAGCACGTCGCCATCATCTTCAACGAGCTTCGAGCGCATCATCTTCACCTCAAGCGCTCGAAGTGCTCGTTCGGCACGACCTCCGTCGCATACCTAGGACACGTCATCTCAGCGGAGGGCGTTGCGATGGACGCGGATAAGGTCGCTGCCGTCGCTGCGTGGCAAACTCCGCAGTCGCCGCGCGCCCTACGCGGCTTCTTGGGCCTCGCGGGCTACTACCGGAAATACATCCGGGACTTCGGCCTCATCGCCGCGCCACTGACGTGCCTTCTGCGCCGCGACACCTTCGCATGGGACGCGGAGGCCACGGAGGCGTTCCAGGCCCTCCAGCGGGCACTCACGACGGGACCAGTGCTACAGATGCCGGACTTCGACAGCCCCTTCGTGGTTGACTGCGACGCCTCCGACATCGGGTTCGGCGCCGTCCTCCACCAGGGCGAAGGACCGCTGGCCTTCTTCAGCCGCCCCTTCGCCGCTCGCCACCACAAGCTTGCCGCATACGAGCGCGAGCTGATCGGGCTGGTCCAGGCCGTGCGGCATTGGAGGCCTTATCTTTGGGGGCGGGTCGTTCCGCGTGCGCACGGACCACTACAGCCTCAAGTTCTTGCTGGACCAGCGTCTCTCCACGGTTCCGCAGCACCAGTGGATCAGCAAGCTCTTCGGCTATGACTTCATGGTTGAGTACCGTCCCGGCCGTCTCAATACGGTTGCCGACGCACTGTCGCGTCGCGATACGGAGGTGTTTGCGGGGGACGCCGAGACCTCGGGAGCGGTCCTGTGCATCCGCTCCGGGCCATCATTCGCGCTCATCGACGACATACGCCAGGCCACGGCGACCGCCGGCGATGCGCAGGGCCTCCGACAGCGCCTGGACGCCGGCGAGCTGGAGGCGCCCTGGCACCTGACTGACGGACTGCTCCTCCATGGGCGCCGTCTCTTTGTGCCCGACCACGACGACCTTCGCCATCAGGTCTTGACGTTGGCGCATTCAGCTGGCCATGAGGGTGTGCAGAAAACCCTCCATCGTCTTCGAGCCGACTTCTACATTCCGGGCGATAAAGCACTGGTGCAGGATTGGGTGCGGACGTGTGTGACGTGCCAACGCAACAAGACGGAGACGCAACGACCAACGGGTCTTCTTCAGCCCCTCGAGGTGCCCTCGCAGGTGTGGGCGGATATCTCCATGGACTTCATTGAGGGGCTACCCAAGGTGGGGGGCAAGTCTGTCATCCTCACGGTGGTCGACCGCTTCTCTAAGTACGCGCACTTCATTGCGCTCGGCCATCCGTACACCGCCGTGTCCATGGCACGCGCCTTCTTCGACGGCATCGTGCGCCTCCATGGGTTTCCGTCGTCGATCGTCAGCGACCGTGACCCGGTGTTCACTGGTCACGTCTGGCGGGATCTCTTTCGGCTGGCCGGTGTCAAGCCCCGCCTAAGCACGGCGTTCCACCCGCAGACGGACGGTCAATCGAAGGTGGTCAACAAGGTGATTGCGATGTATCTGCGCTGTGTTACAGGTGATCGTCCACGCGCTTGGGTGGACTGGTTGGCGTGGGCAGAGTACTGCTACAACACCTCCTATCACGCCGCCCTGCACACCACGCCTTTCGAGGTGGTATACGGCCGTCCGCCTCCGCCGATGCTGCCGTTTGAGGACGGGACGGCCCGGACTGAGGCTGCGGGTACCTTGCTCCGCACCCGCGACGAGATCTTGGCCGAGGCGCGCCAACGCCTTCTCCAAGCACAACAGATGGCCAAGAAGTACTATGATACTCATCATCGCGAGGCGGAGTTCGCAGAGGGTGACTGGGTGTGGCTGCGCCTCCTTCACAGGACGACGCGGTCCTTGGACCCGTGCGCCAAGCGCAAGTTGGGACCTCGCTACGCTGGGCCCTTCCGTGTGCTGGAGCGCATCGGGACGCTCGCCTATCGGCTGGAGTTGCCGCAAGGGTCTCGCCTTCACGACGTGTTCCATGTGGGCTTGCTCAAGGCCTACCGTGGCGACCCACCTGCCGCGCCGCCGACTCTACCTCCTACGGCCGAGGGCCGTCTGTTGCCAAGCCCGGAGAAGGTGCTGAAGGCGCAGAAGCTCCGTGACGCCTGGCATGTCCTGGTGCAGTGGACAGGCCTTCCGGTGGATGACGCTACTTGGGAGAACTTCGACGAGTTCCGCCAGCAGTTTCCGGATATTCAGCTCGAGGACGAGCTGTTTGTCGAGGCGGGGAGAGATGTTATGACTGGCCTCACGTCCAGCCGGCAGAAGCCTGCTAGTGGGCCGAATTAGGGGCTTAGCCCATTTATTTTATTATATAAAGCGTTGTAATCAGACTTTTCAGATTAAGCAATAATCAGAGTTATTATTGCCGACTCCTCGAGGAGTCGGCCTTGAACCCTAGCCGCCACCTCTCCAGCGCCGCCGCCTCCTCTTCCTCGCAACCACGGCGCCGACACGCCGTCGGCGACGTCCAGCTCCTCTCCGTCCTCCCTTCCACCCATACAATCTACGACCTAGACCTGGTAGATTAGCTGGTTCTACCAATGACTGTGCCCTAAAACTTCATATTGATGGTAAATAATGTAACCAGTAAAGTACATGTCTGGAAAGGAAAATGCTCCAGGTAGAATAAAGGAACCCGTCCACAGTGATCCCACAACGACAACAAAAATGAGGAACCACTGTGCAGTAAAGTTACAATGCTGGTACTAAAATGAGTTCTCTTGGTGTAGCTTCTGTGGTTGTATTCTTCAGAAGAACATCACCCGCATCACACTAGGACGACACTCTTCCATTACTTCTTAACAGACTTCAAAACCTCCCAACTCAGCCGCATGTGTAGCGGCAACGGAGCAACAAAGCTGAGCTTCTCAAGACCAGAGAAATCTCGATCAGCGTCCTCGGACTGCATTCCTTGGACACCGGCTGAGATATCGGGGAGCATCATCTGCTTGCAGTGAAGATGCAACTGAGGCTGCTCCTCCGCGATGCTTCCGCCACCCAGAACAAGGCCAAAGGGAAGCCTCCGTTTCCTGAGCAGTTCCTGGTCAACGGTTCGCGGTACAGGAAGAGGCGTCCAGTTCTGGTGTGCTTGACGCCCGTACTTGTAGTCCCCAACGATGGGTGTTCCAAGAACCTCTGCGCAGTGGACTCGGAGCTGGGTGGGTTCCAGCAGAAAAGGGAGCAAGTTTTCTAGCAGTGAGTGTGATTCCGGTACTTTGTAACATTTTTGTTCAGAGCTAAATGTCTGTCTATTGAAATTACCTGATGCTTTCTTCCAGTAAGAGGAAACAGTTCTAACCAAGTGAACCCTACAATCATTAGCAAACCAAATTGATATAAGTTATGATGATGGTTAGCATTCAAGTGGTGCAAAGCTAGAATGTAATTTGTCATGGTAATCCACGTCAAGCTAGCGTGTCTTTTTCTTCTTTTGTACTCAATGCACTCTTAGTCATAAATTGTGTTGTTTTGCTTGCTGGATACTGCATGGTTTTTAAGGTGGTAAGGCATCCTACGGCGTTCTACCCCTGCTCTGACGCCTAAGCGCCTAAGGCAGACAAATTTCCAAGGTGCTGCCAGGGCCTTATTGCCTAACAGTCGCCTAAGCGTCCAAACACGGATGCCTTAAAACAATGGGATAGTCACCGGGTATATAGGCAATATACTTCAGTTGCTGAACCTAAGCTACAATTACTATCATAGTTCAGGGCAACCCAAAGATAGTACTGTAATGCTTAAAAACATACAAAACAACATCAGCAATAGTGCCAGACGAATATTTTACTTTTAACTATATATTACTTGTTACTTTGCTGTGTGTTTTCATTAACTGAATTCCTTTTTGCACACAATATCCGGCAGTTGTCTGATACCTTGCTAACCATTTGTCTAATTGGCATAAAGTGACACTGTTACGGTTTTATACAGTATTAGGAGACACGGGAATTGCAAAATTGATGTCATGCATCTAGTTCATCAAATTTATCATTACCTACTAGGTCACGTTGGAACTTAAATCCTTTTTTTAATAACAGCGGAACTGCTATATTCATTAATTAGGGAGAAAAACTTAAATCTCGGTATCGTTTTCTATTCTTTCCAATATTAAGTCTGTATGTGACATGTACTGTTAGACATTATTACGTTACTGATCAAACTGATTGCATTATGCTACTGAAAAATCATATTGTATGTTCAGAAGAAATTGATATCTTGACATAAAACTGCCACCAGTCATTTACTTTTTGTAAGTAAAGTAATGTCTACTTTTCAACACTCAACAGACAAGATTATTGCTTACATACCTTGGGGGCAAGATTCAATCACTCTGTACTCTGTCAAAGCATCCTGAACAGAATTAGTATTTGGACCAGCTCTAACAGTCAGACGTTCAGACTTGCCGTCTTGTAATAAAACCTGTAAAAAGCAGACCTCCATAAGACAGTATTCCATACGTTGATTTTTACAAGGCGCCCATGCATTTTAAGATAAAGCCTTTTAATTTTGACCAACAATTACTCCAGCAATGTATAGGTTTCATTGTACAAAAGTTGTACCATTAGATTTGTATCTCAAAGTACTTCTCATGTAGTCATGAACTCATGATTTTGTAGTTACTAAACAATATATAGGAAAAAGTCCACCTGACCCCCTGAGGTTTGGGGCCAAGGCAACAACCCCCTGAACTTTCATATTAGGTAGCCCCCTAAGCTATCCAATACTGTTCAAATGACCCCCTGAGGGTCGGTTTGGTGGATTTTGAAGTCGATTGAGGCTTTGTTCGGTTAATCCCCACACCAAAGGGATTGGATAGTATTGGAGTTGATTTGGGGGGGATTTAATCCACTTCAATCTCCTCCAATCCACTTCAAAACTCAGCTAATAGAACAAGCCCTGAGGGGGATTAGATCCCTTGCAAGTCAAAATCCACTTCAATCCACTTTGGGGAGGATTAACCGAGCAAGGCCTGAGGTGGTTTTGGGGCAGTATTGCATACATGGGACATAACGCAGCATGACTCAACAAATGATTAGACCCAGCTATCAATAAGTCTCTTATTCTTCTCCACTTCTTCCACCGCTTTGCTTCATGGGAATGCGCTCACCAGCACAGAGGTGACCCCGACGAAGGGGGGAGGGGAAGCAAAGGCTCGTGTATGGATCTGGTATAGGGAACCGTGAGTACTTGATTTGCCACGGTGTGGGACCCGATGATCACCAGAGCAGCATCCCCGATGAGCTCACAGGGCAGTGGAAGGCCATGCTTGTAGGGGGTGCCCTGCACCACATTGACATGTGGGCTAGTCTTTTTTCAGTATGCGTTGCTAAGTCCACCTGTTGAGCTTACACTCCCCATTTCGAAAAAAATCCACCTGTTGAGCCAAGTCTATGCAATACGACCCCCCGAAACCACCTCAGGGGGTTATTTCAACGGTATTGAATAACTTAGGGCTGGCTACCTGGTTGTTCGGCGGGTTATGTTGGCTTGACTCTAAACCTCAGGGGGTCAAGTACACTTTTTCCAACTATACATCATATAAGGAATTAATGGTCAAAGATCAATTTTACAAACCATGCCAAGCTAAACTACAAATTATAAAAACAAGCACGCCGATGCTCAAGATACTAGATGAACAAATAATGTGGGAAGTAAAGAAGAGTTCAGAGAACAGATGGATCAAGATATAGTAACAAAGGAGAATCCGACTTGCTGATAGAGGAGATTGCCCCATACGTACTTCATTGCAATCTCCCACACAGACTAAGAAATTTGGCATACCCACAAGGGAGTTCAACTTTCACAATTGACTCATCTGTCTATATGCTCAATTCCTTTTGTATTGTTTAATAATACACAACAATTTATATCTTAACTTATGGAAGGAAAAAAAGCTGCCTTCTTGTAAAGTAAACATCTAATGTATCTGAACTGAACTCATGGTTTATTTCTGGCTACATCTCTTGTCACTGAAGTTGCATGTTTCAAAACTATAAAAAAGATCAATGCTAAATAGAAACAGCAAGGGATGTCTAGGTGTTCCCAAAACAAGCGCAACATATTTTACAAACCTTCGCAAGTGGGGCCGACAGTAAACCCTTGGGATGTCTAGGTGTTCCCATAACAAGTGCAACATATTTTCTTTGCAATACTTGTTGAGTACCCTTCACATAAAAGATATGTGTATCAAGATAAGTACACGAATAACTGTGCAGCTGAATAATATATAATATGGTGGGAATAGCAACATTGAGAAACACGGTAAAATTTACACTAAACTTACATCAGCTATAGCATCAGCAGTTTTCTCACGGAATATAGCATGCAAAATGGAAGCGCTAAGTTGAGTTCTACCCAGAACAAGGACACCACTGCAATCCCTATCAAGCCTGTGGACCTGATGAAGTAAATAAGAGCATCAATAAACATGCAACTCATGCATAAATTAACACAAACAAGTTCTTTATTCAAATATATAGCAATTCCATACTAACTTGCATAGGTACTACGAATGGAAAGAGATCTTGGATAATTATACAGAGTGTGTTCCTTATTGAAAATATATAGCACATATAGTCTTAATTTACATGATAACATCAACACAAACTGCTAACAGATACTTCTGAGTTCATTAGGTTGAATCAAAATAGAATGTTCACCGAATTGAGATGGTCTACCTTGATAAATTCATATCAAATCCTCCTGTGTTCTTCTGAATGAAATAGTTTAGCAGGCACAACACTACTCAAATCATTATATTCTCAGAATGCTTAGGCTATGTATTTATACTTTTGATTTTGCCACAGCAGTGACAAGTGATTGTTTACTCACTCAGAAAGTACACCATTATCTTTCACTGAAGGAGAGACAGTAGGTTTATGCAATACTTTCATGTTTACAGCTTCTGCTACAAGTAACAACTGAACTGTACTGAACTCACCAGGCGAGGTGCATCCGAAGAATTTTCTTCAAACATCGGGGCTAATACATCTATACTGTTTTTAATGCCAACACCACCCTCCAAATAGGTTAAAAAAAGCCTTATTAAGCACTCAAAAATCTTATGAAACTTCAGGAAAGAAATAAGCCTGCATAAAGTTACCTACTTGCACGGGCATTCCAGGGGGTTTGTTGACCACAATGATGGCTTCATCCTGCAAGAATCCCGTACAGCAAAGGAGGTGAGTTGCAGTCGAAACCAATTAAAATATTCGTCTAGAGATAAAAAATATCAAAACCTTGTAAATCTCAAGGCTACGCAAAAATTCAATCTCGTTCCTGTTATCAAATTTCCGGGTCTTCTCAGCAACAGAAGATTCTTGAATATTAACAGGTAGAAAGAGGGTATCGCCAGGCACTAGGTGATCTTTTGCTGAAACCTTCAAGATTGGAAACAGAAGTTACATACTGCCACACTGCCAGAAATCACACTATACCGGTAAAAATATGCGTGCTCTTATCACATCAGGCATAGTACCAACTAGAATTTACAGTACTCTATAATCTGATCCTGCATTCCACAACAGCACTACGTTTTTATTCTGGAATAATCAAACCAAAACACAGCACATATGTCAATGATGCAGTGTAAAGAATCAGGCCTTGTAGTATGGGACAAAGTAATGTGGCTGCATGCAGAAATACTGGAAAGACACCATCATATGAATGATGAACGCGGGGGCAAAAAGAAAAGCTGGCGCTCAACAAATTCTCGCATTAAACCGAGCTAGACCATACATAAAAGAGTGAACGTTATATGTAGTTCCATAATGACAGAAGTATGAACAAGAATGGCTGAAAGTTGGGTTTTACATTACCTCTCTGGCTGATATCACTGTTATGTGTTATTATCTGGTCATGTCAACTGAAGTGGTTATATTGCATCTTAGAAAAGGTTATGTTCAAATTTTCTTATCTCACTCAACGAATTCCCCTAATAGCATTATTCATGTATTTACTAATAGCTGTGTACATGTCAACAAACAGGGAAAGTACGATGTATGGTGAACTACAAACGATGCAGCAAAAAAAAAAATCTAATTAAAACTATCAAGCATTTCTAATTCGCTCATGCTTATTTGTTACCCTTCTCAACCGGAATTTCTCTGCGCTTGCATCCATGGAAGATGTATCAGTATTCACAGCATTCTTCTTAACCTGTCAGTCACAAAACACCATTAATAGCTTCTTAGAAAAAGTTTTAACTTGATAGCGCTCGTGGAGAAAGATTGGTGAGATCAAAGTAGTCTTTAAAAGTAAATAATTCATTAGGTTATTCATGAGAGGAAAAGATTCGATGGCACATTTGGTCGAGCACGTGATATGCACCTTGCGGAGGCGGAAGAGCTTCTGCACCAGCGAGGCCGGCAGCTGGGGGCAGCATCGCCTGACCCACCTGATCGCGGTGGAGTTGGAGCTCCCTTCATTTTCATCTCTTCCTTCGCCTCGAAAAATGGCTCTCGCGGCGGCAGCGGCATCGACCGGCGCGAAAGGTGGGAGCTCCATCCACCGGTTGTTGTTCCCCTTGTCCGGCCCTCCGCTCTCCTCGCCGACAGTCTCTAGAGCGTCGTGCCTCGCTGCGGCGGTGGCTAAGCAGGCGCACGGTTGGTGCAGCCTGGGCACCGCGCCGCCGGCCGCCAGCCTTCGGAGTAAGAGGAGCGCCATTCTCGTGGTCATACAGAACGTTTCCTTTTTTTCTTACAGGATCTCCTTGCCTTCGTGACGACACTAGCCGTCGGATCCATTTATTCAAGGGGCGTTTTTTTTTTTTTGGAAATGCAAGGGGCGTTGATATGCAACAAACCTTGGAATATAACCCACATATTCCTGCGTAAAAAATAATACTATTACACCCTCGGTCCACTTGGGTTTATCTGCTCCCTCCGTCTCAAAACATATGTCGCGGATTTGTTAAAATTTGATTAAATTTAGACACTATTTAGTTATATTGATTTATCCAAATTTTAATAAACATGAGACATCTATTTTAAGAAGGAAGGAGTATAGTCATATGTATCTAGACATGTTTTAAGTCTAGATACATGCGAATCTAGATAAATCCAATACACTTATTTTAGGATAAAAAAAATGTATATTTAAACATCAAATAGCGAGTGAATGTTGAAGTAGATGCAGCGGCAGAGCCAGGTATTGGGATGAGCCAGATCAAACAGACAAGGTCTAATTTTCTCAAGGCTCAAAAGGAACTCTGCAACAAAACAAATGGTTCACAAAGATTTATTTTTTTGTAATTTAGAAAGTACAACTACTAACAACTCGGAAAGACATAAAAACAAACTACTCCCTCCATTTTAAAATATAAAATGTTTTACCTTTTGTGAAATACACACTAAAATACGATAGATACACTCCTTTCATAAAAGCTAAAACATCTTATATTTTGAAACAGAGAAAGTACTAACATGGACTCCTAGCACTTACATTGCTTCATTGGGTGTCACCATATGATCTCGATATGATCTCGATAGTCCAAAAGATACCTACAACAGAAACAAATTTATGAGTCTAAATCTTAGAACAAGTGTAATAACAGTTCTACCTTTTGATAAGGCAGTACCATACCCACAAGTTGTGTTCATGCTAGGAAGACGAAGTGTCGAGGTAGATGACCTTAGGTGTGATAAATCATTTTATCTCTAATTTCTGGGGTTTATTGGATTCCCGTAATTGATAATACCTAGTACATACTTAGGCTATGGTCTAAGGCCCACAAGGAAATAAGAGTATAGGAAGCATCTGAAGCCCAGGAACCAGACGTGTTGGCTAAGATAGAAATACGAACCAACATAGTCGGGTAGCTGTAATCAAAATTGTAATCGATCCGTATTGGACTTTGAGACCCAACCTCTCATATAAGGGCCGGGAGGAGCCAGCGTAAAGGCCACAATAGCTTTGAGTAGACACAATCCGCCATGAGTTAGATTGCATCTAGCGAATTGACGACTTTGTAATCATCTCTTTGCAACAAAGGTCAGACAGGATTCGACTCCCTTGTTTGTCTGATAGGCCGACGAAATCAGCAGCTCTCTTGTTTTCATCGAACCCAAGTCCATAACTATGGACATTGTCGAGGTTACCCCTCGTCAATTGGCACCGTCTATGGAAACTTTGAGCACTAGAGTCATGAATTTGGCAGCTTCAGCTTCACCAAGCAACAACCCGACGGTTGAGGTCGGCGAGATCCATCACGATCCCATCGATCTTGATTCCCGCCCGCCCACCCCTGCCAAAAAATTTCGATGAGGAGACAGATCTCATGATCGAAAACCTCCACTTTCGCATCGAATCAGAGAAAGTTCTCTGCCTTTCGGATCCGATCTTCTCGGGTCTGTCGGCCCCAATCATAGCACCTGAGGCAACACCGTCATCTTCTACCGGCTCCACTAGAAGGGCCACGTCGGACCCGACAAACGTCGAAGACAACAACAACCATGCCACAAATTTGGGGGACTTGACCGATCTCTATGACGGCCTCTCCTTCGGATCTGACTCTGAAACTCCATTACCCGCCACGACAAACCCAACAACAGTGGATCTGGGAAAAGCATCGACTCTGGAATTAAAAAAAGCAGATTCATACCAGAGCAAAACCTACAGGATCTCACTCGTCCCCAGGACAGTGTCTCTTACAACTCCGACAATCGCAACAACAAATCATACATGGAGAGCCACTAGGTGTGCGTGATCATAGGAGCAATAGGAGGAGACGAAGGAACCTTAGAGGAGACGAAGGAACCTTAGCAGAATGTGACAAAAACAGTAACCCGATTATCCAACCTAATGATATTTTTTTTTCAGAAAACGATACAACTCCACGCAGGAACGGATCAGAATGACCACCAAAAAACGCGTCTTCCAAGGAGGAGGTGAAGCACGCGATGGTGATATAGTTGTTCGGCTGCCACTAGCTTCCTGAGAGAAAGTAAGAAACACTATCTCGGGTGCAGTACTAATGACAACAGACATCACACGTGACGAGTTAATGGCGTACCAGTACCTCCTTCATAAGCAAAGGAGGCAATTGATCAAAATGCAAAGGGCCTGGAGGAGCGGAAAAGAAGAGCCGATGAATCAAGCATGCGATGGGCGCAACTCAGCTCTACCCACAACTCAGCGTCCCAGGACGATCACAACCAGGAAGGAGCGACTCTCGGATAAACAATATACCTGAAGCCGATAGACGTGACATCACCTGAGACCTGGATCTGTCATTCATGTCCGTGGATTCAGTAGTCCATATTAGGGCTAAAATGGCGCAAGCCGCCCTCGTCGCAGCTCAAACTTATTTGCTCACAACTCAACCGGCATCCGATGATCTGTGGGCAGCTATCCATCGCTCCATCCTCACGAGCCTCGACATGGTTGGGGCAACACTCGCAAAGGGGAACCAGGAGATTGATCTCGCAATCCAATAGATCACCGCGCCATCACAGCATCCCTCGGCAAGTGGCAAACACCTGAAGATCCAGGTCACCATACCACGCACGCTCTCCACACGACCACGATGCAGGGGACGACATCATGCAAAGCAAATTCGATAGAGCTTGGTAAAGGCGCAGAAGGTACTCAGACGAGGAAAGCGAGGATGACCTCAAAGAATGTGGCGCAAGTTGCTTTACCCATCGGGTTCTCAAGATGCCAGTACCCAAGGATTTCAAGCTACCACACGATCGCCAAAAGTATGATGGCCTCTAAGAGCTAGAAGAGAGGCTAGACGATTATCTGCAAACAGTGAAAATTCTAGGGGATCAAAAGCCACAACTATGCAGAGCTTGCAGTTGCACTTAACCGGAGCTATACGGTCCTGGCTACGACAGCTACCCGAAAAATCAATCAACAGCTAAGGAGACCTAGAGGAAAAGTTCATCCGAAACTTCAACATATTCAAATGACCCGCATCCATTGAGGAATTGGGAGCATGCAAGCAAAAATCAAGCGAATTGATATGCACATTCATATAGCGGTGGAACATTGTTAAAAACTCACCCGAAGATATCTCTGACACAAGGGCGATTGATGCTTTCAATGATGGCTTGCATCGAAAAGAATTCATATAGGAAATGGGTCCGGTCAAGCCGAAGACGATCTCCCAGCTGATGGACATGGTGAATCGATGGGCCGATGGTGAGGATGCCGTAAAAATAAGCGGGGTCGCTCACCCGAAGAAGATCGTGACATGCGAAAAAATGACAATAGGAGATGACGTAACTATGACAGCTACAGATGGCCAATCCATGTTGCGGTTGGTTACGTCAACAAGGACAACCACATGAGTGATAACCGCAGTGGAGGATACCAAAGAAATCGAGACGAAGGAGGACCAAGTGGGATGGCACAACAGTACCGACCAAGGCAGCCGAGGGAAGCCCCAATACCATCTATGCAGATGTTAGATGGACCATGCCACATGAACTACTACGTTGAATCAGAAGGAAGGAGTCGATCAAATCACCTCATGAGGGAATGTCACACTTTCTTGGGATTCAACCGAGCATTCAGCAGTAAGGTGGCCGAGGCCAAAAATCAAGGATACAACCCCGTACCAGGCACCCTAGCAATCAAAGCACCACCAAGACCACCTCCGGTAGCCATAGTGGTCCAATAGCCACCTGAGGCTAACAAAGAGCAGAATGATGAGTACCCGAGATCTAGGGGAGCAATGCACATGATCCACAAAGGGTGCCCATACAATAGAATACAAAAACTAATCACCCGACAAGTCAACATGGCAGTAAGAACACCGCCACTAACACTCGAGTACCTCCACTGGTCTGAGCAGGGAATCACCTTCAGCAAAGTTTATGACCCCCCTCGGGTTCCCAGATCGGGCCATTTAGCATTGATAGTTGAGGCACAAATCGGTAGGTTCGACATGAGCAAGGTCTTCATGGACACGGGAAGCAGTATCAACCTCATCTACACCAAGACACTATGCGCAATGAATTGCTCTCTCACCAACCTAGATCCAACCGACACCTCCTTCCATGAGATCATCCCTGATGGAGCTGAGGTTCCTCTAGGAAAGATCTACCTTGATGTTATCTTCGGAACCCAAGAAAATTTTAGGTGATAAAAAATCGAGTCCGAGGTTATGGACTAGTCATCGTAGTACCACACAATCCTGGGACACCCAGCATTTGAAAGAGTTATGGTGGTACCACATTACGCGTACCTCATGATGAAGGTTAGCCTCAGGTGGCTTCACTCGCTCAGACAACTGCTATCGAGAATTCAACAAGATCTCCGAGTCCTTTGGCATGGAAATGGAGTTTGCCCAGCTCAAGATCACTGATGAACACTACGTTATGCTAGAAGCAACAAGTTCCTTACCCGACCAATCCTTCAATGTAGCAAAGGACAAAAAGAAAGTGAGGTCCATCCGATGGACCCGAAGAAAACATATTATGTGTCCTCTAACCTCAGTCCCGTATAGGAAAGCGCACTTGTCGAGTTCCTCCATGAGCGCTGGGAATCCCTAGGGAACTCACCAAGCACAAACTCAACATCTACCCCAACACACGACCAGTAAAACAATCGCTTCACGGAGCCAATACGCAAGGCCATTGGAAACAAACTTGACGTGGGGTGATAATATCAATGCCCATAGTTTATGGACTTAGGTTTAGAGGAAGAGCGGCGCACTAGAGACTTCGTCGGCTAACAGACAAACAACACTGGGCCACGAGGTTTACCTAGGTTCATCCCCTGGAGGGAAAACCCTACTCCTGCTTGTCTGCTCTTGATTGATGGAGGAACCGAATCTTACAATGTTGCCGAGATGGCTATGTTGCGCAGATTAGATCTCGCGGGTGTATGTGTGCTAGTGATTGATTTCTAGATCTATTTTCTATTGTTGGAGGTGCCCTCCTAGCCTTTATATATGGGGGAGGCTAGGTCTCAGGTACCAATATGAGTAGGTTACAAGTTGGATTCGAACTCTAGTCTTGAGATTTCCTTTTATTGCGTGCTTGGACTCTGTGTCCATATGAGCTTCATATCAGCCGAACCGTCATGGGCATCATGGACCTTGGCAGGTCGTCGAGTGGGCATTCCGTTGGACCACACTAGGTAGGATGTAGTCGGGTGCCTGTTGGGCATGCCTATGTCAGTAGCCCCCGAGTGCCCATTTGAATCGTAGATTTGGGTGGAGACTTAGTTGTCTTGAACCTTGCATTAGGATGTCGGAGTCGACATTTGTGTCGGGTGCAAAGAACTTCACCCGGAAGTTCATTGGGTCAGCCAAATTTGTAGCCATTCATAGGGATGATGGTTAACATGTCTTGTGATCTTGACGGATTGGGACCAGTTAAATTCTCTAGGGAAAAAACAACATCACCTACTCAAACTTGAGTCCCTAGACTTGAATTTACAAATTGGTGGCGTAGTTTGCTCATGCCGCATAGGCCTTACTGAGCCGAAATCTAGTTGATAAGTATGTACCCCAACACATCCGTTAGGATTTTCTTCATGTTGTAGACACGTTATTTTCTAGTAGAGCACAACAGATGTGGTTACCAGGCCATCAGATTAAATCTGCAGGTCTTATGTTTGCATCGTAGACACAACATCCGAGTGTTTAGCACCATAGAGGTGTTTTGGGTGGCCAAGGAGACGTTGTCTTTGAACTTGACATTGCAATGTAAGTGGGCGGAGTCACCAATGCATTCGGTTGCTGTAAAGGTGTCGACATAGTGGACACAGTCGACACAATGGACCATACTATGAATCTTCTATTTTCTATAGGGTGCACGACTAGCGGTCCCTATGGGAGTATCCCCCTATGTGTCTGTTCGAGTCGTAGACTCGAGCAGAGACTTATAGTCGTTGGTTGCGTAGATAACGATCCAGAAGTGCTTCAGATGACCATCAGTCAAGAATTGTCTTTGCGAGTGATCTGGGAGTACTTCAGATGATTCAGCAGATGCAATTGTCACAATTAATGCTCCCTATGGGAGTAGCACCCCGATTGTCTAGCCGAGTCGTAGACTTGGGCAGAGACCCAGGCCTTGTATCATGTAGGCGTACACTAGGGACCCGATAGTTCATCAGGTGCACGACCAGCGCTCCTTCTAGGAGTAGCCCCGAGTGTCTAGCTGAGTCGTAGACTCAGGTAGAGACTCATGTCTTGTATCATGCGGTCACAGTCAACAATCATGCAGGGAGAAACCACTGAACCGGAAGTGCATGTCTCATGCGTAAGGAGTCAAGATTTGTGACACCCCTAGGATCAGGGTTTAACGAATCCCAAACCTTAGCCTGGCATAATATTAACCTAGAGCTCGAGGATATCTAGTAAATAATCGGTAACACAACAGTGACCCTACGATACAAAAATTATTACAGCAAGCTCATAACTGAGCAGAGAACCAAAATATTACAAGAAGAGGTAACTGACCACAAACATCAAACAACATAAGGAAAATTATGCTATTACATATAGCAAACTTAACAAATGGCCTAAGAGGCCTGAATCATAACGATGACGTCCTAGCCCATAGATTCTAGGCTATCGGCCGGAAAACCCAAGCTACTCATCAATGTCGATGTCGCACAGAACTCATCTTCAAGGAACACTTACTCTGCTACAAAAGTATCAACAAAGTAAGGGTGAGTACATGGTGTACTCAGTAAGACTTATGGCTAGTGGAGATATTTTGGATAAAGCCGTCTTTGTTTGTAAAATAAGAGGGAGTAGAAGCTCGTCTAATCAGAACATTTTAAAAGGGGATAAGAGAGTGACATATCCAAAGTATTGACCATCATCTTTTATATCCACCAAATCATCATCACCTCTCAACTAGGATCACCCCCTCGTACCCGTGAGGAAGCATCCTTAAGCACACGTTGATCTGCCAAGTTTTACATTTAGGTTAAAGTTCTCTATGATCTTAGAATCTGGTCACCAAGTTGTCCATAACCGTGGACACTTCTTTTCAAAAAGATTTAGCCCTACACGGGTGTAGAAATTTACCCACATGAACAACCTTCTCTTAATGCCACCGGTAAAGCGCACTTCCCTTGTGCACCGGTAGAGGGCGGTTGAACTTGACCTTTACCTTACTTTCACCTAGATCCATGATTAACCAATAAAGGGTATTCCGTCTGCTATAGTTGGCCACACTCTCAGCTTGGTCCCAATCTCTATGTCCAAGAATCTAGAGTCCGGCCCCATAGAACCCTCCTCCCTGGATACGCCCTGTATGATGCACCATATTCAACCCATCCAAAATGTGTATGCCAACTCCAAAATAAAACTACAGACTCATGAATCCAAACTAGGGAAGTTATTGAATCGAGGGGGATTCCACGCCCCTGTGTGTTCGCACGCTCGGTCTTGGTTCCAAAGGCAAGGACTCGGGTCCTAGGGGTGGAGAGTATGGTACTATGAATACCACATCTCATGGTGGCCTCCCATACAAGCCTTATCATGTTTAACCTTATCCACTGATCTCATCTCATCAACATATCTTGATCTCCTGTCATACTAGATTCATTTGCATTGATACACCATCTGGATGAACCAGCACTGACAGCTAAGCATGACTAAGCAATACATACGTAATATCTCTAGCAGTGCACACAAGCCAGACCTAGTTATGCTAGGAGCAGTGGATCAAGTAATATAAACTTCAAAGGGAGTAATACAACTTATAGGATACTCTACCTATCAATAAAAGACCGTAGAATCATATGAATCATGGCAAGAATTGAAATGCTTTTGAAATCATAGGATTATATAATGGTGGGGCTATGCTTGCCTTTGCCTGTTGATAAACAAAAAGAAGATCTTCAAAAGCCTTGTGCTTGACTTGATTATAGTTGGTCAAGTATTGATCCTCATTATTCGATGGTGTTGATCTCGATCTTCCATCTCGTATTCTACCGGGCATAACCAAAACACTGAAAATAAAGGGAAATAACAATCAACACATGGCATCGATGCAATGCTCAAGCAAGGGTGATGATATGACAAGTTAAGTAGTATCGGAATGAAACCCTGAGGCATGCTTGTCCATTTTAAACAGGGTCCAAGGGGTGCAAACCCTAATACAGGGGAACCTCGGGATCACCTACGTGGGTTCATTTTGTTCTGATAATAACTTGTTAATTAAAGTTTCTTAACAATGAATGATCTTTATTCTATTGTGTAGATCTAATTTTTTGAACATTTGGATATATTATTTATATTTTTCTGAATTGTAAATCAAAAGATATGAATTTTACAAGATTAAACCAATTTCTGAAATTATTAAACCCTTTAAAAAATATTTATTGTGTAATGCTGACATCAGGCTAGCGTAAGCACAACCACCTAATTATTTTTATACCATGACTGGGTATAGCTGGGGTCACTGACCAATGGGACCGGCGGACAGGTCACCTTGCCACGCAGATGAAAGGTTGCTGGTGCCACATAGTCAGCACATTAGTGCCATGCGGAGCCACATTCAGACCACGTGGACGCCACGTAGGCACGCCGGCAAGCGCCCCAGACGGTGGCATGGACGATGATCCCATGCACGCGGGAAAACAGGAGCATGCGCATTCTAACTGCGAGGCAACAAGGAGCCTAAAAGGAGCAGCGCCGCTGGAGTTTGGTCATTAGAGCTAACACTACGGCGAGCAACAGTGGCAGTGCTCTCGGGCTCACGGAGGGAGGCGGATACATGAAGCAATCAAGGAGGTGGGAAGGTGCACGAGCACCGATAGCTCACCGGGGAGATGGGGAGGTGGTCGGCGAGGCGAGTCCAGGATCAGTGGCGGAGGTGGTGGTCGGTGTCGGAAACGGGGGCGCGATTCTCCCGATTTGGGCCTTTTCTAGCTCTGCTGCTTGGATGGGATGAATGAGGGGAGCAAGGGGATCACGATGGCACCCACAACTAGTCGAGGGGAGGCCGGAGATGGCGAGGGCTGGTGATGCATGTAAAATGCATACATGAACTTTGCACTTTATTACTTGATATTCCAACATATTTACATCATATATGGGTTATATTCATGTTTTATAATGATTATTGGGAATAATTCACACTTCCCATATTGCTTTGGAACTAACCCTGCCGAGGCCGAAAACCCCTATTTCAATCTTTTTGACTTTCAGGTATCCAAACAACGTCTAGTTGATCTGAAACTTCACGGGACCCAGCATTTATCAGAATGAAGAACAATGAGCCAAAATCCGTGAGAAAAGAAGACCAAGGAGGGAATGGGCACAACAGCCGTGGCCCACCCCTAGCCGTGGCTAGTATGCTATTTCCTCCCTCGAGTCTCCGATGTCGTCGATTCTTTTGCCAAACGACTTGTCTTGATCTAAACCCACTATATATACCCCCTTTCGGTGATCCTCGACACATACAGAGGCGGAGATCGAAAACACAGAAACATAGAGTTAGGAGGCTGCAGCTAGAGAAGATTAGAGGGGGGAAACACCGCCAGAATCGCCACCGGAGGGCTCCACCCCCTTCGGTGTGTTCATCATCAACACCTACAGCAAGATCCTCTCTATCCCCTACTGTAATATCTTGGCAAACATGATGTGTGAAGCAATATTTTATCTTCCCTTGATCTATTGTGACTCCATGTCTTTGTTTGAGTAGTGAATTGTTATGGCAAAGTAAAATAGTTCATTTATTGGTTGCATTCAGTGTTGTTATCTTTTATGATTGTATTTTTGTACAATATATGAGTGCACGCATATGTTGGGGAATGCATGTAAGGTGATCATCGTGATGTAATGGAGTGGGGAGGACTGTGGAGGACAAAAAAACGTGGTCCAATCCATATATTTACATTAGGGGGACATATATCGGGGACCCTAGAGTTTATAGCTATGGTGGGACAATTATGTCTTAATAATTCCTATGTTTTCTCAGTAACATGGCCTTAGGATCCATCATAAGAGTTGTGTATGCACATTTATTTGGCTGCACCTAATTAAGGCTTCGTCCTGAAAGAAACAATAAACAACCAAACAAACAAATGAAATAACAATTGCCTAAACATTTACTCCCTTAGAAAAACTTGCTACTTGAGAAACTTGCCACCACTCCACTCCACTTCATTAGATCAATTTAACTTGCACTAGTTTACTTGTAGTTTCCACTAACACATACTTTATTTATTTTCTACCTAGTACCAAAACAAAACACACACTTAGATCCTAGATTTGCATAGAAGGCCATATAAGAGGGTTATAGGGGTTTAGAGAATAGATAGTTTACCTTCAGCTCCTTGTGGGTTTGACACTCAAATACTTATCAAATTGTACTACGGTGATCCCGTGCACTTGGGGGTTATCAAGTTACTTTTCTAGCGCCGTTGCCGGGGAGCGTAGCGCTAGGCTTCTATTCTTGCTTGCATTGCTAGTTTATATTTTGTACATTTTTATTTTATATATAAAACTAAAAGCCCCAAAAATTAGATGGATCCTTTTCCCAAGATTAACCATGAGATATATGATTTTTATGTCAAATATATTCTTTTGGGCACTAACCTTTTGGATGAAAGAGATAATGTTGAAAGTGCCGAGGAAGGAGATGACAAAAGCCTAAGCTTGGGTATGTCCATGCCACCCCAAGAAGAAGAGGAAAAGGAAGAACAAGTGGAGGAAGAATAGAGTAGCTACCCATCTCCTACACCCAACAATGGTAATGAACACAATCTAATTGATGATGATGATCTTTCATTGTCTAGTAATCCTCTCCATGGAACAATTATGACTAATATATGGGAGGATGAAAGTGATATAATTGAGTTAGATGATCCAATATGCTCATTATATGACTTGTCTTTATATGGTGAATCTATTCAAAACTATGAGATTAAGTTTGCCTTTGATGCTTACAACTATTATGAGAGAGGAAGAGATAAGAGCCCTCTTTATATTTCTATGTTATTTAAAATGCAAGCTACTGATCATTATACGCATTTGATACCACAACCTTGTTGCTATTTATTCACACATAAAATGCCAATGCATAGGAAGAGAGTCAGACTTAAAAGTTAATGTCTATGTGCTTTGTGGTGTGCTCCACATGCTTTCAACTAATATTAAATTTGAACACACCTTGATATACATGTAACATGTAAAATAACTTTACCTACTGATTTCTAACAATTAGTTTAAGATTTTCACTTTTTATAAATTTTGGTAAAGTAAATGAGAAAGATGAGCAATGGAGAAGTTGGGGTTGACCTTGAACATGTGTTGTTCATGCCAATGGAACCATTACAAAATTCTCTATCATTAAAACTTCTCCCATTATAAAACAAAATAAAAAGAGTGTTTATTACTACTAAAACATCACCTTTGTATCTTACTTTCTCATCTTTCTGCCAAGAATAACCTCTTTTGAGAGGTATGATTAAACAATTGTAACTTGTTGTCGAGAAAACAGATTCCTGAGATTCACTGCAAAAATGTTTAAAATCATAGAAGAGAAATTTTGACCTAAAATTTCACATCAGAAATATTCAGCTCTTTGCCCACATTTCGTTAGTTCAAAGTTTTTTTATTTGAGCAACGTAAGTTCCTCTGAAAATTCGCTCTGTATAGAATGTCCAGTTTTTGACAGATTTTATTTCTATTATGCATTAGTCTTGTTACCTTTGTTGTGTGGTTCATTTTTTATAAAAAAGCAATAAGAAACCATAGTAACAGTAGCTAATGTTTATTTCATGATATGTCTGTGCTGTACTTATTGGGATTTAGTTTATGGAGGCACTAACCACTCTAATCAAGTTTTATGATGAGTTTTGTGTGGAAAGAGTTTTCAAGCAAAAGAGTTGATGGTGATGAATGAAGATTAAGAAGTACAAACGCTCAAGCTTGGGGATGTTACCCCCGGGAGCACCACACATGTATCAAAGGAATACAAGCATTCAAGATTGGGGATGTCCAAGCTATCTCATAAACTCAAACCATCTTGATATCAAGTAATTAAGCCTAACTATATGGCTATAAAGAAAGCACTTTGTGGGAGGCAACCCAATTATCTTTGTTTTTATTTTATTTGTGTCCTCTTGCTGTAACAAGAGACCTTAGTTTTTGTTTTTGTTCTGGAATTTTCAATAAATTTCCAAGTTTTACCCATTTTGGATTAAAAAGTTGAACATGTATATGGAGTTGCATATTCCTGCACGAATCTGTTTACCATATGATTTGTCATTTCTGCTCTGTAACTCCGATTGAGCTCTGTAGTTACAACTATTCATCCTCTGAATGCTCGTAAATTTTCAAAAAATTGGACATGTTTAAGTAGGGTAACCAACTGTGTTTTGCTGCTGCTATTTTTCTAGATAGATTCTATCCTATTTTGTTTGATGCATTCTTTGAGCTTTTAAGTTGAATCTTTTTGATTAATTTGAGTTCATGAGAGAGCATACAATATTATATACCTACTGAAAACTTCATATATACATTTGTTTAAGGATTTCTTGTAGCAAATATTATGTCTTTTATGCCCACTAATATCACCCCACAGAAAAAAGATGGGAGAAAATTTTGTGTTGAAGTTTTTTCACAGGAATTAGAGGAGCTTGATGTTGGGCCACGCAGAGATAAACAAAACTTTTACCCCTACGTGGTACTCCCAAGATCCAGCTCAGGTGATAGGCCACGGGATTTATCACTAGACGCGCATGTGCGGATTGTTGATGAAGCGCGTCAGTTGATGCCGTGCCAAACGATCCCCGTACAACACGTCCAGATCCCCACGGACCTCCTTGTCTCCAGCGCCGCACGTGCAACGCCTCCACCGGTATCCACACGTACAGAAAGGAAGCTCTAGGCAGAGGACTGCTAGATCCTGTCTAGCCTGAAATGGGAGTGGAGAAAGTGACGGCTAGGTCTAGAACAGTCCCTTGTCACTCCACATATATACACTCCTAGCTGGGCTCAACGCTTGAGGCCCATCTAGGCCCGTACCCCAATCTCCACATGGATCTAATCCACATGGGCTCCTTACCCTTAAGTGTGTGACCCTATAGGTTCACGTACACCTGGACACGACATGAGTCACCACTCCGAGTCGATAGTTAGTAGCGGCCTCTAGCAAGACGTGCCAACTCCCAAGCGCCGTAAAGTCATAAGACAAACCTTTCTCAATGTGACTTTCGTCCAAGTCCCTTTGCCTCACGATACATCTTACCAAGCTATATGCGAGTTGTTGCCATCCCTTTAATAGCTCGACTCTCTCTTCTCGTTCCATGATATATGATTCATTAGACTAACACTTAGTCCGGATCCTTGGTTCACACTTAACCAAGTCGCGCATGGCCATGCTTCCGAATCATATCACACGAGAGGGCTCAGAGAATATCTCTCCATTACGGAGGGGCAAATCCCATCTTGGTAATCCACGTCACACAGCTTGCTTCACAACCAACCCAAACCCTACCTTTATAACTGCCCTTTTACGGAACATCGTTCGATAGGACCTAAGCTGGGGATCCACAACTCGGATCATGCGATCACCTCAGGTCGAAGGATTCCATTGCTTGAGATTACAAATGACAACATGCTCGTTGCATCTCAACTATGGGTCAGTCCGATTCGCTAAACTCTTTAGCCAAATCAGTGTAAGTCGGAATAGCATCTCCATGCTCATGACAAGTGGAACCGTGTCATCAGCCGACTTTCACATTAGTCTAAGTTGTGTGTCCAACACAACCTTAACGACCAAGGACAACTAGTATGAACAACATGAATATATAGTTCCACAATCGAATCACATATCCAATGATATATATCAGTAGTTCATACATGGACAATAACTTTATGAATACATTGGGAATAACATCATACGTGCTTGCCTCTGGGGCATATTCCCAACACTTCATACATTGCGAATGTATCCATAATTTTTGATGTTCCATGCTTGGTTTTTATCTACTTTCTTATGTTTTGTTCCAACTCTGGAGTACTTTTTATACACTTTCTTGGACTAACCTATTAACAAGATGCCATAGTGCCAACTGCCTATTTCTGCTGTTTTTGGTTCCAGGAAAGTCAGAAAATGAATATTCTTGGAATTGGATGGGATAAAAGCCAAAGTCAGTTTTTCACCGAGGGGGACACGAAGCCAGAATACGAGACGGAGAGGGGCCAGAGGGCCATCACACCACCTGGCCGCGCGAGCCAGGCCTGGCCGCGCTAGGGGGTGGTGTGGCCGCCTAGGGCACCCCCGTCCTCCCCTTTCGCCTATAAGATGCCTCCGATACAGAAACCCTAAGTACCCGATCAAAATTCCACGAAAGAGTCTGTAGCCGCCGTCATCTCCATCCCTAGATCGGGAGGGATCTGAAGCTCTTCCCGACACCCTGACAGAGGGGAGAATTCACCCTGGAGGCCTTCTTCATCACCATGCAAGCCTCCGGTGTGATGCGTGAGTAGTTCATCCTTGGACTACGGGTCCATGTAGTAGCTAGATGGCTGGTTCTTCTCCTTTGTGCTATCATGTTTAGATCTTGTGAGCTCCATTCATGATCAAGATCATCTATTTGTAATCATACATGTTGTGTTTGTGGGGATACAATGGATATTGAGATGCTATTTCAGATTGATTATTGATTCTATCATGTCTTTGTTATTTGTGATCTTGCACGCTTTCCGTTGTTAGTAGCAATCTTGGCCAAGTAGATGCTTGCAACTCCAAGAGTTAGTATTTATGCTCGATAGTGGGTTCATGCCTCTAGTAATCCGGGGAAGTGACAGAAATCTCTAAGGTACTAGATGTGCTGTTGCTACTAGGAACAATCCTTTGTTCATAGAACAATCGTATTGTTTACTTTACACGCAATGCGTAATGCAATTATTTGTTGCTTGCAACTTAATACTGGAGGGGGTTCGGATGATAACCTGAAGGTGGATTATTAGTCATAGATGTAGTTGGATTATGGTCTATGTATAGTGTTGTAATGCCCAATCGAATCTCAAAGGAGTCAAGATGATTAGTATATGCTTGTATGCTTTCTCGATATTTGTCAATTGCCCCGCTGTAATTTGTTCACCCAACATGTCATCTATCTTAAGGAGAACCACCACTGGTGAACTATGGACCCTAGTCCTTTCTTTTGCTATCAATCTGCAATTGTTTACTATTTTCTGTTTACTTTCTGCAAGCTATTACTATCTTTCACACAATACGTTTAATCCTTTGTTTTCTGCAAAACCGGTGAGATTGACAACCTCACTGTAAGTTGGGGGCAAAGTTCTGTGGTTGTGTTGTGCAAGATTCCAAGTTGTAAACAACAACTTGGAGGTGTTTCCTTGCTCCTACTGGTTTGATAACCTTGGTTTCATAACTGAGGGAAACTTACTGCTGTGCTCATCATACCTTCCTCTTGGGGTTCCCCAACGAGCTCGACATCAACCACGAGCCAATAAGTATTTTTCTGGCACCGTTGCCGGGGAGTCAAGGACATATTCACAAGGGGACTCCCTCATAACCAATCTCTTTACTTTGTTGTTTTTGTTTTGCTTAGTTTATTTCTGCTTCGTTTGCTTGTTTCTTTATCAAAAACACAATTTTTTTAGTTTTACTAGTTTGCTTTCTTTATTAAAAAACACAAAAAAAATTAAGTCTTTCTATAGTTGTTACCTCTTTCTTAGCTCACCATGTTGATCCCTAAATTCACCCTGAAAGACCTTTCAATAGGCAGTGGCTCTATAATTGGAAAATATAAAATTGAAGAATTATTTAATCATGTTAGTAAACACGAGGATATTGAGGATAGATCCCTTGCAGAACTTGCTCCAAATTATGAAATTGCTGCAGCTTCTTTAGTTCACATGTTGGAAGCTAGGTTTGTTAACCTTAACCCCTTAATGCAAGTAATGTTTCTTAAACTTAAAGAAATTAAGGACCCTGAAAAGTGAGATTTTATTCTTGAAACTTTGCTTAAGGAATTCTATGATGTTGACAAGGAAGCTAGGAAAGTCTTTGAACGTTTTAATATGCTAGGCTCATGTGTAGATGTTATTGGTACACAAGAAAAGATGGAAAAAATCAAACCTAATGGGGAGGAAACTAAGATACCAATACCTTTTAAACTTGTAGCAATGCATGAAGCCATAGAAAAGAATCTTGATTGGATTGTTCCTGAACACCCGTTTGATGAAAATAGTGAACCCAAGAGCATTGAGAAAGGATCTTCTAGAACTTATTTGGATGAGATACCTTGCCTTGTTAAAGATATTTCTGGTATCAGTCTTAATGCTTCTTCATTTGAGAATACTTGATCCTTTTTTCTTGCTTCTTATGCCTAACTTAAAGGCGTTAAAGAAAAGTACTTATTGGGAGATAAACCAAAAGTTTTAGATGAGTCTTGGAAGTTATTACCTCTGTAATAACCTCTCCTTATCTTTTTTATTTGCTTTTTGTGCCAAGAGTAACCTCTAATGAGAGAGAAGTAATGCTTGGGAAAGTTGCTGTCCCGAAACAGATTTTTGTTGTTCACCGTAAAAATTCATGTAAAATATCTATATGTCGGTTTGAGGCGTGAATGTTTGTGCTTCTGCCCCAGGTTGTTATCTAACTTTCGTTAGTTCAACACTTTTTTATTTGAGCAACAGAAGGTCTTCGAAAAAATTGGTTTTTACCTGCTGGTCTGTTTTGACAGATTTCTGCCATTATTTGCATTTGCTTCTTGTTGGTTCCTTTTTGAGTTCTTTTGGGGAATGGAGATTTTTGAGGGAAGTGATACAATATCTTGTGTTTTAATGGAAGTTTTATTGGTGTTGAAAATGAACCCAAAGACTTATTATCTTGAGTGCACTAATGTTGCTAATAAAGATTGTGTGAAGTTTTGTATGAAGGAAAAATTTCAGGTGCATGGAAGGAATGATGTAATGAGATGAAGAATGGACTAAAGCTCAAGCTTGGGGATGCCACGCGTATCACCCCAAGAAATATCCAAGAAGTACAAGCGTCAAAGTTTGGGGATGCCCAAGGCATCCCCTTCTTCATCAATACAAATACCAGGTTTCTTCCAAACACTTCATTTTTATTGTTTCATGCACAGTTGTGTTGTTCTTGGAGCGTATTCTTTTTCATTTTCATTTTGGTTTTTCGTTTGCTTGGTTTTCTTAGTTTGCTGAATAAACTGGTTGGACCCCCTCTTTCATACATTATTTTTCAAATAAGTTTGGTTTGGATTGGAAAAGAGTAGGAAAGTTCATGCTTAAGTGGTAAAAGGAGTTTGTTTTTGACTGTGGCCTATGCTTTGTCATGCCATGCTTGATATTTTTTTGGATTTATGCTTAGTGATCCTTTCTGTAGCATGACTTGTTATAAACAATTGAGATTGCTTAATGTGCCTTGGAAGAATCATGCGTTGTTTTAGCATATTAAAGCATAGTATTGTGGTATTCTCTTTTGATGCTTTATTTGGGTTGACTTGGCGCATGATCACACCATGTTATGACTATCCAAAGTGATCATAGCCTTTATGATCCTTTAGTTTTCGACTTGTAATATCACTTTAGGCTTTGATTAATGATATTTTGTCGCTCTGCATGATTATGACCATTATTGCTCTCTTAGTTGGTCGCTCTCAGTCTTTTGCTAGCCTCCATAACCAAGTATGAGTTCCACTCATGCATCCAACTCCTAAAACCAAGTTATTCCAAAGAGTCCACCGTACATACCTATTAGCATTTGCTATTCCAAGTATATTCATGTTTTTATCTACCTTCCGAATTAAATTTGTTATGAGAAAACTAGTGATTAAAGCTCTCACGAACTTGATGGCACACTTTGTGTCGTCTATGTTATATATGCTTGCACTTATATGTTGGGGATTAGCAGAACCATACTGTCATGGGGAACGCTTTCAACATTTCACTTGTACTTTGTACCTAGTTGATATCATGCTCTTTTGTCTATGGATGTCGTCGGTGTGAAATGAAAGGGGAGCTTGTAAGTCCATGGAGTTATGTATATGTGTTAGAGAAACGCCTGGGCCGCCGGTCTAATCCATGCTGTAATGGTGGAAACCTGCAGCGTAACCATAATGAGCTGCCTATGAAGCATTCTTCTTATAAAAAAAGAGTCAGATATTGAGAAAAAGATAAAACAAAGAGATATGAGAAAAGAGGAAAGCGAGAAAAAAACACCATTTTCCCATGGTAAATAAGAAGATTGCTGAGATGCTCATTGTCTGCTTGCCTCATCATTTTGATATGGGGATTCTTCCGTATCATCGGGTAAGGGGTACCTCGTTGGCGGTTCTCTATGATACACATGTACTTACTATGACAAGAACTTACCGGTAACTAAACTTGAGTAGCATGAGGGGCGACCCTCATATTCAAGGGACATGAGATTTCCAACTTATACTTTGCCAAGCATATACTCCATAGTTTGTTCACTTTAACCTTAATCACTTCAAGATGCTTATGATAGGGGCAATGAGAGCTGAAAGCTAATAAGTACCATAATTTTTGGAAGCTCTTTATGAAACTTGAATCTCTACTTCCTTCTATGAAGGCCTTTCTTTTTTACTTTTATGTTGAGTCTCCACCTTCTATCTTTATGCACCTACTTTGAGAGCATAGTGGCCATTCTTAGTTCTATGTGCATTGTCCCAAGACTTGTTGATTGATGCATAACTTGATATTGCTTGTTCTTAAACTATTTGTATCTAGTCACTCTTATGAACTTTGAAGGTGTCCTATGCATTTACGTTTGCTACTCTATGAGGGACAAGCTGAATGCCACTATGCTATGTTTTCTTTATGTGAAACAAACAAACGTCTTGCAAAGCACTGTTATTCATGAATCTTTTGTTTGTGCCATTTCATGTTGCAACATAGTTGCTATGTCTTATTGCTAGAACTTTACCTTTCATGCTATGTTGAAGTACTATGATCCCAGCTATACATGTTTTACAAATACTTTGATCAAGTTTATGATGGTGCATGTCACCTCAAAAATTATTCTTTCTTTTTATCACTTACCTACTCGAGGACGAGCAGGAGTTAAGCTTGGGGATGTTGATACGTTGCTAACGTATCCATAATTTTTGATGTTCCATGCTTGATTTTTATCTACTTTCTTATGTTTTGTTCCAACTTTGGAGTACTTTTTATACACTTTCTTGGACTAACTTATTAACCGTGCCAGCTGCCTGTTTCTACTGTTTTTGGTGTCAGGAAAGTCAGGAAATGAATATTCTCAAAATTGGATGGGACAAAAGCCAAAGTCAGTTTTTCACCGAGGGGGACACAGAGCCAGAATACGATACGGAGAGGGGCCAGAGGGACGCCACACCACCTGGCCGTGCGGGCCAGGCCTGGCCGCGCCAGGGGGTGGTGTGGCCGCCTAGGGCACCCCCTCGACCTCCCCTTTCGCCTATAAGATGCCTCCGATACAGAAACCCTAAGTACCCGATCAAAATTCCACGAAAGAGTCTGTAGCCGCCGTCATCTCCATCCCTAGATCGGGAGGGATCTGAAGCTCTTCCTGGCACCCTGCCGGAGGGGAGAATTCACCCTGGAGGCCTTCTTCATCACCATGCAAGCCTCCGGTGTGATGCGTGAGTAGTTCATCCTTGGACTACAGGTCTATGTAGTAGCTAGATGGCTGGTTCTTCTCCTTTGTTCTATCATGTTTAGATCTTGTGAGCTCCGTTCATGATCAAGATCATCTATTTGTAATCATACATGTTGTTTTTGCGGGGATCCGGTGGATATTGAGATGCTATTTCAGATTGATTATTAATTCTATCATGTCTTTGTTATTTGTGATCTGGTATGCTTTGCGTTGTTAGTAGATATCTTGGCCAAGTAGATGCTAGCAACTCCAAGAGTTAGTATTTATGCTTGATATTGGGTTCATGCCTCTAGTAATCTGGGGAAGTGACAGAAATCTCTAAGGTACTAGATGTTCTGTTGCTACTAGGGAGAAAACAACAATCCTTTGTTCATAGAACAATCGTATTGTTTACTTTACATGCAATGCGTAATGCAATTATCTGTTGCTTGCAACTTAATACTAGAGGGGGTTTGGATGATAACCTGAAGGTGGATTATTAGTCATAGATGCAGTTGGATTATGGTCTATGTATAATGTTGTAATTGTTGGGCCACGTAGAGATAAACAAAACTTTTTCCCTACGCGGTGATCCCAAGATCCAGCTCAGGTAGAAGGCCACGAGGATTACCACTAGACGCAAGTTGCGGAATTGATGAAGCACGTCGCTTGATGCATTGCAGTCCTCGCGATCCGTTCCGGTTCCATGATCTACGATCCATACTTTCTTCACGATCGTCGAAGTGCTGAACGTACAGCACCTCCGCCGGTATCCACACGTACGAGGAGGAGCGCCGGCGATGGACTGCTAGGTCCGGTACGGCGGCGACAGGACAGACTGGGGCTAGGGTTTCCAACACATGGAGTGACCTAACCCTTGTGCTCTAAGCACCTGCGCCCCAGCTTATATAGGGAGTGAAAGTGGGCTCCACTCACTTGTGGCCCATTCACTAAAAAGGCCTATATTAGCCACTGCAAGTCTAACTTACTGACTAAGTCCATGTCTCTATTTGGGTCCAACCCAAATAGGTTTCCTGTTTGGGTTTAACCCAAACTTGCTCCCGCTCTGAAGTGTGTGACCCGACAGGCTCATGGTAACCCAGACACGATTCCGAGTCTCACTCGTGATCGATCAGTTGGTAGCGGCTCCTAGCAGAACGTGCCAACTCCCAAGTACCAATAAGTCATGACGACATACCTTCCAATGCGACTTTCGTCTGAGTCCCTTTTGCCTCACGATATACCTTGTCGGACTATAGGCGAATGATCGTCATCCCTTAAATATTCCGACTCTCTTTCTCGATCCGAGATAAGTGATTCATCCGACTAACGCTTAGTCAGCTGCCTCGGTTAACACTTAACCGTGACGCGCATGGCCATGCTTTCCGAATCATATCTTCCGAGAGGGCCCAGAGAATATCTCTCCAGATGGAGGGGCAAAATCCCATCTTGGTTATTCACATCACGCAGCTTGATTCTCAGACGACCCGAACTCCGCCTTTATAACTGCCCAGTGACGGAACAACGTTTGACAGAACCTAAGTCGGAGATCCTCAAATCGGATTGTGCAATAACCTCAGGTGTAAGGATTACATTGATTGAGACATGCAAATGACGACTTGTTCGTTGCATCTCAATATGGGTCAGTCCGACTCGCTAAACTCTTTAGCCGAATCCGTGTAAGTCGGAATAGCATCTTCATGCCCATGACAAGTGGAACCTAGTCATCTGCTAACTTTCACATTGGTCTAAGTTGTGTGTCCGGCACAACTTCAATGACCAAGGACAATTAGTATGAACAACATGAATATGTAGTTCCACAATCAAATCACATATTCGATGATACATATCAGCAGTTCATACATGGACCATAACCTTATGAATACACAGGAATATCATCATTCATGATTGCCTCTAGGGCATATTCCCAACAGTCTCCCACTTGCACTAGAGTCAATCTTCCGACATCACATGTCCAGGCATCTGATGCCCATTGCTCTCATGTGCGCCTCATGCTTCGGCTGTGGAAGTGGCTTTGTCAATGGATCTGCAATGTTTGCATCCATGTGTACCTTGCATAACTTGATATCACCTTGATCCACGAACTGGTGAATAAGGTGGTACCGCATGAGTATATGTTTGTTCTTCTGGTGTTGTCTAGGTTCCTTGGCTTGTGCAATAGCACCATTGTTGTCACAATACACGTCTAACGGATTGGACGAGCCCTGAACCACACCAAGATCCATAAGGAAATTCCTCATCCAAACGGCTTCTTTTGCCGCCTCCGAGGCAGCAATATACTTAGCCTCTGTCTTAGACGCAGACACCGTTTCTTGCTAGGAACTTTTCCAGCTCACAGCCCCTCCGTTTATCACAAACACATATCCGGATTGCGAACGAGAATCATCCGAGTCAGTGAGATAACTCGCATCCGTGTAACCCTTTACACTGAGTTCATCCTCACCTCCATAAACCAGGAACATATCCTTAGTCCTTCTCAAGTACTTGAGGATATTTTAGCCGCTGCCCAGTGGATCTCTCCAGGGTCAGCCTGGTATCTGCTCACAACACTTACGCAGTGGATCTTCGGGCAACCAACCTTTTTTCCAATTCCGATCAACAACTTGGAGGTATGGCTGAGTGGCTTAAGGCATTGGTTTGCTAAATCGACATACAAGAAGATTGTATCATGGGTTCGAATCCCATTTCCTCCGGCACGGAAGTAGAAAGCCGGTAAACAAGCAAGACGAAGGAGAAGGGTAGTGTTAATAAGAAAGTGGGACCGGGGCCATGTTTCCAATACAGAAATCCTCGTTTCACTCCTGGCTAATGGTATAGGCTTCTATTAGCTGAGAATGGTTTTGTCAAGGAGCTATACAACAACCATGAACTCACTTCTGATCAAATTGGATTGGATGAATCGGTAATCTTTCTCTGTCTTGTGAGAGAGAGTCACTTGCTGTATTGAGAGCTGGTGGGTGACATGCATTAAGCGAAATCAGTTGTTATGTTTTTGATCTTCTTTGCGCGAGAAGGCCTAGTACAAATTATAGCGTACATGATGGATCTGATTGCAGAAGCATACGGAATCGCACTCATCCGACTCGCTCATCAGTTGTCGAAGGACACTGAGTCTTGCTAAGTTTTACGCCATGGGACATCGGTAAGAACCCCTTCTTAGACGATTCCATGTTGAACTTCTTCAACACTTTGTCCAAATATGTACTTTGACTCAATCCAATGAGCCGCTTTGATCTATCTCTATAGATCCAGATTCCTAGTATGTAAGTCGCCTCACCCAAGTCTTTCATCGAAAAACTCCTTTCCAATGATTCCTTGGTCTCTTGCAACATCTGGACATCATTTCCAATCAGTAATATGTCATCCACATATAAGATCAGAAAGTTTACTTTGCTCCCACTAAACTTCTTGTATAAACAAGAATCATGATCGCTCTTGATGAAGCCAAACGATTTGACTACCTCATCAAAGCGAATGTTCCAACTCCGAGATGCTTGCTTCAACCCATAAATGGATTTCCGAAGCTTGCATACTTTGTCAGCATTAGCCGGATCGACAAAACCCTCGGGCTGTATCATATACACGTCCTCGGTTAAATTTCCATTAAGGAAAGCCGTCTTGACATCCATCTGCCATATCTCATAGTCGAAATAGGCTGCTATAGCTAACATGATCCGAACTGATTTAAGCATCGCTACATGAGAGAAAGTCTCATCGTAGTCAACTCCTTGAACTTGTCGGAACCCCTTCACGACAAGCCGTGCTTTATAGATAGAAACATTTCCATCCATATCAGTTTTCTTCTTAAAGACCCATTTGCACTCGACGGGTCTTGCACCGTCTGGCAAATCAACCAAGTTCCAAACTTGATTTTCATCCATGGACTTTAATTCGGATCTCATGGCTCCAAGCCATGACTCGGAATCAGAACCCACCATCGCTTCCGAATAAGTTGTCGGCTCATCACTGTCCAACAACATCACATCACATCACGAACACTTCGCAATCTAGTCGATCTTCGCAGTGTCGGTGCAGTTTCCGGCTCAGGTACCATGTCCGGCTCAACCTCTAAGGCATTTGCCGACTCGCTGCTAGCCGGCATCTCTCAAATTTCTTCAAGATGCACCGTACTCCCACTGACTCCCTAACTGAGAAACTCTTTCTCAAGGAAGACACCGTTTCGAGCGACAAACACTTTGCCCTCTTCTCGGTTGTAGAAGTAGTAACCCAAGGTTTCCCTCGGATATCCCACGAAAATACACTTATCCGACTTAGCTGTAAGCTTGTCCGACTGAAGTCGCTTGACAAAAGCTTCACAACCCCAAATCTTAAGAAAAGACAAACTCGGCTTCTTGCCAGTCCACATCTCATGCGGTGTCTTCTCTATCGACTTTGATGGTACTCTGTTTAGTGTGAACGCTGCAGTTTCTAGACAATAACCCCAAAATGATAAAGGCAGATCTGTCCGACTCATCATTGATCATACCATGTCCAACAAGGTCCGATTCCTCCTTTCCAACACACCGTTTCTCTACGACGTTCCTGGAGGAGTGAGCTGGGGAACCATTCCACAACTCTTTAGATGGTCATCAAACTCATGGTTCATGTACTCGCCTCCTCGGTCCGACCGAAGAAACTTTATTTTCTTGCCAAGTTGATTTTGTACCTCATTCTGGAATTCCTTGAACTTTTCAAGGGCTTCCGACTTATATTTCATCAAGTAGATATATCCATACCTACTCAAGTCATCAGTGAAGGTAATGAAGTACTCATAACCACCTCTGGCTGTCGTGCTCATCGGTCCACATACATCACTATGTACTAGTCCCAATAAGTCGGACGCCCTTTCACAACTCTTTGCAAAAGGTGTCTTGGTCATCTTGCCGAGAAGGCAGGATTCGCATGTCTCGAACGACTCCAAGTCGAACGAAGTTAGGAGTCCATCATCATGGAGCTTCTTCATGCATTTCCAACTTATATGACCAAGCCGACAATGCCAAAAGTAAGTCATATTCAGATCATTTGGTTTTAACCTTTTCACATTTATGTTATAGATAGATTCACTATCAAGATTCAAAATAAATAACCCGTCCCGAACGGGCGCAAAGCCATGAAACATATCATTCAAATATAAAGAACAACCATTATTCTTAATATTCGACTCATAGCCCTGTCTCATCAAACATGAGGCAGAAATGATGTTTCGACTAAGCATCGGAACATAATAACAATTATTTAGCTCCATTATGAATCCAGAAGGTAAATGAAGTTGCATTGTGCCGACTTCCAACGCAGCGACTCTCGCTTTGTTTCCGACTCTAATGTCAACCTCGCCTCTTGCCATGCTCCTAGTTCTTACCAGTCCCTGCAACAAGTTGCAGATGTGAATGACTGATCTGGTACCATATACCCAAGAACTACCAGGTGCATCAGCAAGATAAATGTCTATAACATTGCAAACAAGCGTACCTGAGCCGGAAGTCACACCTCCGCTCTTGGCTTTATCAGCTAAGTACTTGCTGCAATTCCTCTTCCAGTGGCCATCCGACTTGCAGTAGAAGCAAGTGGATCCGGCTGCAAGAGATGGCTTAGTCCCCGAGGAAGCGCTTTGGACTGGGTCCTCCACCTTACCTCCTGACTTTGCCTTCTTCTTCTTAGTCCAAGAACTCTTCTTGAACTTAGCCTTGTTTTGTACCATCAACACTTGACTGGCACCTTTCTTGAGATCCGCCTCAGCCTGCTTGAGCATCCCATGTAATTCAGTGAGCTTCTTATCCATACCATGCATGTGGTAGTTCGATATGAACTGACCATATGCACTAGGAAGAGAGTTCAGAATTATGTCAGTAGCGAACTCTTCGCTAATGGGGTAGCCAAGCCTTTCCAGAGACTGCACATAACCAACCATCTTGATCACATGCGGACTCAGTGGATCGCCATCCTTAAGCTTGCAGCTCAACAAAGCCTGAGAGACTTGATATCTCTCAGTCTTTGCCTGAGCCTGGAACATACTTTTGAGGCTTTCGATCATATCGTAGGCCTCAACATTCTCGAACTGCTGCTGCAAGTCCGGTTCCATGTGAGCAAGCATAAGACAGCTAATCTCCGTGGATTCATCACAAATCCGACGGTAGGCATTGGTGGCTGCGACAGTCGCATTCTCATCTGGCTCAGCTGGAAGTGGGTTGTCTAGGACACGATCCCTTTTTTCTTGTTTGAGAACAATTCTCAGATTACGATACCAGTTGGTGAAATTAGTTCCATTCAGCTTATCTTTCTCTAAGATGGTTCTCAAAGCAAAACCGGAAATCTGAGGAAGACTGCTAGGTGCCATTGATCTACAACAGAAAATACGCAAAACACTTAAGACATGTATCCATAAAAGAGCAAGCATATTAAACACTTTAATATTTATGCTCCCACTAGAACCAACACCCCTCCGATGGTTACTTAGTGATTCAGGACCCTAAATAAGCAAGTCGACTAGTGAGCTTTAGCATCACCGCTAGCCGTCAAGTGATCTAGGTAGACAACTCCTTGTCAATCGTATCTCATACGACTCCTGTTGGATGGGTGGAATCACATGCCCCGGCTCCCATCCGACTTTTCTCCAAGTCCCACAACCGTTGTGATAGACCTGTCTAGATTACCAAGTGCTTCCGCTGTAAGAGTCCGACTCGAACCCACCTAGTCGGAAAGAATTGATAGCACCTCAATTTTATGAGCCTACTACCAAAAATGTCCGACTTGTGATGGTGCAGCACTTGGCGGGGAAACCGACTAGACCTTCTTTGAGGGATTATATTCTACCAACTATCTAACAGAGGTAAAACAGAGACATAACAATAACACAAAATAAAAGCAATTATAATGTGAAGTGGTATGGCTCTCTTCATGGCGATCTCCATCTCCATAAAGCCTGTAATCCGACTCGTGTCAACTCTTGTCACGTGCCGTCTTACACCATGTAGCCGACTTGTACACCGACTTGCATGCTATCCGGATTCTCCAAACAGCTACACTAGCTAGTAATCCAAATTACATAGAGAATCCGACACGCAGGCCATTATACAATAAGATGACAGCACCTAGGCTCCAGCCGGCTGACAAAATCTGTGATACGCAGATCACGTATGGATTACACACATCACGTATGGATTACACACATGACATGCACCATTCACCACATCATCCTGCAAAAACAAGTTATGCATAGATACGATATCTACCGGTGTTGTGAAACTCGCAACGACATCTAAGGCGCTACGACAGGATGAAGCCGGCGGTCCCGCTAGCCAGATAGCGGGCGGGGATCGAAGGGGCAGCACCCCTCGCGGGTGCGGGCAACGCCCGACGATTTTTCCGAAAAACGCAGATCTCATCTGCATTCCGGACATGGATTTCATCATCGGATAAATTTTTTTTACCCAAATCCGATCCGGACTCCGATTTGATCAAACCCTTTGATCTTCGATCACCGCATCCGGGTTTACGTGTCACAGTCTACCCCGATGGCGGAAACCGACCGGTAGGGGTATGTCGTTCCACGACCTTAGCAGTTAGATCACGGAAACCAGATCATCCATTCCCCCGAGTACAGTTGATCCAATCAACTTTGTACAAAACCGATCTATCTCATAGATCGACCACCAAAACTGCAATTAGATCCAATCTAACGCCAACCGCATATCACATATGCGCGATCTCGAGCCTAAAACCAGAAGCTAACGCTCTGATACCACTGTTGGGCCACGTAGAGATAAACAAAACTTTTTCCCTACGTGGTGATCCCAAGATCCAGCTCAGGTAGAAGGCCATGAGGATTACCACTAGACGCGCAGTTGCGGAATTGATGAAGCACGTCGCTTGATGCAGTGCAGTCCTCGCGATCTGTTCCGGTTCCACGATCCACGACCCATACTTTCTTCACGATCGTCGAAGTGCTGAACGTACAGCACCTCCGCCGGTATCCACACGTATAAGGAGGAGCACCGGCGATGGACTGCTAGGTCCGGTACGGCGGCGACAGGACGGACTGGGGCTAGGTTTCCAACACATGGAGTGACCTAACCCTTGTGCTCTAAGCACCTGCGCTCCAGCTTATATAGGGAGTGAAAGTGGGCTCCACTCACTTGTGGCCCATTCACTAAAAAGGCCTATATTAGCCACTCCAAGTCTCACTTGCTGACTAAGTCCATGTCTCTATTTGGGTCCAACCCAAATAGGTTTCCTATTTGGGTCTAACCCAAACTTGCTCCCGCTCTTAAGTGTGTGACCCGACAGGCTCATGGTAACCCGGACACGATTCCGAGTCTCACTCGTGATCGATCAGTTGGTAGCGGCTCCTAGCAGAACGTGCCAACTCCCAAGTACCAATAAGTCATGACGACATACCTTCCAATGCGAATTTCGTCTGAGTCCCTTTTGCCTCAAGATATACCTTGTCGGACTATAGGCGAATGATCGTCATCCCTTAAATAGTCCGACTCTCTTTCTCGATCCGAGATAAGTGATTCATCCGACTAACGCTTAGTCGGCTGCCTCGGTTAACACTTAACCGTGACGCGCATGGCCATGCTTTCCGAATCATATCTTCTGAGAGGGCCTAGAGAATATCTCTCTAGATGGAGGGGAAAAATCCCGTCTTGGTTATTCACATCACACAGCTTGATTCTCAGACGACCCGAACTCCGCCTTTATAACTGCCCAGTGACGGAACAACGTTTGACAGAACCTAAGTCGGAGATCCTCAACTCGGATTGTGCAATAACCTCAGGTCTAAGGATTACATTGATTGAGACATGAAAATGATGACTTGTTCGTTGCATCTCAATATGGGTTAGTCCGACTCGCTAAACTCTTTAGCCGAATCCGTGTAAGTCGGAATAGCATGTCCATGCCCATGACAAGTGGAACCTAGTCATCTGCCGACTTTCACATTGGTCTAAGTTGTGTGTCCGGCACAACTTCAATGACCAAGGACAATTAGTATGAACAACATGAATATGTAGTTCCACAATCAAATCACATATTCAATGATACATATCAGCAGTTCATACATGGACCATAACCTTATGGATAAACAGGAATATCATCATTCATGATTGCCTCTAGGGCATATTCCCAACAGTAATGCCCAATCGAATCTCAAAGGAGTCAAGATGATTAGTATATGCTTGTATGCCTTCTCGATGTTTGTCAATTGCCCCGCTATAATTTGTTCACCCAACATGTCATCTATCTTAAGGAGAACCACCACTAGTGAACTATGGACCCCGGTCCTTTCTTTTACCATCAATCTACAATTGTTTACTGTTTTCTGTTTACTTTCTGCAAGCTATTACTATCTTCCACACAATACGTTTAATCCTTTGTTTTCTGAAAAATCGGTGAGATTGACAACCTCACTGTAAGTTGGGGGCAAAGTTCTGTGGTTGTGTTGTGCAGGATTCCAAGTTTGAAACAACACCTTGGAGGTGTTTCCTTGCTCCTACTGGTTCGATAACCTTGGTTTCATAACTGAGGGAAACTTACTGCTGTGCTCATCATACCTTCCTCTTAGGGTTCCCCAACGAACTCGACATCAACCACGAGCCAGCAGAGCTGCACCAAGAGCTATCTAAGGATGGTGAAAACCATAAGCTTAGGATACCCAAGGCACCCCACTAGACCAACCACACTCTTGTTTTTCACACGTCTACTTTCTGTTTTTCGAGCAACACATTACTATTTCATAAACTTGGAGTGTTTGTATCTTACTTCCTTTATTTTTAGTTTTCATTTTATTCATGTTTCCAAGACCATTATCAATATATACTTTCTATTGAAATAAATTAAGTTGGATGCTATAAAAGTGTTGGAATAGGGATGTTGAAGTTGATTCAAAAAGGATGCATATAGTTGCATGATTCATATGCTTTGAATGAATATTAATTTGCAAGTGAGTTATGTAGAGCTATCTTTATTCATGTTTTGATGCTTTCTATTAGTTTGCATTGTTTGACATGGATTGATTAGAACTATGGAATCTTATGCATGTATGTAGACAGTCAACTTTCTCCCTCTTGCTAACCCAAAAATAAATCCAACAGGTTAAAACTTGTTTATCCAACTCCCTGTGAACCAAGTTTTTCTAGTGTGTCCACCATACCTACCTATTAGAATAATTGATATTCCAAGTATATTTCTCATGCTTTATTGTTTTATCTAGCTTCCAAATTAAGATGCTTATGATTGTGTTTGCTATGAGAAAGTTAGTTAGTAAAGCTCTCACGAACTTGATGGCACATTTTATTTTCCTGCACATAATAAACTTGAACCATTGTGACTATCTTATGAGGTTATGTGCTCATGTAATTATGGGTTGGGAGTTAGCACAACCATGTTTGCATGGGGCACGTTTCAACATTACACTTATTTATATTTAGTTGATATCATGTTCTTTTGTTATGAATGCCCATCGGTGTGAAATAAGTTTGAAACTTGTAAACTCATGGAGTTTGTATATGTGTTAGAGAAACGCCTAGGCCGCTGACCCAAGCCATGCATAATTCATGGTGGAAATTTATAGCAACCCATAGTGAGCATTCTATGAAGCATCTTCAATAAAAAGCTATCCCATGGTAAATAAAAAGAATTGATGAGATGCTCATTGTCTATTTGTCTTGTTGTTTTGATATGGGAAACCTCCTATATCATGGGACAAGAGGTACCCCGTTGGCGTTCTCAATGATACATGTATGCTTACAATGACAATAACTTATTTGGGACCTAAGTTGAGTATCATGTGGTTTAGGTACTTGTATTCGAGGGGAATGAGGCATTCAACTCATATTTTGTCAAGCATATACCTCATACTTGCCATCACATTAACTTTAACCATTCAAGATGCTAATGATAGGGGGAAATGAGGGATCCAAGATAATGAATACCATAGTTCAAACATAATCATAAGAGGAAGAGTTTGGAAGCTATATAAAACTTATTCATGATTAATCTCTGCTTATTATCTATCTTTCCAAAGTGTCCATTTTAATATTCAGAATTTAGAAGAAAACTCTATGACCACTATAGGATGTTTTTACTTTAGTTTTGCTTTTGCATTTTGCATTCATTTGGTCCATAGCTCTTTCTTCTATGTTACACTTTGTTAATTACTATTGATCATCCTTTCATTGTATATGAGATATCACTTCATTATCTATCTTGCATATTGCTATTCCTTTGAATAATGAATCATTTGACTTTGTGTAGAAATAGTAATCTGTTTTGATATCCAAAATAGTATTAAAGTACAAAGTCCATGTTAGTTTTATCACCTTCATACTCGAGGACGAGTATAGGTTAAGCTTGGGGATGTTGATGCATGTAAAATACATACATGAACTTTTCACTTTATTACTTGATATTCCAACATATTTGCATCATATATGGGTTATATTCATGTTTTATAATGATTATTGGGAATAATTCACACTTCCCGTATTGCTTTGGAATTAACCCTGCCGAGGCACAAAACCCCTATTTCAATGTTTTTAGCTTTCAGGTACCCAAACGATGTCTAATGGATTTGAAACTTCACGGGACCCAGCATTTATTAGAATGAAGAACAATGGGCCAAAGATCCACGAGAAAAGAATACCGAGGAGAGAACGGGCATAGTAGTCGTGGTCCACCCCCTGGCCACGGCTGGTATGCTCTTTTCTCCCTCGAGTCTCTGATGCCGTCGATTCTTTTGCCAAATGTCTTGTCTTGACCTAAAACCTACTATATATACCCCCTTTCGCTGATCCTTTATGACCCACAAGTATAGGGGGTGTATCGTAGTATTTTCGATAAGTAAGAGTGTCGAACCCAACAAGGAGCAGAAGGTGCTGGCGAGTGGCTAGGAGCAGGAATTCTCTGTAAATAGTTAGCAAATAAAATTTTAGGGGTTTTTGATAGTGCAAGTAAATAAAGTACGAGTAAATAAAAGACAATAAGAATAAATGCAGCAAGTGGCCCAATCCTTTCTTTAGCAAAGGACAAGCCGGTTGTATTACTTAAGATGACCAAACGTTCTCGAGGACACATGGGAATATCGTCAAGTGCTTTCGCTTCATATAGTTGATTAATCTTATTTAGTTTGCTAAGTATTGTGTGGGTGAACATGTGCTAATGTACCGACCTTCCTAGGACTAATACATACTTGTGATTATACCCCTTGCAAGCATCCGCAAGTACAAGAAAGTAATTAAGGTAGAAACCTAACCACATCTTTAAACTCTAAGACCCTGACGTCCCTTGTGCAATGGTTTCCTAACGGGGGTTCAGGTTTCTGTCACTCCGGCAACCCCTACGATTAGTAGCCAAATACACAATGCATTCCCCTAGGCCCATATAGGTGAAGTGTCATGTAGTCGACGTTCACATGACACCACTAGAAGAAGTACACCACAACTTAAATATCAAACTATTGAATCTTTCTCAACACAATTCTACTACTAACAACATGACTTCTCCCATGTCCTCAAGAACTAAACGAACTACTCACAAGACATCATATGGATCATGATCAGAGATGAAATAATGATATGTAACAATCTGAACATAAACGATAATTCAATGGTTCAGTCAATAGCATCAACTATAAGGAGTAATCAACACCGGGAAAGTTTCCCCTAAGAACTATGCAAGATTCAACCCAATTGTTACAGCGGTATGGAGGTGATGATGATGGTGCTGGTGGAGATGATGGTGGTGATGATGATGATGATCCCGATGAAGTCTAGCTTGATGGTGGTGTTGATGGCGACGATCTCCCCTCTCCGGGAAGGAATTTCCCCGGCAGAATTTTGTCTGCCGGAGAGATCTTTTTCTCTCGGTGTTTTCCGCCCCGCAGAGGCGACGGAATCTTTCTGTGGTCTCTCCCCCAAGTCTTAGGGTTTTGGGAGGATAATATACGCCAGTGGGGAGAGGCTGGAGCGGACCAGGGCGGCCACACCACCTGGTGGCACGACACATAAAGTGAATCATAATTGGTAATGGCAAACTTAGCTCTTGGTCGAAGAATAGTTGATAACTTGCTGGAGTTTACAAATAGCTGGTTTTCAAAGAAAGATTTCAAAGTAGTAAACTTCAAGATAAGAGCAATGTGCAAAGCAAGCAACATAAGAAACATGAGTGAATAAATCATCATATGAATGAATGAAACACATCAACTCAAAATACTTGCTGAGATAGAAGGGAATAGGTTTACTGACTCAACTACAAGGTAAAAGAAAGGCCCTTCGCAGAGGGAAGCAGGGATTACAAGTCGCATAAAGATCTCCCAAAAATTATGATACTTACTAGCTTTCAGCTCTCATTGCCCCTATCATAGGCATATTTTGGTGGTTAAGGTTAAAGTGACACAACTAAGAGGATATGCTTGACAAGTTATAAGTTGAAATCTCATGCCCTTACTTATGAGTACCGATCCTCATGCTACTCAACTTCAGTCACGAGCAAGATCTTGTCATTGTAAATACATGCGTATCATTGAGAACCGCCAACGGGGTACCCCTTGCACATGACACAGGAGCTATCCCATAATCAAAATGACAAGGAAAGCAGACAGTGAGCATCTCAGCGATCTTTTTATTTGCTATTTGCATAGGTTTTTATTGAGGATGCTTCATAGAATGCTCACTATAGTTATGCTGCAAGTTTCCACCATGATTAGGCATGGCTTAGGCTAGCGGCCCAGGCGTTTCTCTAACACACATATAGACTCCATGATCTTACAAGTTCCACTTTTATTTCACACCGGCGGGATACGTAAGCAAAAGAACATGATATCAACTAGGTACAAGTATCGATGAAGTGTTGAAAGTGGTCCCCATGATACATGGTTCTGCTAACTTCAACTCATAAAGCGCAAGCATATACGCAACAAAGAAGGACCCAATGGTTCAAGTTTATTAAATGCAAGAAAGTAAAGTGTGCCATCAAGTTCGTGAGAGCTTTAATCACTAATTTTCACATAACAAGTTTAATTTGGGAGGTAGATAAAACAAGAATTTACTTGGAATAGCAATAATGCTACTAGGTAGGTATGGTGGACACAAATGGCAAAGGTTTTGGTTTAAAGGAGGTGGATGCACGAGAAGAATTCCCTCTCAGTACAGGTTTTTGGCTAGCAAGACTGGGTAGCAAGTACAAGAGTTGAAGGAAACAAACAAACATACAAGTGATAAAGACAAACATGCAATCTTCCTTGGAAGCACAAAAGATCTTAACTAGAGAATACTAAACTTATGGGAAAATCAAGAAAGAAAGATGAAGAAATTATTTTTCTCTAGAGTACTTCTATCTTTTTCTTTTCAACTCTCAAAAAGGTGTTGCTACTGACCGAGCTAGGTTTGACAAAACCAACTAAATTAACTCAATGATCCCAAAGTGATACCAATACTAACAACAAGATCAATCATATAACCACGAATTGAAAACTAAAATAAGCTACGCAAAAGAGTGAATGATAGAACTTCTCATTAATATTCCATAACGGAAACTCACACCAAGGGATACATATCTAACGAGAGAGGGGACACTTCCATAATGCAAACCATACTACATAATAACTCCTCTATTCATGATATGACTCTATTAATAAGGTAAAAAGATAGAAGATAGTGATATGATACCGCGACACTCCCCCAAGCTTGGAACAAACCAAGGGGATGCCAAACCTGATGACGAATTACTCCTTCGGTGGTGGTGGTATCCTTTTGATGAGCTCCTTGATCAGTTTCCCAAAGTCCTCAATCTTGAAGGTGAGATTACAAATCAGCTGTGAGTTTTGCTTAATGCGGCTCATGATCATGTCGTGTTGAGAATTCCAGCTCTTGCTATTCTTTCCCCACTCTTCCTCCTTGAAGTCTTCTTTTCCTGCATGGCTAGAACGAGGCAAATCCCAATTGGAGGGTAATTTCTCCTTGGGCATATTCTAGTATTGATGCTCATGGATAAGGGTATGGAAAGGATTCTTGGTGCGTGGAGGAAGTGACCAGGGATCTGAACGGTGATGAGGAGGCTTCCCTCCAATGGCTAGATTTTCCACCACTCCAATGCTTGCAATGGTAGTGCCGGTGTGCAGGTGTTGGCCTTGCTCCTCTTCACCTTCACTCTTGATCTCCTTCTCCATCCGGGTGTTTTGGAGGTCTTCCTCCATGGGTTCCTTCCCTTTATCCTTGGCAGACACCATTGCGCTTCTAAACCTTCAAAGAGTATGTCCTGGCAGAAATAGATCGAAACAAAAACACGATGAAAACACGATATACGTACCTCGGGGGATCCGGGGGGTTATATATTACAGAGTTTCATACCAAAAGGAAGGTACTAGGAGAAAATGAGTCAGAGACGGAGTCCTGGGTGGCCTCACCACCTGGTGGCGCGGACAGGGGTGGGCCCACGCCATGGGGTGGTGTGGGCCACCCTTGCTCCGTTTCCGTCCCTTTTTCGCTTCATAGCTTTCCTTATTGACTGAAAACTGCAAAAATATAGTTGGATTGTATTTTCGCGGAACTTTTCTTACCAGAACTGTTACCTAGTTGGAAACGGACTCTGCAGGTCTCTGAATTTGGTATTGAGTGGATCCTTCCGGAGTCATCACTTGAATATCATCGATATCTTCATCCTCATACACTTATTACTTGAGTCATAATACCTTTCTCTTCCTTGTTACACCATTATCTCCACTTCCTAGAAATTTCTTTCACACAAAACTTCGCACAGTTCTTATTAACAACATTAGTATAAGTGAAGTGATAAAACCTTTTGAGTCCAACTTCGACTGAAAACCATCAAAACAAAAGCTACTGTAGCAACTCCTTCCGAAAACCCAAAAAGAATTCAAAAAGGAAATCGAATAAAGAAGCAAATGCAAGAGTGGCAAAATCTGTCAAAACAGACCAGCAGGTAAAGATCAATTTTTTCGAAAATCTTCTGTTGCTCAAATCAAAAGTGCAAAACTAACGAAAGTTAAATAACAACCTGGGGCAGAAGCACAAAACATTACAGCTCAATCCGATATACAAAGATCTCTCACGAATTTTTACGGTGAAGCACAAAAATCTGTTTCGGGACAACAACTTCCCCAAATATTACTTCTCTCTCATTAGAGGTTGATCTTGACACAAAAACCAAACAAAACGGATAAGGAGCGGTTATTACCGAAGTAATAACTTCCAAGATGCAAAGAAACAAAAACAAACTGAAAGCAAAAACAAATTGGGTTGTCTCCCATAAAGCTCTTTCGTTATAGCCATTAAGATGGGCATGATAATTTTGAAGAAGCTCTCATAGGGATATGAATTGAAGTGAAAGAGAGCATTAAGAAGCAAAAACACACACTCTTTTAAGTCTAACCCACTTCCTATGCAAGGGGATTTTGTAAACAAACAAGTTATTGAAACCAAAGGCATCTTGCATAAGAAGGCAAAACAAGTGCAACATAAAAACTTTCAGCATAAAACGGGGAACTTGATATTATTGAGATGCACAAGAACACTTTTCCCTCTCTCATAATAGCTTTCAGTATCATGCATAAACTTAACAATATAGCTATCACAAGGACTATCATAGCAATGATCACTTATTCTAACAGAAAACACCGGAATACTAGCTCTCATAACACTACTTTGTGAAACAATATTAGAGGTATCCTTACAAAGGATAGTGTGTCCCTCTTTTTCATACTTGGTGACAAAGTCTTTCACACTTGATACTATAGGTTCATCAACCATTTGTTTATCAGGTTCAACAACCTTATTCATACTTTCATTAACCATACTAGCCATCATAGAATGTTCCTTTACCTTAACTGGGAAAGCCATTTTCTCAATATAAGGTTCAGGTAAAACATGATTAGTAGTATAAACTTCAGTACCTCTAGCAGGAACACTCTTAGCAATATCTTTATAAGGTTCATGATATTTATTCCACTTCTTTTTAGGCACTTCAATATAAGTAGCAAAAGCCTTAAAATAAGAAGCAATAGCTTGAGAGTCTAGACCATAAGCATTTTTAATATTTTGAAAGTCATGAGTTCCCATAAAAGATTCAATGCATTCATAATCATAATTTATACCCGACTTTCTACCTTTTTCATTCTCCCAAGCTTCAGCATTGTCTTGAATACGATCTAGAAGGTCCCATTTAACTTCTTCTTCCATACGAGTGAATGATCCAGCACAAGAAGCATCCAATAAATCTTTATCATGTAGAGGGAGCCTTGCATAAAAGTTATTGATAATAATATTGTTGGGGAGCTCATGAATGAGACATTTGAGCATTAGTAACTTCAATCTCCCCCAAGCTTGAGCTGTACTCTCTCCATCAAGAGGCCAAAAGTTGTATATTTGATTCCAATCTTTATGAATTTCACTAGGAGGATAAAACTTTGAATAAAAGAGAGGCACTATTTCCTCCCATTCTAGAGCTTGACCATTCTTCAGCAGCTTATACCATTCCTCAGCTCTTCCTTTCAGTGATAATGAGAATAACTTCTTCTTAACTTGATCTGTAGTAATACCTACACACTTGAACAACCCGCATAATTCGTGTATAAAGAGTAAATGATCACCGGGATGAACAGTTCTATCCCCAACATAGTAGTTATCCATAACACGATCAATAATTCTTGTAGGTATTTTGAAAACATCTTCCTCAGCAGGTGGTGGCTTATCTACTACCTTAGCAGTGGTAGTAGCATTACCAAATAAGAAACTCAGCGAACTATCCATAACAAAAATAAAGCAACTAGCAGAAGTAAACAATACTCACAGTAGAAGTTTCCTTTACCAGTTCCACTCTCCAATAGCGCTTCACTCCCTGGCAACGACGCCAGAAAATAGTCTTGATGACCCACAAGTATAGGGGGTGTATCGCAGTATTTTCGATAAGTAAGAGTGTCGAACCCAACGAGGAGCAGAAGGTGCTGGCTAGTGGTATGGATCAGGAATTCTCTGCAAATACTTAGCAAACAGATTTTTAGGGATTTTCGATAAAGCAAGTAAACAAAGTACGAGTAAATAAAAGACAGTAAGAATAAATGCAGCAAGTGGCCCAATCCTTTATGCAGCAAAGGACAAGCCGGTTGTATTTCTATAGATGACCAAACGTTCTCGAGGACACATGGGAAGACTGTCAAGTGCTTTCGCTTCATATAGTCGATTAATCTTCTCTAGCTTGCTAAGTGTTGTGTGGGTGAACCTGTGCTAATGTAGCGTCCCATCGAAGACTTAATACATACTTGTGATTAAACCCCCTTGCAAACATCCGTAAGTACAAGAAAGTAATTAAGGTAGAAACCTAACCACAACTTTAAACTCTAAGACCCTTACGTCCCTTGTGCAATGGTTTCCTAATGGGGGTTCAGGTTTCTGTCGCTCCGGCAACCCCTACGATTAGTAGCCAAATACACAATACATTCCCCTAGGCCCATATAGGTGAAGTGTCATGTAGTCGACGTTCACATGACACCACTAGAAGAAGTACACCACAACTTAAATAACAATCTATTGAATCTTTCTCAACGCAACTCCACTACTAACAACAAGACTTCTCCCATGTCCTCAAGAACAAAACGAACTACTCACAAGACATCATATGGATCATGATCAGAGATGGAATAATGATGTATAACAATATGAACATAAACAATAATTCAATGGTTCACTCAATAGCATCAACTACAAAGAGTAATCAACACCGGGGAAGTTTCCCCTATGAGCTATGCAAGATTCAACCCAATTGTTACAACAATATGGAGATGGTGATGAGGGTGCTGATGGTGATGATGGTGGTGATGATGATGATGATCCCAATGAAGTCCAGCTAGATGGTGGTGTTGATGGCGACGATCTCCCCTCTCCAGGAAGGAATTCCCCCGGCAGAAATCTGTCTGCGGGAGAGATCTTTCTCTCTCGGTGTTTTCCCCCCCGCAGAGGCGGCGGAATCTTTCTATGGTCGCTCTCCGAGTCTTAGGGTTTCGAGAGGTTGATATACGCCAGAGGGGAGGGCCAGGGTGGCCACACCACTCCCTGGCGCGGCCTAGGCCTGCCCGCGCCATGGGGTGGTGTGGGCCCCTTGTGGCCCACCTCCACTCCATCTTCTGGCATCGTGAGTCTTCTGGAAAAATAGAATTTTCCGTATATTTTCCCGGATTTTTTGATCTTCGCGAATTTTGCCTCCAAACTGCACCTTTTCCATCAGAATCCTGACTGCAGTGGTCCATGCTCCAAAAGTCATCAACCATGAAAAAACAGATGAAATAACATAAGTATCACCTCTCAATACGAAATATATCAATGAATAATAGTGAATTAAGACATATAATAGTGATGCAAAATGGATGTATCAACCCCTGTTAGGAAACCATTGCACAAGGGACGTCAGGGTCTTAGAGTTTAAAGTTGTGGTTCGGTTTCTACCTTAATTACTTTCTTGTACTTACGGGTGTTTGCAAGGGTTATAATCACAAGTATGTATTAGTCCTAGGAAGGTTGGTACATTAGCACAGGTTCACCCACACAACACTTAGCAAGCTAAAGAGGATTAATCAACTATATGAAGCGAAAGCACTTGCCAGAATTCCCGTGTGTCCTCGAGAACGTTTGGTCATCTTAAGTAATACAACCGGCTTGTCCTTTGCTGAATAAAGGATTGGGCCACTTGCTGCATCTATTCTTATTGTCTTTTATTTACTCGTACTTTATTTACTTGCTTTACCAAAAATCCCTAAAAATCCATTTGCTAAGTATTTGCAGAGAATTCCTCATCCATACCACTAGCCAGCACCTTCTGCTCCTCGTTGGGTTCGACACTCTTACTTATAAAAAATACTACGATACACCCCCTATACTTGTGGGTCATCAGGTACTTATTAGCTTTCAGCTCTCATTGCCCCTATCATAGGCATCTTTAGGTGATTAAGGTTAAAGTGACACAACTAAGAGGATATGCTTGACAAGTTATAAGTTGAAATCTCATGCCCCTTACTTACAAGTACCAAACCTCATGCTACTCAACTTCAGTCACAAGTAAGCTCTTGTCATTGTAAATACATATGTATCATAGAGAACCGCCAACGGGGTACCCCTTGCACATGATACATGAGTTATCCCATAATCAAAATGACAAGGCAATCAGACAATGAGCATCTCAGCGATCTTTTTATTTGCTATTTGCATAGGTTTTTATTGAGGATGCTTCATAGAGTGCTCATTATGGTTATGCTGAAAGTTTCCACCATGATTAGGCATGGCTTAGGCTAGTGGCCTAGGCGTTTCTATAACACACATACAAACTCCATGATCTTACACGTTCCCCTTTTATTTCACACTGCTGGGATCCATAAGCAAAAGAATCATGATATAAACGGAATATAAGTGCAGTGTTGAAAGCGTTCCCCATGATACATGGTTCTGCTAACTTCAACTTATAAAGCGCAAGCATATACGCAACAAAGATAGACACAATGGTTCAAGTTTATTAAGTGCAAGAAAGTAAAGTGTGCCATCAAGTTTGTGAGTGCTTTAATCACTAATTTTCACATAACAAGGTTAATTTGGAAGGTAGATAAAACATGAATTTACTCGGAATAGCAATAGTGCTAGCAGGTAGGTATGGTGGACACAAATGGCATAGGTTTTGGTTTAAGGATCGAATGCACAAGAAGCATTCCCTCTCAGTACAGGTTTTTGGCTAGCAAGGCTGGGTAGCAAGCATAAGAGTTGACGGAAACAAACAAACATACAAGTGATAAAAACAAACATGCAATCTTCCTTGGAAGCACAAAAGATCTTAACTAGAGAATACTAAACTTATGAGCAAATTAAGAAAGAAATATGATGAAATTATATTTCTTTAGAGTACTTTTATCTTTTTCATTCAATTCTCAAAATAGTGTTGCTATTGACCGAACCAGGTTTGCCAAAACCTACTAAATTAACTCAATGATCCCAAAGTGATACCAATACTAACGACACGATCAATCATATAACCATGAATTGAAAACTAAAATAAAATATGCAAAAGAGTAAATGATAGAACTTCTCATTAATATTCTATACCAGCAACTCACACCAAGGGATACATAGATATCTAACGAGAGGGGGGACACTTCCATAATGCAAACCATCCTACATGATAACTTCTCTATTCATGATATGACTCTACTAAAAGGGTAAAAAGATAGAAGATATGGATGTGATACCACGACACTCCCCCAAGCTTGTAACAAACCAAGGGGATGCCAAAACCTGATGACGAATTACTCCTTCGGTGGTGGTGGTATTCTCTCGATGGGCCCTTTGATTAGTTCCCCAAAGTCCTCAATCTCGAAGGTGAGATTACGAATCAACTGTGAGTTTTGCTCAATGCGGCTCATGTTCATGTTGGGTGGCGAATTCCATCTCTTGCGATTCTTTCCCCACTCTTCCTCCTTGAAGTCTTCTTTTCCTTCATGGCTAGAACGAGGCAAATCCCAATTGGAGGGTAGTTTCTTCTTGGGAATATTATGGTATTGATGCTCATGGATAAGGGTATGGAAAGGATTCTTGGTGCATGGAGGAAGTGACCGTGGAGCCAAACAGTGACGCGGAGGTTTCCCTCCAGTTGACATCCGTGCAGTCCTTCTGACCCTGGCAGGTTTTGCCAACACTCCAATGCTTGCAATGGTAGTGCCGGTGTGCGGATGTTGGCTTTGCTTTGCCTCCTCTTCATCTTCACTCTTGATCTCCTTCTCCTGTTCGGGGACTTGGAGATCTTCCTCCAAAGGCTCCTTTCCCTTGTCCTTGGCGGACACCATTGTGCTTCTAACTTTCAATAATAGTTCCTGGAAGAAACAGATCGAAACGAAAACACGACAAGAACATGATATACGAACCTCGGGGGATCCGAGGGATTATATATTACGAAGTTTTACAACAAAAGGAAGGTAGTGGGAGAAAACGGATCGGAGACGGAGTCCGGGGCGGCCACACCACCTGCTGGCGCGACTAGGGGGGGCGCGCTAGGGGGTGGTGTGAGCCACCCTGGCTCCGTTTCCATCCCTTTTTCGCTTCATAGCTTTCCTTGTTGGATAAAAACTCCAAAAATATAACTGGACAAAATTTTCGCGGAACTTTTCTTACCAGAACTGTTACCTATTCGAAAATGGACTCTCAAGGTCTCTAAATTTGGTCTTTGATATTTTTTTCCGGAGTTACCACTTGAAAAGCATCAACATATTCATTGTAAGAATCTCCAGCAATATAGTGCTTGAGTCGCTGACCATTCACCACTTGTGTAGTTTTATCTTTTAAAGAAGAAATTTTTATTGCTCCTGAATAGTACACTTCTCAATAACAAAAGGCCCTTCCCATTTTGACAGTAGTTTCCCCGCAAAAAATCTGAGACGAGACCTATACAATAGAACTTTCTCACCAACATGGAATTCTCTCTTAAGTATTCGCTTGTCATGCCATCTTTTAACTTTTTTCCTTAAAGAGTCTAGCATTATCATATACTTCACTCCTCCATTCATCCAACGAACTTAAGTCAAATAATATTTTTTCACCAGCAAGCTTACAATCTCTATTAAGTTCTTTAACTGCCCAATAAGCTTTGTGTTCTAATTCTAAGGGCAGGTGACAAGCTTTCCCATAAACCATTTTATAAGGAGACATCCCCATAGGGTTTTTATAGGCAGTCCTATAAGCCCATAAAGCATCGTTCAACTTTTTAGCCCAATTTTTCTAGATCTATTAACAGTGTTTTACAAGATGGATTTAATTTCCCTATTTGATAACTCTACTTGTCCACTAGTTTGGGGATGATAAGCTGAAGCGATTCTATGATTAACATCATATTTAGCGAGGGTCTTTCTAAAACCACCATGAATGAAATGAGAACCTCCATCAGTCATAAGATACCTAGGTACTCCAAACCTAGGAAAGATAACATCCTTAAGCATTTTTAGAGAGGTCTCCCCATCAGCACTCTTCGTAGGTATGGCTTCTACGCACTTAGTGACATAATCAACGGCAACAAGAATATGAGTATAACCTTTTGAGGGACGAAAAGGACCCATAAAGTCAAATCCCCAATAATCAAAGGGTTCAATAACTAGAGAGTAGTTCATAGGCATTTCATTGTGTCTAGAAATATTACCAACACACTGACACTCATCACAAGATAAAAGAATTTTTCTTGCATCTTTAAAAAGGGTAGGCCAGTAGAAACCTGGTTGTAGCACCTTTTGCGCAGTTCTATCTCCTGCATGATGTCCTCCATAGGCACTACCATGACATTTCCGCAATATATCCTTTTGCTCATATTCTGGAACACATCTTCGCATAATACCATCCACTCCTTCTTTATATAAATGTGGGCCATCCCAAAAATAATGCCTCAAATCGTAAAAGAACTTCCTTCTTTGCTGAGGTGTGAAAGTTGGAGGCAAATACTTGGAGACAGTAAAGGTAGCATAATCAGCATACCAAGGGCTCCCTCGCGAGCTTACCCCTACTGCAGCCAACTGTTCATTTGGGAAACTATCATTAATAGGCATAGGATCAAAAGAGATGTTTTCCAATCAAGATAAATTATCAGCTACAAGATTTTCAGCACCTTTCCTATCTACAATATGTAGGTAAAACTCCTGTAAGAGTAGCACCCATCCAATAAGCCTAGGCTTAACATCTTTCTTCATCATAAGGTACTTAATAGCAGCATGATCAGTATGAATGGTAACTTTTGGGTCTACAATATAAGGTCTATACTTATCACAAGCAAAGACGACGACTAGGAATTCTTTTTCAGTAGTAGCATAATTCCTTTGAGAAGCGTCAAGAGTCTCTATTCGTTGCCCAAGGACATCACCTACAGCAAAATCACTAGCATCACACATTATTTCAAAGGGTAAGCTCCAATCAGGTGGTTGAACGATAAGAGATGTAGTTAAAGCCTTGTTTAGAGTTTCAAAAGCTTCCTTAAAATCATCATCAAAGACAAAGGGTACATCTTTTTGAAGAAGATTAGTGAGGGGTTTTGATATCTTAGAGAAATCTTTAATAAACCTTCTATAGAAACCAGCATGAGCAAGGATACTACGAATACCTTTGATGTCTCTTGGACATGGAATTTTTTCAATTGCCTCAACTTTAGCTCTATCAATTATATGCCTCTTTCAGAAACCTTATGTCCAAGTACAATCCCTTCATTCACCATGAAGTGGCATTTCTCCCAATTAAGAACAAGATTAGTTTCTTCACATCTCTGAAAAACTTTATCGAGGTTGTGTAGACAATTATCAAAAGAAGTTCCATAGACGGAGAAGTCATCCATGAACACTTCCACAATTTCCTCACAAAAACCATGAAATATAGCAGACATGCATCTTTGAAAAGTAGTAGGAGCATTACATAGACCAAAAGGCGTACGTCTATAAGCATAGGTTCCATAAGGGCATGTAAAACTGGTTTTTCTTGATCTTGTTGTTTAACAGCAATTTGAGAGAAACCTAAATATCCATCAAGAAAACAAAAATGGGTCTTTTTAGACAACCTTTCTAACATTTGATCAATAAAAGGAAGTGGGTAATGATCTTTCTTAGTAACTTTGTTAACTTTCCTGAAATCAATGCACATTCTATAACCTACTACTATTTTTTGGGGAATAAGCTCATCATTATCATTAGGGACGATGGTAATTCACCCTTTTTAGGGACACAATGAATAGGACTAACCCATTCACTATCAGCAATAGGGTAAATAATACCAGCATCAAGGATTTTCAATACCTCATTTCTTACCACTTCCTTCATCTTAGGATTTAGAGGCTGTTGGTGCTCTACCACTGTCTTTGCATCTGGTTCTATATTGATAGCATGCTGACATATAGTAGGAGAAATCCCTTTTAAATCATCTAGAGTATAGCCCATAGCCCCTCGGTGTTTCTTCAGTACCTCCAATAACCTTTTTTCTTCCTTCCCTGAAAGTTTAGAGCTAATAATAACAGGATATATGTTATTATCATCAATGTATGCATATTTAAGATCGTCAGGTAAAGGTTATAGATCGAAGACCAGATCCTTTTTAGGTGGCAACGTGGTACCCAAGTCTTCTACAGGCAAGATATGCTTAAGCATCTTAGGCTGACGATGGAGAATCTCGTCAATCTCATTTCTTTCTTCTATGAAGATTTCACTTTCATGATCTTCCATAAATTGCTGCAAAGCATTGTTAGGAGCAAGAGAAATAGAAGCAAGTTGTTCAACTCTAAAATCCTCATTATGGGTTTCATTTTCACAAGGTTCTTTAGTAAATTTCGAAAAATTAAACTCATAAGATTCCTCATCAAATGTTAGAAAGGTTCAATGCATTCATAATCATTAGTAATATTCCTCATAAGATTCCTCGTCAAATGTTAGAAAGATTCCTCATCAAACTCTTTAGTACAATACCAATTGGAGAGATGGTCTCTCTATTAGCAAGGTGAATAACCACATCAATCTCTTCCTGTTCGCAGGGACTGATTTCATGCATAATTTCTTTGTAAAGCTCATAAGTAATAGCACTTGAACTTGCACCAATATCACATAAACCACAATATCAATGATCACCAATTCTAACAGAAAGCACATGGACACTAGCCTTTTTAGTTCTATTAGGATGTGAGACAATATTAGAAGCATCCTCACAAAAGACTATGTGTCCATCTTCTACACTTTTAGTGACAAGGTCTTTCACAATTGCTACAACAGGTTCAATGTTTATTTGTTCATCAGGTTTTACAGTTCTCTTTGCACTTTTATTGATTACACTAGTTATGATAGGATGCTCCTTTACCTTATCCGGGAAGGGTATTTTCTTGATATAAGGTTCAGGTAGGATGTGATCAATAGTGCAAAATTCAGTACTCCCAATAGGAACACAGTCAACAATATCTTTATATGGTGCATAATACTTGTTCCATCCATTTTTCTAAATTTCAATATAAGAAGCAAAAGCCTTAAAACAATTTGTAATAACTTGAGAATCAAGACCATAAGCATTACTAATATTTTTAAAGTCATCAGTTCCCATAAAAGATTCAATGCATTCATAATCATAATTTATACCTAACTTTCTTCCTTTGTCATTCTCCCATGCTTCAGCATTGTCTTGAATACGGTCTAGAAGATCCCATTTAACTTCTTCTTCCATGCGAGTGAATGATCCAGCATAAGAGGCATCCAATAAATCCTTATCTTGTAGAGGGAGCCTTGCATAAAAGTTATTGATAATAATATTGTTGGAGAGCTCATGAATGGGACATTTGAGCATTAGTAACTTCAATCTCCCCCAATCTTGAAATGTACTCTCTCCATCAAGAGGCCAAAAGTTGTATATTTGATTCCGATCTTTATGAATCTCACTAGGAGGATAAAACTTTGAATAAAAGAGAGGTACTATTTACTCCCATTCAAGAGCTTGACCATTCTTTAGCAGCTTATACCATTCTTCAGCTCTTACTTTCAGTGATAATGAGAATAACTTCTTCTTAACTTGATCTGTTGTAATACCTGCACACTTGAACAACCCGCATAATTCGTGTATAAAGAGCAAATGATCACCAGGATGGACAGTTCCGTCTCCAACATAATAGTTATCCATAACACGATCAATAATTCTTGTAGGTATTTTAAAAGTATCATTCTCAGCAGGTGGTGGTTCATTTACTACCTTAGTAGTGGTAGTAGCATTACGAAATAAGAAACTCAGCGAATTATCCATATTGAAAATAAAGCAACCAACAGAAGTAAACAATACTCATAGTAGAAGTTTCCTTTACCAGTTCCACTTTCCAATAGCGCTTCACTCCTCGGCAATGACGCCAGAAAATAGTCTTGATGACCCACAAGTATAGGGGGTGTATCGCAGTATTTTCGATAAGTAAGAGTGTCGAACCCAACGAGGAGCAGAAGGTGCTGGCGAGTGGCTAGGAGCAGGAATTCTCTGTAAAAACTAGCAAACGGATTTTAGGGGTTTTTCATAATGCAGGTAAATAAAGTACGAGTAAATAAAATACAATAAGAATAAATGCAGCAAGTGGCCCAATCCTTTCTTTAGCAAAGGACAAGCCGGTTGTATTACTTAAGATGACCAAACGTTCTCGAGGGCACATGGGAATATCGTCAAGTGTTTTCGCTTCACATAGTTGATTAATGTTCTTTAGTTTGCTAAGTGTTGTGTGGGTGAACCGGTGCTGATGTACCGACCTTCCTAGGACTAATACATACTTGTGATTATACCCCTTGCAAGCATCCGCAAGTACAAGAAAGTAATTAAGGTAGAAACCTAACCACATCTTTAAACTCTAAGACCCTGACGTCCCTTGTGCAATGGTTTCCTAACGGGGGTTCAGGTTTCTGTCACTCCGGCAACCCCTACGATTAGTAGCCAAATACACAATGCATTCCCCTAGGCCCATATAGGTGAAGTGTCATGTAGTCGACGTTCACATGACACCACTAGAAGAAGTACACCACAACTTAAATATCAAACTATTGAATCTTTCTCAACACATTTCTACTACTAACAACATGACTTCTCCCATGTCCTCAAGAACTAAACGAACTACTCACAAGACATCATATGGATCATGATCAGAGATGAAATAATGATATGTAACAATCTGAACATAAACGATAATTCAATGGTTCAGTCAATAGCATCAACTACAAGGAGTAATCAACACCGGTAAAGTTTCCCCTAAGAACTATGCAAGATTCAACCCAATTGTTACAGTGGTATGGAGGTGATGATGATGTTGCTGGTGGAGATGATGGTGGTGATGATGATGATCCCGATGAAGTCTAGCTTGATGGTGGTGTTGATGGCGACGATCTCCCCTCTCCGGGAATCAATTCCCCCAGCATAATTTTGTCTGCCGGAGAGATCTTTCTCTCTCGATGTTTTCCGCCCTGCAGAGGCGGCGGAATCTTTCTATGGTCGCTCCCCCAAGTCTTAGGGTTTCGTGAGGATAATATACACCAGAGGGGAGAGGCTAGAGTAAACCAGGGCGGCCACACCACCTGGTGCGCGACCTAGGGTGGCTTGCGCCAGGGGGTGGTGTGGGCCCGTCCCCTGTGGCCCATCTCCACTTCCCCTTCTGGCTTTCTTCGTCTTCTAGAAAAATAGGATTTTCCATGTATTTTCCCGGATTTTCCTATCTTCCCGAATTTTTCCTCTAAACAACACCTTTTCCATCAGAATCCTGACTACAGCGGTCCATGCTCCAAAAGTCATCAACTATGCAAAAATAGATGAAATAACATAAGTATCATCTCTTAATATGAAATATATCAATGAATATCATTAAATTATGATATATAATAGTGATGCAAAATGGACGTATCAATCCTCAACACAGACGAAGGAGGAGATCAAAAACACAGAAATAGAGAGTCAGGAGGCTGCCGCCGGAGAAGATCGGAGGGGGAAATGCCGCCGGAATCGCCTTCGGAGGGCTCCACCCGCCTCTGGTGTGTTCATCATCAACACCTACAACAATATCCTCTCCATCCCCTACTGTAATCTCTTGGCAAACATGATGTGTGAAGCAATATTTTATCTTCCCTTGATCTATTGTGACTCCATGTCTTTGTTTGAGTAGTGAATTGTTATGGCAAAGTAAAATAGTTCGTTTATTGGTTGCATTCAGTGTTGTTATCTTTTATGATTGTCTTTTTGTACAATATATGAGTGCACACATATGTTGGGGAATGCATATAAGGTGACATATATCGGGGACCCTAGAGTTCATAGTTATGCTGGGACAATTATGTCTTAATAATTCCTATGTTTGCTCAGTAACATGTCCTTAGGATCTATCATAAGAGATGTGTATGCACATTTATTTGGCTGCACCTAATTAAGGATCCGTCCTGGAAGAAACGATAAACAACCAAACAAACGACTGAAATAACAATTGACTAAACTTTTACTCCCTTAGAAAACCTTGCTACTTGAGAAAACTTGGCACCACTCCACTACACTTCATTAGACCAATTTAACTTGCACTAGTTTACTTGTAGTTTCCACTAACACATACTTTATTTATTTTCTACCTAGTACCAAAACAAAACACACACTTAAATCCTAGCTTTGCATAGAAGGCCATATAAGAGGGTTATAGGGCTTTAGAGAATAGATAGTTTACCTTCAGCTCCTCATGGGTTCGACACTCAAATACTTATCGAATTGTACTATGGTGACCCCTGCACTTGGGAGTTATCACCTAGCGGCAACCGCGCTAGGGTTTCAGCAAGAATGGGGAATGAGCGGGAGAGCAAGCCTAGGGAGAGAGAGAGAACTAGAGGGAGATGGAGGAGAGTCGGGTATCCTTATCCTCGTCCAGAGGGCAACGGGGTGATGTCTACGCACTTCTATTCTTGTAGACAGTTGTTGGGCCTCCAAGTGCAAAGGTTTGTAGAATGGCAACAAGTTTCCCTTAAGTGGATCACCCAAGGTTTATCGAACTTAGGGAGGAAGTGGTCAAAGGTATCCCTCTCAAGCAACCCTGCAATCAAGATACAAGAAGTCTCTTGTGTCCCCAACACACCCAATACACTTGTCAGGTGTATAGGTGCACTAGTTCGGCGAAGAGATAGTGAAATACAAGTGGTATGGATATAAGACAACGGTGCTAGAAAATAGCTTGATGGCGTGGAAGAGACTAAAGGCAAACTGAAATAAAAATGGCAGCAAGCAAACATGTAACATATCTAGTTGCAAACGGTGTTTCAATGCTTAGAAACAAGGCCTAGGGATCATACTTTCACTAGTGAACACTCTCATATAAATATCTTCTCTTCATGATACTACTCTGAACTACTCTCCGGTTGGACACTCTAATCCACGGTAGGGCTATAACAACACACCTCAAAGTTCGCTTTCCCCATCTAGATAACCCCACACTGTCACCTTGAGCGCTAGATGGTTCCAACAAACACCACAATTTCATAGAGACATCCAACTCCAAATATAACTCATAACAAGTATTTGTAATCTCTAGCCTAAGTTCCACCATGGTGTGCATGCTGTCACTTTCACACACATGGGGAGAGCAGAGATCTATTAAAGCACTTGAGTAGCAAGGTAGATCTACTTGATTAGAAAGCTAATGATCATAATATGATCATGCATAGAGATAGATGAACACATAGCTACCGGTAGAACTCTTAGCCTCGAGGAAAAACTACTCCCTCCTCATTATGGGAATCAGCAATGGCGATGGGGATGGTTGTGGAGATCGATGGAGATGGCTCCGAGGGTACTTCCCTGTCCCGGCAAGGTGCCGGAACAGAGACTTTCTATCCCCAGAATCTCCCCTTCGGCGGTGGCGGCACTGCGGAACTTTTCGTGGCTGGAGGCTAGATTATCTAGGGTTTTCTCATCGGGAGGCTTCTTATAGGCGAAGGGGCGATGTCAGAGGGTGGACCAGGGGCCCACACAACCTAGTGGCGCGGCTAGGGGGGCCCCGCGCCACAACATGGTGTGGCCAGCCCCTGGCCCCTCTCCGTCTCGTCTTTTGGCTCGTGAGTCTTTCGGTAAAATATCGACTTTGGCTTTTGTCCAGTCCAATTCTGAGAATATTCATTTTATGGCTTTTCTGAAACCAAAAACAGCAGAAAACAGGCAACTGGCACTGTGACATCTTGTTAATAGGCTAGTTCTAGAAAATGTGTAAAAATACTCCAAAGTGTGGACAAAACATAAGAAAGTAGCTATAAAACAAGCATGGGACATCAAAAATTATAGATACGTTTGCAACGTATCACGGGGCATGGATCTTGGCGTGACGATGGCGAACAACATCGATAACGACACCGACCTACATCCTCTCCATGAGGAAGACGACTAGGCGAAGGGGTATGTGGGCTGGGTCTCTACTAGTCTTCGGCTGGGCGACGAGCTGCTACTAGCTAAGCTACACGCGCAGAGGATGGAAGGAGAGGGGAAGATGGGATGCGGCCTGCTTAGGCTTAGGAGTTGTTTTTATTTCTGAAACCCTTTTGTTTTCTAATTTTGTTTTCTTTTTTTCCAAATTCAAATCTGTTTTAAGTATTTCCAAAATACCAGAGGATTTGTAAATTATTTTGAAATATTACAGGGGCCCTTTTAGTCAATATAGGCTCCACACATTTTGCTCTTTTCAAAATTCAAAATCCAATTGAATTGAGTACAAGAGAGATGAGTAAGGGTTAGGGTTTTATTTCCTTTTCTTGCATTTTTTGTTTTATCTTAGCAAAATTGATGATGCTCATGAATGCACAACAAACCCTGATTACTCATGAACTAAAAATGGGGTGTTACAAGGTTCGACATTGCCGCCGGAGTCGACGCAATGGAGTTATGCAGCGTTTAGCCGGAAGGAATCGATGCTGCGGACGAATTCGACACAGTCGCTTCTATCGGGTGCGCGACCCACCGCTTCTATCGGGTGTGTGATCATCGCTGCTTCTGTCGGGTCACCAAGCAGTGTGGTCATCTGAGGAGAGTGTCGACTCGGGTCTTGGCGTCTATTGACGCGACTGGTGTTAGTCAATTCCGTTGGAGGACCCGATAGAATAGTTCGATGCAGTCGACGTCCTTGTAAGCTACATAAAACATGAAATTTTTTAAAGTACTTGTATCTTGCAAAAAATATTTTCCCGTTGGTTTGTAAAGTAAAATTCTGGTGGCAATCGAGTCAAAACTTTCGCACTATATGCTAGGCCTTTTTGTTAGCCTAATTACCTTTAGTCTCAGTACCTTGCCGAGGTACTCGGAGTTTAAGGATTCGACGATCAGGCAGAATCAGCTACTCAGGCTGTTGTGTATGAAATGCTTAAGTGCATGGAGTCGATGACACATTATGTTACTTGAAGAGGGTGCAACCCGCGAGTGTTTCTAGTGCGACTTAAAAAAAATCAATTCTAAGTAGTGAGAAACTTAGCTTTATTAGTAGTTGTCGTGGACGAAGTCGATGCGGTGAACGGATCGTGAGAGCCAATGCAATTGGCGGATCACGAGAGTTGATGCAACCTGCATCTCGCAGTTGCGGGAGCCGATGCAACCGGTGGGTCACCACAGTGGAAGAGCGGAGTGGGTCGTGCGTCGGATGGAGTCGACATAGCAACGAGTGGACTCATCGGCAGACGTAGTTGATGCGGCAGAACACTATCGCAGCGACAACGGGTTGCCGGAGTCGATGTGGTAGCGAGTTCTGCACCTGAAGATTGCCGCAGCCGAAGGCCATAGCAAGTCATCGCATCCGAAGAATACAGTGGGTCATCGCAAGGGAAGACGGTAGCGGGTTGCTGCAGCCGAAGACCACAACGGGTCATAGCAGTCAAAGAACACACAATACGCTAGAGCTTATGGAAACAACCGATCGCACGAGAGAGTCGAAGACTCAGTAGATCGGCGAAGTTGAAGACTGCAACGGTTACCGTAGCTGAAGACTGCAAGAGGTTGCCGAAAACGAGGGAGCCCTCGAGTCGCCGAAGCTGAAGACCGCAGCAGGTCGCCGAAGCCGAGGTAGCCCCCGAGTGTAGAGTCGATGTGGTCGATGTAATTGAGTCGGCATTCTAGAGCCAATGCGGCGAGCGTGTAGTCCAGGTCGATGGAGTCATGCGATATACGTAGCCAAAGCGGTGGACCAGAGTTGACGCAGCCTCCGGGTGTAGAGTCAATGTAGCGTTTGGAGTCGGCGGAGAGGCGAGTTATGTGGTGGACATGGAGTCGACACGGTGGCGAGTTGTCGGCGGAAGGAGTCGATGCGAAGGACGTCATGGACGCGGCCTCTGAGCATATACATGAAGCTAGCGACGAATAGTCGAGGCTGATGGATTCGCGCTGTGGAGTCACGCGGCGGACGTGGAGTCGCACAACGGACGGGATAGACACCGTGGTAGCCAGAGGAGTTGATGCATCAGCGATGAAATAGACCACGGCGAAGCGATGATAGTGTTGAAGTCGAGCCGTCGAGTACCGAGTGATCACCGGTAACAAAATGCATGTGTGTACGATTCGATTGATCCGATCTGTATCCCTCCTCTTTTTTGTTAGCTTCTTCTTCACGTGAAGCTCATGCAAATTGCCTTGCCTTGTCATCGTTTTTTCTTTGATTCCACGGACTGCGTCGCTTGGTTTTCCTTGTATTTGAATATAGAATGCATTCTTGTGTGTTGCATCTCGGCACCAACAACTTATTTGATTAGGATTACTTTGGAACTTGGTGCCGGGACATATCTGGCCGACTTGGAATCAATAGGCTGCGCAAGTGGACTTGATCTGGTTAGTTTTGATGGCAACCGATGAATGCATCAAGCCACGCGTGTCACCATCCAGTCGCGTGTGGCAAATCAATTAAACCAATCTAAACTGCTGTTTGCACTTTCGTGTAGGTCTAGATTGCTTATTTTCTGCCTCGAGCCCCCAAACTTAAGTTTAGCACGTACGATCTTTGCACTACTAGTTTTTCGGTCCCCACCAAAATCAAATTCTCGATCTTGTAGATCGGATCGACTGTGTTCGAGGGCGGCGACAACGTTTGAACTCGCGAGCATGGAGCATAGATTTCTTTCCATTTTGTGTGAGATTGAAGTAGACGTTTATGTTGTTATTGATCCCATAGAGTCAAAGCGGATCCGACTCCTAGAAGCTACCGAATCGTAGATCGTCGATGATGGAACCGCTGAAGTCGAACATCAGCACACGGGCTTTCCACATACGGCACCAATTGACGTGGGGTGATCACGTCATGCCTATAATTTATGGACTTGGGTTTAGAGGAAGAGTGGCGCGCTGGAGACTTTTTCGGCTAACAGAAAAACAACACGGGGACATGAGGTTTACCCAGGTTCAGTCTCCCGAAGGCAAAAACCCTACTCCTGCTTGTCTGCTCTTGATTGATGGAGGAACTGGAGGTTACAATGTCGTCGAGATGGCGATGGTGTGCAGATTAGATCTGGCATGTGTATATGTGCTAGGGATTGATTTCTAGATCTATTGTCTATTATCGGAGGTGCCCTCCTCGTTGGACCCTCCTAGCCTTTATATCTGGGCGAGGCTAGGTCTCAGGTACCAAAACGAGTAGGTTCTAAGTTGGATTCGAACTCTAGTCTTCAGCTTTCCTTTTTTGCATGCTTGGACTCCGTGTCCATATGAGCTTCATATCAGCCGAACCGTCATGGGCGTCATGGACCTTGGCAGGTCATAGAGTGGGCCTTCCGTTGGACCACACCAGGTAGGATGTAGTCATGTGCCTATCGGACATACCTATGTCAGAACTTCATCGCCTACTCGACGCAAAATTCATTAAGGAAATAAAAAAATAAACATGGGGTGCCAACCCAATATGTGTTTCGAAGAAAAAATACGGTCGAGCTACGTATGTGTATTGACTTCACCACACTAAACAAGCATAGTCCGAAGGATCACTTTCCACTCCCGCGAATCAATCAAATCATCGATGCAACCGCCAGGTGCGAACGTCTTTCCTTCCTGGATGCATACTCCGGATACCACCAGATCTAGATGAAAGAAGAAGACCAAGACAACATAACATTTATCACACATTATGGTGTGTTCTGCTACACTATAATGCCTTTTGGGCTGAAGAACACGGCTGCCACCTACCAGCGAATGATGCAAAACTGCCTAGGAAACCAAATCGGCAGAAATGTCCAGGTCTACATCGATGATGTCGTGATTTCAACAGAGCAAGAGTCAACCTTTATCAATGATTTACGCGGAACATTCAATAATCTCGATAAATACTGCATAAAGCTTAACCCTACGAAGTGCTCCTTTGGAGTCCCCACTAGGCAACTCCTCGGGAACCTCGTGTCGACCATGGGGATGGAAGCAAACCTAGAGAAAATACAGGTGATCCTAACTATGAAGAAGCCAACAAATCTACGAGGCATCCAACAGCTAGCTAGAAGCGTGGCGACACCAAGATGATTCATCGCTCGGTTAGGAGAAAAAGCGCTGCCATTGTACGCACTGCTGAAGAAATCGGACACCTTTGAGTGGACGAACGAAGCCCAGCGAGCCTTTGAAAACCTTAAGAAAACACTCTTGACATCACCTGTGTTGGTGTCACCCAAGGAAAAGGAACCACTATTGCTATATATTGCTGCTACCAACCAGGTGGTCATCACAGTATTGGTCGTCGAACGACCCGAAAAAGGAAAAACTCATGGTGTCCAACAGCCGGTCTACTACCTCAGCGAGGTACTATCTCCGTCCAAACAAAGGCACCCGCACTACCATAAGATTGTGATGGCCCAAAATATATCGAGCTCATTGGGAAACCCCAAGAGGAAGGTATGATGAGCACAACAGCAAGTTTTCCCTCAGTATGAAATCAAGGTTTAATCGAACCAGTAGGAGCAATGAAACACCCCAAAGGTGTTGCTAGCTGAGCCTTGGCAGGACGCACTACCGGTGCTAATAGCAACGTGGAGACCTGCACAACACAACCACAGAACTTTGTCCCCAACTTGTGATGAGGTTGTAATCTCACCGGTTTTACTAATTACAAAGGATTAAACGTATCGAATGGAAGGAAGTAATAGTTTGTAGAAAGTAAACACAAAGCAGTAAACAGTTGATTGTAGATTGAAAGTAAAAGAAAGGACCGGGGTCCATAGTTCACTAGAGGTGGCTCTCCTTAAGATAGATAACATGCTGGCTGAACAAATTACAACGGGGCAATTGACAAATATCAAGAAAACATTAAAGCAAATACTACTCATCTTGACTCCTTTGAGATTCGATTGGGCATTACAATATTATACATAGACCGCCATCCAACTGCATCTATGACTAATAATCCACCTTTAGGTTATCATCCAAACCCCCTCCAGTATTAAGCTGCAAGCAATGGATAATTGCATTACGAACTGCGTGTAAAGTAAACAATACGATTGTTTATGAACAAATGATTGTTGTTTTCTCCCTAGTAGCAACAACACATCTAGTACCTTAGAGATTTCTGTCACTTCCCCAGATTACCAGAGGCGTGAACCCACTATCGAGCATAAATACTAACTCTTGGAGTTGCTAGCATCTACTTGGCCAAGATAGCTACTAACAACAAAAAGCATGCAAGATCACAAATAGCAAAGACATGATAGAATCAATAATCAATCTGAAATAGCATCTCAATATCCATCGGATCCCCGCAAACACAACATGTAGAATTACAAATAGATGATCTTGATCATGAATGGAGCTCACAAGATCTAAACATGAAAGCACAAAGGAGGAGAACCAGCCATCTAGCTACTACATGGACCCGTAGTCCAGAGATGAACTACTCACGCATCACACTGGAGGCTTGCATGATGATGAAGAAGGCCTCCAGGGTGAATTCCCCTCTTCGGCAGGGTGCCGGGAAGAGCTTCATATCCCTCCCGATCTAGGGATGGAGATGACGACGGCTACAGACTCTTTCGTGGAATTTTGATCGGGTACTTAGGGTTTCCTTATCAGAGGCAATATATAGGCGGAAGGAGAGGCCGAGGGGGTGCTTGGGGCGGCCAGACCACCCCCTGGCGTGGGCCAAGCCTAGCCACGCGGCCAGGTGGTGTGGCCAGGCCCCAGCCCCTCTCCGTCTCGTATTCTGGCTCCAGGTGTCCCTCGGTAAAATAATGACTTTGGCTTTTGTCCCGTCCAATTCCGAGAATATTTATTTTCTGACTTTCCTGGAACCAAAAGCAGCAGAAAACATGCAGCTGGCACTGTGGCTCTTGTTAATAGGTTAGTCCAAGAAATCATATGAAAAGTACTCCAAAGTGTGGACAAAACATAAGAAAGTAGATAAAACTAAGCATGGAACATCAAACATTATATATACATTTGCAATGTATCAACATCCCCAAGCTTAACTCCTGCTCGTCCTCGAGTAGGTAAGTGATAAAAAGAAATAATAATTTTTGAGGTGACATGCACCATCATAAACTTGATCAAAGTATTTGTAAAACATTCAAAGCTGGGAGCATAGTATTTCAATCATAACATGAAAGACAAAGTTCTAGCAATACGACAAAGAAACTATGATGCAACATGAAAATGCACAAACAAAAGATTAATGGATAACAATGCTTTGCAAGACGTTTGTTTGTTTCACATAAAGAAAACATAGCATAATAGTATTTAGCGTGTCCCTCATAGAGTAGAAAATATAAATGCATAGGACACTTTCAAAGTTCATAAGAGTGACTAGATACAAATAGTTTAAAACAAGCAATATCAAAGCTTTGCATCAATCAATAAGTCTCGGGACAATGCACATAGAACTAAGAATGGCCACTATGCTCTCAAAGTAGGTGCATAAAGATAGAAGGTGGAGACTCAATATATAAGTGGAAGAAAGGCCTTCATAGAAGGAAGTAGGGATTCAAGTTTCCAAAAATTATGGTACTTAATAGCTTTCAACTCTCATTGCCCCTATCATAAGCATCTTGAAGTGATTAAGGTTAAAGTGAACAAACTATGGTGTATATGCTTGACGAAGTATAAGATGGAAATCTCATGTCCCTTGAATACGAGGGCCGCTCCTGATGCTACAAGTTTAGTCATCGGTAAGTTCTTGTCATCGTAAGTACATGTGTATCATAGAGAACCGCCAACGGGGTACCCCTTGCACGATGATACATAAGAATCCCCATATCAAAATGACAAGGCAAGCAAACAACGAGCATCTCAGCAATCTTCTTATTTACCATGGGAATATGGTTCTTTTTTCTCTCTTTGCTCTTTTGATAATCTCTTTTTTTCTTTCTCTTTTTTCTCAATATCAGACTCTTTTTAATAAGAAGAATGCTTCATAGACAGCTTATTATGGTTACGCTACAGGTTTCCACCATGTCAGCATGGATTATTCCAGCGGCCCAGGCGTTTCTCTAACACATATACATAACTCCATGGACTTGTAAGCTCCCCTTTCATTTCACACCGATGACATCCATAGACAAAAGAGCATGATATCAACTAGGTATAAAGTACAAGTGCAATGTTGAAAGCGTTCCCCATGACAGCATGGTTCTGCTAATCCCCAACAAATAAGTGCAAGCATATACAACATAGACGACACAATGGTTCAAGTTTATTAAGGGCAAGAAAAGTTTTCTCATAACAAGTTCAATTTGGAAGGTAGACAAAAACATGAATATACTTGGAATAGCATATGCTAGTAGGTAGGTATGGTGGACTCTTTTGGAATAACTTGGTTTTAGGAGTTGGATGCATGAGTGGAACTCATACTTGGTTGTGGAGGCTAGCAAAAGACTGGGAGCGAAAAACTAAGAGAGCAACAATGGCCATAATCATGCAGAGCGACAACACATCATTGATCAAAGCATAAAGTGATACTACAAGCTGAAAACTAAAGGATCATAAAGCCTATGGTGACTTGATATAGTCATAACATGGTGTGAGCATGCGCCAAGTCAACCCAAATAAAGCATCAAAGGAATACCCCAATACTATGTTTTAATATGCTAAAACAACGCATGATCCTTCCAAGGCACATTAAGTAATCTCAATTGTTTATAACAAGTCATGCTACAGCAAAGAATACTAAGCATAGATCCAAAACAATATCAAGCATGGAATGACAAAGCATAGGCCATAGTCAAAAACAAGCTCTCTTTACCACTTAAGCATGAACTTTCCTACTCTATTCCAATCCAAACAAAACTATTTGAAAACCAATGTATGAAAGAGGGGGTCCAACCAATTTATTCAGCAAACTAAGCAAACCAAGCAAACTAAAAACCAAAACAAAAACAAAAAAGAAGACGCTCCAAGAACAACACAGCTGTGCATGAAACAATAAAAATGAAGCGTTTGGAAGAAACCTGGGATTTTTATTGATGAAGAGGGGGATGCCTTGAGCATCCCCAAGTTTTGACGCTTGTACTTATTGGATATTTCTTGGGGTGACACGCGTGGCATCCCCAAGCTTGAGCTTTAGTCCATCCTTCATCTCATTACTCATTCCTTCTATACACCTGAAATTTTTCCTTCATACAAAACTTCACACAATCTTTATTAGCAACATTAGTGCACTCAAGATAATAGGTCTTTAGGTTCAGTTCTAACATCAATAAAACTTTCATTAAAACACAAGCTACTGTAGCACTTCCCTCAAAAAGCTCAATTCTCCAAAAGAACTCAAAAAGGAACCAACAAAAAGCAAATGCCGAAAATGGCAGAAATCTGTCAAAACAGACCAGTAGATAAAGACGATTTTTTTGAAGACCTTCTGTTGCTCAAATCAAAAAGTGTTGAAATAAAAAAAGTTAGATAACAACCTGGGGCTGAATAAAAAACATTCACGCCTCAAAAGGACGTACAATGATTTTACACGAATTTTTACGGTGAAGCACAGAAATCTGTTTCAGGACATAAAATTTCCCAATCATTACTTCTCTCTCATTAGAGGTTACTCTTAGCACAAAAAGCAAATAAAAAGGATGAGGAGCGGTTATTACTCAAGTAATAACTTCCAAGACTCATCTAAAACTTTTGGGTTATCTCCCAATAAGTACTTTTCTTTAACGCCTTTAAGTTAGGCATAAGAAGCAAGAAAAAGGATCAAGTGTTTTCAAATGAAGAAGCATTAAGATTAATACCAAAAATATCTTCAACCAGGCAAGGTATCTCATCCAAATAAGTTCTAGAGGATCCTTTCTTAATGCTCCTGGTTCACTATTTTCATTAAATGGGTTTTCGGGAACAATCCAATCAAGATTCTTTTCTATGGCTTCATGCATTGCTAAAAGTTTAAAGGGTATTGGTATCTTAGTTTCCTCCCCATTAGTTTCAGTTTTGCTCATCTTTTCTCGTGTACCAACAACATCTACACATGATCCTAGCATATTGAAATTTTCAAATACTTTTCTAGCTTCCCTGGCAACATCATAGAATTCCTTAAGCAAAGTTTCTAGAATAAAATCTCTCTTTTTAGGGTCATCAATTTCTTTAAGTTTGAGAAACATTACTTGCATTAAGGGGTTAAGGTTAACAAACCTAGCTTCAAACATGTGAACTAAAGAAGCTGCAGCAATCTCATAGTTTGGAGCAAGTTCTGCAAGGGATCTATCCTCAATATCCTCATGTTTACTAACATGATTAAAGAATTCTTCAATATTATCTTTTCCAATTATGGAACCACTACCTATTGAAAGGTCTTTCAGGGTGAATTTGGGGATCAACATGGTGAGCTAAGAAAGAGGTGACAACTATAGAAATACTTAATTTTTGTTTTTTAATAAAGAAAGCAAACTTGTAAAACTATTTTTTTGTGTTTTTGATAAAGAAACAAGAAAACAAAGCAAAACTAAACTAAGCAAAACAAAAATAACAAAGTAAAGATATTGGTTATGAGGGACTCCCCTTGTGAAGATGCCCTTGACTCCCCGGCAACAGCGCCAGAAAAGTAGCTTGATGGCCCAAAATATATCGAGCTCGTTGGGGAACCCCAAGAGGAAGGTATGATGAGCACATCAGCAAGTTTTCCCTCAGTATGAAACCAAGGTTTAATCGAACCAGTAGGAGCAAGGAAACACCCCAAAGGTGTTGCTAGCTGAGCCTTGGCAGGACGCACTACCGGTGCTAGTAACAACGTGGAGACCTGCACAAAAAAAACCACATAACTTTGTCCCCAACTTGCGATGAGGTTGTCAATCTCACCGGTTTTGCTGAAAACAAAGGATTAAACATATCGAATGGAAGGAAGTAATAGTTTGTAGAAAGTAAACACAAAGCAGTAAACAGTTGATTGTAGATTGAAAGTAAAAGAAAGGACCAGGGTCCATAGTTCACTAAAGGTGGATCTCCTTAAGATAGATAACATGCTGGGTGAACAAATTAAAGCGAGCAAATTGACAAACATCGAGAAAGCATACAAGCAAATACTACTCATCTTGACTCCTTTGAGATTCGATTGGGCATTACAACATTATACATAGACCGCCATCCAACTGCATCTATGACTAATAATCCACCTTTAGGTTATCATCCGAACCCCCTCCAGTATTAAGTTGCAAGCAACAGATTATTGCTTTACGAACTGCGTGTAAAGTAAACTATACGATTGTTCTATGAACAAAGGATTGTTGTTTTCTCCCTAGTAGCAACATCACATCTAGTACCTTAGATATTTCTATCACTTCCCCAGATTACCAGAGGCGTGAACCCACTATCGAGCATAAATACTAACTCTTGGAGTTGCTAGCATCTACTTGGCCAAGATAGCTACTAACAACGGAAAGCATGCAAGATCACAAATAAGAAAGACATGATAGAATCAATAATCAATCTAAAATAGCATCTCAATATCCATTGGATCCCCGCAAACACAACATACAGAATTACAAATAGATGATCTTGATCATGAACAGAGCTCACAAGATCTAAACATGAAAGCAAAAAGGAGGAGAACCAGCCATCTAGCTACTACATGGACCTGTAGTCCAGAGATGAACTACTCACGCATCACACCGGAGGCTTGCATGATGATGAAGAAGGCCTCCTGGGTGAATTCCCCTCTCCGGCAGGGTGCCGGGAAGAGCTTCAGATCCCTCCCGATCCAGGGATCGAGATGATGGCGGCTACAGACTCTTTCGTGGAATTTTGATCAGGTACTTAGGGTTTCCGTATCAGAGGCAATATATAGGCGGAAGGAGAGGCCGAGGGGGTGCCTAGGGCGGCCAGACCACCCCCTGGCGTGGGCCAAGCCTGGCCGCGCGGCTAGGTGGTGTGGCCAGGCCCCAGCCCCTCTACGTCTCGTATTCTGACTCCAGGTGTCCCTCGGTAAAATAATGACTTTGGCTTTTCTCCCGTCCAATTCCTAGAATATTCATTTTCTGACTTTCCTGGAACCAAAAACAGTAGAAAACAGGCAGCTGGCACTATGGCTCTTGTTAATAGGTTAGTCCAAGAAATCATATGAAAAGTACTCCAAAGTGTGGACAAAACATAAGAAAGTAGATAAAACCAAGCATGAAACATCAAAAATTATAGATACATTTGCAATGTATCAGATTACATATGGTGTCTTCATGACGACTTGAAATCTGCGCCATTACTTCTCCGAGCATCTAATAGTAGTGGTCAACGAGGCTCCCCTCTCCAACATCCTCAACAACCCCGAACAACATGGTGTCTCTCTTGTTGGGGCATAGAGATATCCCCTCAAGATATCACGTACGAGAAACGAAAAAAATAAAATCTCGGGTTTCTCCTGACTTCATCATAGAGTGGACAGAACTCCAAAGCACAGATCCCCCAGACTTGTCGAGTGCATGGACAATGTATTTCGACGTGTCCAAAAGAACTGAAGGAGAAGGAGCTAGCATCATACTTATATCACCCCAAGGAGACAAGATGCGCTACATACTTCGGATTAGTTTCCTGAATGCGTCAAACAATGAAGTAGAATACAAGGCCCTGTTGCACGATATGCAAATGGCAAAAGCTTGCGGTCCAACTCGCCTCAAAATCTTCGGAGATTCAAACCTCATTGCACAACAGGTAATGAATAAGTGTGATGCCATCATTGACAACATGATCATGTATCACGACATGTACAACATCATGGAGGGCTACTTTGATGGGTGTGAGGTGTCCCATATCAGCAAAACAAGCAACACGGAAGCTAACAATATCGCAAACATTGGGTCCCTCTGCCTACCTGTACCACCCAAGTTTTTCTGGGAAGAGATCAGTGAGAGCTCCATCAAGGTCAAAAAATCCACTGAAACCATGAACCTAAGGCACACAAGGGGGAAAATCCATAGATTGACTCGAGGGCTGCACCATCACCCGAACTCACACTTGCTCTCGAAGATGAGGAAGAGCCTGAAGACGTCATGATGATAGAAACCACGTGGATGCAGCCGTATTTGGCATACATGATAGACGGAGAACTCCTAGAAGACACAGTCGAAGCACAACACATCACCCGCCGGTCCAAGGACTTCTAGGTAATAAAGGGAGAACTCTACGAAAGAAGCATCTTGGGTGTGCTCCAATGATGCGTGACACCAAAATAAGGGAAGCTTATCATCATGGACATCCACGGAGGAATATGTGGCTATCACGCCAACAGCCAATCAATAGTAGCAAAGGCCTTCCGTGCAGGATTCTACTGGCTCACCGTGGTCCAGGAAAAAAAGGATATAGTATGGACATGTGAAGCTTGCCAGAGGTTTGCTACAAAACCCAATGCACCCGCGGCAGAACTGCCCCCCATACCTTTGGTCTGGCCGTTCGCCCAATAGGTACTCGACGTGGTGGGAAAACTCCACAAATCATCACCTGGAGGACACATCTTTCTGCTCGTCGCAGTCGACAAATTCACCAAGTGGATTGAAGCAATGCCCATCACCAGCCAAGATGCCACTTTGGCTGTGAACTTCATCAAGTCAATAGTTTTCCATTTCGGGGTTCCTCACAACATCATCACCAACAATGCATCAAACTTCACTTCTGGAAAATTCAAGGAGTACTGCAAGGAGATGGGTAAACAAGTGAGCTATGCATTGGTCGCCCACCCGCAAACAAATTGCCAAGTGGAAAAATTCAATGGCCTCGTGACTAATAACATTAAGAAAAACCTACTGACACCACTCAAAAGAGCAAAGGGTGTCTGGGTTGATGAGATACCCTCCATCCTATGGAGTCTACGCACAACCCCAAATATAGCCACACATGAAACTCCCTTCTTCCTGGTCCACAGAGTCGACGCCGTGCTTCTAGTAGAAGTTACTCATGATGCTCCATGAGTCATCGCATATGACGAAGAAAACTCTACAGAGGCACTCGACGATGATGTGGATGCACTCGATGAAGCTCAAGACGTCACCCTTGCAAGAGCAACCGCGTACCAGCAAAACCTACACAACTATCATAGCCATTGGCTGCACCCCAGGTCCTTAGCTGTAGGAGAGCTGGTCATTCGCCTCAAGCCATATGGCCATCGCAAACTCGACTCACCATGGTAAGGACCCTACATCGTCACAAAATTAATCCCTGGCGGAGCATATCACCTCCAAGACAAGAAGACCAGAGTCAAGTACTCCAACCCGCGGAACGTTGCACAACTACAATGTTTCTACGCCTAGGACATTTATTTCCCGCAATTTTCTTACAATAAGGCCAACGGCCAGGCGATTACGCAAAAAACATGTAAATCCATACCCGATATTAATAAAGCTAAGTTCTCTCAACCGAGTCTACTCTTTGTTACTCTATTTTATGTTACACCCGATACTCGGGGGCTTAGTCGAATAAGTTAATACATGGTCATACTCTGACACTCGGGGGCCTCGCTAGTCAGCGCAAACTTAAAAATTCTTCGGCTCCACTATGAAATACGTCCAAAACATGCTTTGATACGAGTAGCTGATCCAGCCCAACGGGCATCAGGCTAACAAAAAGGTCTCACGCAGGGATAAACAACAATATCCATCAACAAAAACACATCAAGTTACAAGTAAACAATAGTTATACTTTTGGCCGATACATACACATATTTTACATAGTTTACATGCCCTTTATTCATAGGTAACTGTCCTAACTATACGACAAAATTTAGGAAAACAATCTTGGCCTGCGTCAAGGCACCGACGTACAATTCAGATGGTAGATTTACGGGAAGCCGTATAGTGAGGAGCCATGGCCACATCACCACCATCCGGGGAAGACAAAAGACTCTCCGATACAACATCTAGATCCAGCATCGGATGATGAACACGCACCCAAGTAAGAGAAACCTTGGCACCCACAATAAGTTGAAGCTTGATAAAGTGGTGGATCGCTTCACCATGCTAGAACTCCTGCATCATTGCAGCCAGTCCCTGCGACCGCGGGTCTCTGAGAAACATAACATTGCACACCATCGCCAAAGCGAAGTGACAACACTTACAAATTCCCCAACATCCGGCACCCGATCTTGAAGCAACGCCAAAGTATATCCACGCTGGTGGTCAGTTCAGAAATACTTACCAGCACCCAACGAAGCATCCATCAGAGCAACCATCCAAGCTTTAAGATGTTGCGACTCCTCCACCACACTTAATCGAATGCCTGGAGTAGACACAGTTATTCTACATCAATGAAACCTAAGAAGATTCAGATACTCGGGGGCTCCGCAAGAAACTCACATAACATATTTTTTCTCGCCCTCAAAATTTCCTCAAGGAGATATTCCTCGCATTCCATGACTTTCTTTGATTTGGAAACGGTGACATCTACCCTAGCCTTCATCACCCTAAGTCCCCCTTCCAGCTATTTGATGCGGTAGATATTGTCAGAGTACAATGAAGGATTAACATATCAGGTGTTTGTCGTAACATTGGTGGGCACATCCTTTTCATCTTGGGAAGCCAAAGAAGCAGGAGAAATGGACGGAATAGGAGTAGCCAGTGAAATAGGAACAATCGAATGACCGGGAAAGTCCAACGAATTCCAAGGAAAAGAAATGCGAGAAAGCAATCAACAAGAATCCATCGATAGTTAAACTTATTGGATCACCCAAGGGTACAAAATGTCAATATTCTACGAAGTACCACAAAACTATACATGAAACCAGGTTCATTACAAGAACTTCAAATAACTAAAACAAACTAGAGCTAAACTAGGTGGCGTCGGTAGCAGCCACATGAGTGAGGTCGACGTGGCAGCAGCCAAAGTATTGGTAGCTAGAGCGGCAACTGGAATTTTGGAGAAACGGGTAGTAAAGACAACATCCACTTCCTCAGATATGTCAAGGCCCATAAGGAAATAAGGAGTCCATGAAGCATTTGAAGGCCATGAACTAGGCGTGTTGGTCAAGATAGAAATATGAACCAACATAGTCGAGTATTTGTAATCAAACTTGTAACCGACCCGTATTGGACTCTGAGACCTAGCCTCTCATATAAGGGATGGGAGGAGCCGACGTAGAGGCCACCATAGCTTTGAGGAGACATAACCCGCCGTGAGTTAGATTGCATCTAGCGAATCAGCAACTTTGTAACTATTTCTTTGCAACAAAGCTCAGACATGATTTGACTCCCTTGTTTGTCTGACAGGCCAATGAAATCCCCAGTGCTTTCGTTTCCATCAAACTCAAGTCTATAATTGTGGACATTGTCGAGGTTATCCCTCGTCAGGCACCGTCTCCGAATTCCAACATCACAACAACATTTACTAGATCAAATATTTCGGAATATTTGCTTCTTGAGTGTCCTGCAACATTGAAATCGAAATAAACAATGAGTAATGTTCTACACAGTACTAGTCAATAGACAAGTAGACATCAAAATTGAAATTGGAATCAGTGGAAAAATTAACCCATTAGCGTGCCCTCTTGTGAATTCTTGATGACCCTGCTCTTCTTCTTCCTCATCCTACACTGCTTCTTCTTCCTCAGCCTGCTCTTCTAGTGCGATCTAGTCTGGTCCTTCCTCGCCGTCCATCAATGGCGGTCTAACGGCGGCGTTGTTCGTCGCCCGGAGTCGGAGATGCACATGGCGGGCGTGGTGTGGCGGAGGGACCACCGACCGCGGAAGAGGAGGCGTGGTGGCGGCATGTCAATGCCCTGACTATGGAATCAAGGGGATGAACTAGAATCAAAACTATAATTGACTATAATTTGGGGAAATCGAATAAGGAAGTATATGGGAATCTAGGGTTTTTCTTATCTCATACAAATATTCGAGTATATCCTTACAGACATGCGAGCCATGCTATATATAGCCAGCGAGCTAAGTTACATTAATCGATTGACCATTAAGACATCAACAGTAAAAACTAGAAGACTAGGCATATTAACCGTTGACTCCTCAATTCAATCTCAAGCGTTGGTTGTCTGAAGAGTGCACCGAGCATGACAATACCCTGCTTGGCGTCGATATGTGCTATCGTTTACTTGATCATGGAAAATTCAGCACGAATTTATGTCGTTGCTTGACTATTAACATGCACACCATCCTTGATGGACAAGATCTCTGCAAGCTCTATTTCATCCCAGGTGAATGCGACTGGGGGTGGCGACAGTGGAGCAGGGGAATTAGGGATGGAGGGAGAGGTCGAGGGCCTAAGTGTCGTGGCACTCGTGAGTTTTTTTGAGGGAGCTCTCGTGAGCTTTGTTATAGCGGAACGACCGAGCTTTATTGATCAATAGGCATAATGTTTACATGAATTCCCAAGAAATATGGGGATTAGAAAACCACACATGTCTACCTATGTCTAGAGAGGTCGCATGGCGAGCAAGCCTACGAGCCTCAACATTAGCCTCACGTCGTTCACGGGTGAAGGTCATCTCCTGAAATATATTTTTGCTAATCATGATCTCCTTTATTACCATGCAATGGTGTCCACAGTTCAAACCCCCATTTATCTCTTTCACCATGTTTAGGCAATCTGATGCAATCTCCAATTTACTTTCTTGGATGTCCTCTGCAAGAACCAAAGCCTCCGCACATGCTTGAGATTCATGTTGAATCTTGCTAAAGCGACTGGCCATTTCGACCATTTCACACATTATCGACTGAAAGAAATAAAAACAGGCTTAAAACACTCAGGGGCTGTACAGGAAAATCAAGATGTGAAAAATAAAAAGGAGGCAACCACTGACATGATTCATATCAGGCTCGGCCGGGTTCTCTGACAGGACTATGCCTTTGCCAACATATTTCAACTTCTTGCGGGAAGGAGCTTTGGAAGTCACCTCAGAGTATTTCAGTGTTAGGTCACCCGCAGTTTCTCCTTGCGGATTTGCCAGCTCCGTCATTTTTGAGGGTGACTCCATCAAAGCATCCCTCCCATCAGTTGCATCCGCAATAGGCAGCCTTGCAGAAATTTTCACCTCCTCATACCCACTAACCCAAAGAATAAAGGGATTTCGGTAAATAAGTATAATAAAGGAACTTAATTGAAGAAAACGAACAAGGATGAGTACTTACAAGCCTACACTTTTAGCAAATTGAAGAAGACCCCTTTTTTCTATGAGGAGCTGCTCTGAGTGGTTGAATCAGTTTCAGTTTCGAGGCACTCGAATCATCAGAATCTTCGACATCTTGGACGTCCATGTCCTCGCGCTTCATTTTCCTTGGCTGGCAACAACCCTAAAGGAATCAAAATTTGCGGAAGGAACAACTTTGGTATGTGTACGCGAGGAATGAGAAACAGAATTTTCAATGTGTTCCTCAATATCCCCGATAGTATCATCCTCAACAAATTCTTCGGATACAGTCGCAGTGACATGAAGCTCGCCCTTTTCAGGCAAAGGGGGAAAGGAATCCAGATGATCATGACCCTATGAAAGAAGTAAGACCATACGGAAAATAAGATTATGAAAAAGTAGAAGCAGGCAAGTTAAAAAAAGAAGTAAACTTACATCAGGAACAAGGTCCTTCTTGTGGTAAGGTTCGACCCGACACTCTGATGGCACAACATCCTTCTTCGTGAGCGTGGTGAAGGACCTCACCCTTTTCTCAAGATCAACAATGGGCATATTTTCGGGGGAGATCCTCATCGAGTTCTTTTTCCCAGAGTATGCCCACATACCCGATAATCTAGCTTGGATAGGTTGGATGTGTATCTGAAGGAAATAAGCAATGATTTACAAACCTAACAGTTCTTGCCCAGATCGGGTGTGTAACTGGTCAATTCGGTGCAACATCGGCTTGATCTCCTTCATTTCCTCTGCACTTGGGCGCTACTCCCAAGAACTAAGCCTCCAATAGGTTTTCTTCGGGTCAAAGGGTGCTAACCCGAATGATTGACCCTCAACCTACTGGTCCTTGATGTAAAACCACTTCGACCACTAGCCTTGAACATAATCCGCAAGTTTGAGATCAAAGTAATCAACTTCTGGGCGGACGGAGATTATAGCGCCACCAACCTCGTGGACGATAGTATTGGTGGCATTTCTTCAGACACAGGAAAAATGTTTGCATAGGCCCCAGTGGGGATGGATCCCGAGGAAACTCTCGCAAAGAGTGATATAAACAGTGATATGGAGGATGGAGTTTGGCGTGAGCTGATAAAGTTGCATGCCGTAAAACAAAGAGGAGCCCACGAAGAAACTCATGGACAGGAAGCGAAAGGCCGCATAAGAGAAAGGACAGGAACATTACCCCCATCCCTATTGGGGTGCAGGAGTTGCTTCATCACCAGGCACCTTGAAGTAGTTCTCGGCGAGCAGGCAGTACTTGAGGGCATCACGCAGCTCTCGCATAGAGCACCTTGAGGGTTCCCACCCAATGGAACGTAGCTTGGTGGCCATAGCATCAACGACGGAGGAAGCACCCTTGCTCCTGCCCATGGCGAAGAAGTTGCAAGATATTATGTGCAAGAAGCTAAGTGCAGAAGCAAGGACAACGATGATGCAAAATGATATGGAGTGCAAGGAAGAAGAAGACTAGCGGCGGAGGAGGGGATGATCAGTAAAAAATTCACCCCTCAGCGCTTATAAAGCAATCATCGCAGGTCTAGGGCCGTTGGTGTCGTGCTGAAACCTAAGGACACCACGTGTCTAGAGTTAGAAAGGGATCAACCGTAATGAGAGGTAATTATTGCGGTAATTTCAGAGAAAACCGCGCGGTGCCTCGATTATCGTGCAAATGTGGGGTTATGCGATCAAACTCACCGCTGACATGGACCCCACGCGTCGTCATCTCATGTCATGGGCCCACCACTGAAATGTCCCATCGCGAGCACTAGAATGTGACCAAGGCACGCCATCATCATCATCAATAATGACATCATGGAAAGCAATGGAAAAAATTCGGATGCATTAAAGAAAGAACCCGAGAAAGTAACTTCAAGACCCGAGTCAAAGTAAATTTCTCGAATGAATGACTTGAGCCTACACTCCAATATAAATATTCGACCGTAGCCTCGGGGGCTACTCCCATCGGGAGCGTTGACCGCGCACTCGATAGAATACTGGAAAAAGAAGACCTGAGCTAAAAAAAGTCTCGGTGATGAAGACTTAAGCCTAAACTCGAATACAAATATTCGACTATAGCCTCGGGGGTTACTCCCATCGGGAGCACCGGTCGTGCATCCGATAGAATACAAGTAAAAATCCTCCAAAAGGAGACGATGAACCGATGAGTATTACACAAGTGTATCCTTAGACGGTAATCCTAGTTATAAACAAAAAAAAACAAGATGACAACTTCAGTAATTCCAACAGCCAAACAAGGCAGTCGATAAATTATAAAAAATCCTCGGACCATGTTTGCCGCGATAACCTGTCTGAATGCCATGTCTCTCGACATGAAGGTAAGATCCCAGGATCCGTCCTATGAGGCCTAGTAATCGCACCTGAATGCGCTCTGCTAGTTATTATCTGTATCCACAATACTATGAAAAATCCCGACGGACGCGTCGAGTACCCACAAAACATGAGCCTAGAATTCAGTACTCAATAAGACCTCCACAGTTCGAACTAAATTACGCCAGTACATACCGAATTCGAGTCCGGGAGTCGAGTTTGAAGTAGGTTCACGATGTCTTTGCCCAAGAGCATTTAACTGGTTCCCAATCCATCGGATGTACCAGACTTGTGTTACCAAAATGACAAAAATATTTATGAATAAAAAGTTTACTCAAATAAATCTTTAGTTCCAAACACCGAAAATATCTTTGAGACTCAACTCGAATCTACAACTCGGATGGAGTCTTGGGGTCTACATGGGTATGACTTATGGGTTTTCCATAATTGGTATACCTGGTACATGCTTAGACTACGACCCAAGGCCCATAAGGAAATAAGGAGTCCATGAAGCATCTGAAGCCCAGGAACTAGGCGTGTTGGTCAAGATAGAAATATGAACCGACATAGTCAGGTATCTGTAATCGAACTTGTAACCGACCCGTATTGGACTCTGAGACCCAGCCTCTCATATAAGGGATGGGAGGAGCCGACGTAGAGGCCACCGTAGCTATGAGTAGACACAACCTGCCGTGAGTTAGATTGCATCTAGCGAATTAGCGACTTTGTAATCATTTCTTTGCAACAAAGCTCATACATGATTTGACTCCCTTGTTTGTCTAACAGGCCAACGAAATCACCAGTGCTTTCGTTTCCATCAAACCCAAGTCTATAACTATGGACACTGTCGAGGTTACCCCTCGTCATACACCATTTCTGAATTCCAACATCGCAACAACATTTGCTAGATCAAATATTTTGGAATATTTGCTTCTTGAGTGTCTTGCAACATTGAAATCGAAATAAACATTGAGTAATCTCCTACACAGTACTAGAAAATAGACAAGTAGACATCAAAATTGAAATTGGAATCAGCGGAAAAATTAACCCATTAGCGCGCCCTCTTGTGAATTCTTGATGACCCTACTCTTCTTCTTCTTCTTCTTCTTCTTCTTCTTCTTCCTCATCCTGCGCTACTTCTTCTTCCTCAGCCTACTCTTCTAGTGCGATCCAGTCTGGTTCTTCCTTGCCGTCCATCAATGGCGGTCTAACGGCGGCGTTGTTCGTCGCCCGGAGTCGAAGATGCACATGGCGGGCGTGGTGTGGCGGAGGGACCCCTGACCGCGAAAGAGGAAGCGCGGTGGCGGCGTGTCAATGCCCTGACTATGTAATCAAGGGGATGAACTAGAATCAAAATTATAATTGACTATAATTTGGGGAAATCGAACAAGGAAGTATATGGGAATCTAGGGTTTTTCTTCTCTCATACAAATATTTGAGTATATAATGGTTGGTCTCAGACCATACAATTCTCAAGCATATCCTTACAGACATGCGAGCCATGCTATATATAGCCAGTGAGGTAAGTTACATTAATCGATTGACCATTAAGGGTGTGTTCAGTTGGTGTCACGAAGTGGTATGGAATGGAATGGTTCCACACCTGAGAGTCATTCTAGTGTTCAGTTGAGAAATGGAATAGAACGAGGTGGTTCCTCAAAATAGAATATTCCCTCTAGATCCAGAATGCACTCATTCTACCAAATTGGTGGAATCTCCCCGTTCCTCTATGCTAAAGCCACCCAAACTTTATCACTCTCTCTATTCTCTTGCCATATTTTTTGCTAAATGCACCCAAACATAGAACAGAATCATTCCATTCCACTTTTTTGGCCCAACCGAACATAGGATGGAACCATTCTATTACACATTTTTTGTCCTAACCAAACACAAGAACGGAACCAACTCATTCTAGTGGAATGGAACCATGACATTCCATTTCACTTCGTTCCAAACTGAACACACCTGGCAACAGTAAAAACTAGAAGACTAGGCATATTAACCGTTGACTCCTCAATTTAATCTCAGCCGTTGGTTGTCTGAAGAGTGCACCGAGCATGACAATACCCTGCTTGGTGTCGATATGTGCTATCGTTTACTTGATCATGGAAAATTCAGCACGAATTTATGTCGTTGCTTGACTATTAACATGCACACCATCCTTGATGGACAAGATCTCTGCAAGCTCTATTTCATCCCAGGTGAATGCGACTGGGGGTGGCGACAGTGGAGCAAGGGAATTAGGGATGGAGAGAGAGGTCGAGGACCTGAGTGTCGTGGCACTCGTGAGTTTTTTTGAGGGAGCTCTTGTGAGCTTTGTTATAGCGGAACGACCGAGCTTTATTGATCAATAGACATAGTGTTTACATGAATTCCCAAGAAATCCGGGGATTAGAAAACCACACATGGCGAGCAAGCCTACGAGCCTCAACATTAGCCTCACGTCGTTCATGGGTGAAGGTCATCTCCTGAAATCTATTTTTGCTAATCATGATCTCCTTTATTACCATGTAATGGTGTCCACAGTTCAAACCCCCATTTATCTCTTTCACTACATTTAGGCAATCTGATGCAATCTCCAATTTACTTTCTTGGATGTCCTCTGCAAGAACCAAAGCCTCCGCACATGCTTGAGCTTCTAACATCTTCAGATTAACTTCTCCATCATAAACCACCGCCGAGGCTGCTAGGAAAACTCCATTGCTATCATTCCCTCCCATTGATATCACCAGTGTTAATATCCCTTGCAACTTTACCATCGACATATAATTTGACCATTCCCTCCCAGATTGGCAGCACCTTATGTCGACATATAAATAGCAGCAGCACAATAACTGATTGAAATGTTCTAGGCAAACTCTGCAGATACCGTCTCTAGTTTCACTCTAATTCCTGAATGCCACTTATGTTGTGGTAGCGTAGTAAGCACGTGTAATCTGTTGCTCCTTTGCAAAAGCCAGAAACTTGAACAATGATTAAGAGCGGCTGCATATTGCTAGTTAGTTTGTTCACTGGCCTCATGCTGGCCCACGCTGCAGACAGTTAGAACTTCTCGATGGAAGAAGATTCATCAGAAAGAGCACAAGGCATAAAAAGCTATTTGAAGCAAACGATGTTCATTCCATTCATAAAAAAGTTCGATTACATCGTAGGGGTCCATGATCCAGGACTTCGAATGTTTACCTACATACATGTCGATGGCACATGGCCAAGGTTCACATAACACTAGAATCTGCGACTTCTAGAATCACTATGCAACTCTCGGGGTCTCGGCCGTGGTGGATCAGCTGGAAGGCGCCACTTGATCACTTGATGGATGGCATGTTCTTCACCTGATCCAAGGCGATCCGCACGGCCGTTCGAGCATGAGGGTAGTTGCCTTTGTAGACGACTTCAACGTAGCCATCCTCTACGTTGGAAACGACGACGGAAGGGTGCCAGATGACGAGACGCTGCCCGTTTGGCAGGGTTCCCGCCGGCACGCGCACCTTCACGGTTATGCCCTTCTTCACCGAGATCGACGAGGACCGTGGCTGGATCGGCGCGGAAGCGGGCCTCTTGATCAGCGCAGACGAGGGCTTCTTGATCGAAATGTACGGCTTCTTGGTCGGCGCGGACGAGGGCTTCTTGACGTACTCCCCGTGTTCTCCGGTTGTCTCGTAAGAGCTCGCCGCGGACATCTTCGTGGCGGCACCTGACGCCGTCGGGGCAATGGACTTGCCCATCTTCATGGCGAAGGGGATCAGCGCCTCTCGACGCGACGGGGCAGTGCACCTCCTTGCAAATATTTCGTTTGCGTAAAAAATTCGTTGACTCACGAAATATACGAAATTTCGTGCAAAAAAACAAAAATTTATTTGAATTTGAATAAATTCGAACTGATATTAATGGATATAATCAAATATACTATTTGACATACAAAGAATTTGTGCTGTCATAGTGGTTCGTACACAGTGACCATCCCAATTGTTTCCAGGTTCGAATCTTGCCGAAGTGCAATAGTTAGCAATTTTTTATTTACTTTAGCAGAAAAATGAAACTAAAACAAAAATTAGACTCTCTTGGACTCGAACTCAAGACCACAAGATGCAAAAGGGGGGTCTTAACCAGTATGGTAGACATTTTCCTGATTAGTAGATCTGATTTCGTATTTTTTTTACTAGAGAAGTTCAAATGGCACGAATTTTTTGAGCGAAATTTAAATATTTCGCTGACCCGCGAAACGAACGAAATTTCGCGAAATTTTAAACCCTGACGATCTTCTTAGTGGCAGCGCCCGGGGTGAGAACGCGTGGATGCGGCGGCGGGGCAGAGCATTTCCTTGCAACTCCTTCCCTCGGCGGCGCGCGTTGGAGAGCTTGAGGGTTGCAGCGGCGGCGCCCGACACCGACGGGTTCAGGCGCGGCGGCGGTGCAGAGGACTTCTTCACGACTCTTCCCTTGGAGACGTTGATGGCCTTCCTGCGGCGCTCAAGCTCGCTACGAATCTCGTTGCACACGGAGGACGAGCACTGCGCCATGAGAGCGGGCATGCTGCGATGGCAAGGAGGGTTCGGCGAGAGAAAGCGTCCTTCATGCAGGCGGCGCTAGGCATTTATCGAGTGGGAGGTCGTGGAGATGGAGTCGGAGTCGGACTCGCAACACAGCGTGGATGTCAAGCAGAGCGAGGTGAGAGCTGTAGCTCGATGGCAATGGTGGTGTCGCGTTTAGTTTTTGGATCGATACGTGGCAACAGAGGTGGAGTCGGACTCGTGGCGGAAGCTTGGATGCTAAGCAGAGCGAGACGATGGCAATGGCGGTGTCCGTGGCGCGTCGTTTGAGGTTTTCAGTGTACGGTTTGATTCGCACCGACGCATGCGCGTCCGCTATCTGAGTCCGAGTCCGAGTCCGAGTCCGAGTCCAGAAATCCCCTGGCACCACACCGCCCTGGAGCGCGCACGCGGCAGTCCGCCCACCAGTTGGCAGTTTCACACCTCCGCAAGCTTATATACAAACGATTTCGTAATGGACGATGCTAGGCGTCCCCCAAGGGATCTGATCACCCGATCCCTCGGGTCCCTAGCCATTGGATCGAGCAATCATGAGCCATCAGATCTCCCCACAGCTGTTTCCTTCGCCCCAACTCCTCCAAACCAGGCTGCACTTCGCCGCAAAAAAATCCCCTTGATTCCGGATCCTGGCAGGCTCATTGCATCCCACGGGCAGCTCCGCCATGGACTGCGACCACCGCCGTCCACCAGCCGCCGGCGAGGAAGCTCCTTGAAACAGAGGCCTTTGACTTGCAGCAGAAGCAACGGCTTCGCATCGCAACCCCCAACTATCGCCATAGAAACGCATAAACCTGCTCACCGGCGTCGCTCCTCCCTAAGCCACGACCCTCACAGGAGAAGATGCCCGTCGCTGCGTCGAACCACCGTTCGCTTGTAGCTTTGGCCCATGGTAGCAACACCGATGGCATGTGGTAGCAAAGTCGATGGTCTATGCTAGCAACATCGATGGCCTGTGGTAGCAAAGACGATGGACCGAGGTAGCAAAGGCGATGGCCTATGATAGCAACGTAGATGGCCCGTGGTAGTAGCGCCCATGGCCACTGGTAGCAGCGCCCATGGCCCGTGGTAGCAACTTCGTTGACCCCGTGGTAGCAGCACCGATGGCCGATGGTAGCAGCGCCCATGGACGATGGTAGCAACTTTGATGACCCATGGTTAGCACTGTCCATGGCTGATGGTAGCAGCGCCGATGACCCGTGGTAGCAACTTCATTGACCCCGTGGTAGCAGCACCGATGACCGATGGTAGCAGCGCCCATGGCCGATGGTAGCAACTTCGATGACCCATGGTTAGCAGTGCCCATGGCTGATGGTAGCAGCGACATCGTCTTCTTGCAGCACCGCTGCCTCGATTTGCAGTGTAGCGCGCGCCGATAACGGCAGGCCACCATCAGCCGGGAGGAGGTGTAGGCACCCAATCATGGGAATTAAGGAGGGAGGCCAGGTGAATTTGGGGGAAGAAGGGCATGGGCGTGAGATGCGACGGAGGAAGAAGAAAGGAAAAGTAAGGAATGGGTGGAGGAGAGTACAAAGGAAAAGCAGTGGTGGCCGATGGTAGTGGGTTCCCGGGGGACACGTGTCGCGCATTGAAGACGGAGGACGCATAGCGAGCAATCTCCCGAGGGAGTTGAATCATTTCCCTTTCGTAATTAGTACAACTTTATCTTAAGATGCAATACTACCAACGCGGATTTTCCCAGTGTAAGTTGGGCCCCCGACACCATTACAACCGTCCGTGTGTTACATTTTGGCCCCTGTACTATTTAGATTTTACAAAGCTGCGAGAGAGGATAAGATAACCACCAGCTATCTAGTACTAGCTCATGTACGCGTCCCCTCCTAGCCTCCACGCCCTGCCCCTCCCAGCGCCGGCCCCCCTCCACGCGCGGCCTCCACACGCAGCGACGCCATGGATGCGAGCGTGGAGCCTCCACGGCGGCGCCGATCTGGCCTCCTCGCCCCAGCGCCTGCCTCCACACTTGGCCCACCTCCCTAGCACCGGCCTCCACGCGTGGCCTTCCCAGCACCGGCCTCCACGCGCGGCCGGCACACCTCCGCAGCGCCCCGTCGACGACGACCACACGTAGCTGCCCGTAGCCCCGATGTGCTTCCTCCTCGGCCCCCGATCTGGCCATGGAGGACATGTTCTTGGCTAGGAGTGGCCGGATTTGGACATGGAGGGCCTGGATCTTGGGCCCCTCCTTTCCGTTTTTTGTTTTTCTTCATGCTTGGATCAAATTCGTGGTTGAATATTTTGTTTGGATCAAATTCGTGGTTGAATCTTGATTGGATCTCTCTGTTAATGGGTTGATTTTTTTAGAGTATGTATTTTTATATTTTTATATTATTCATACAGTAGATCCAATCAAGAATCATGGATCCGACCTATCCCTGTCTTTTGATGTTTTAATTGGATTATTATATTTATTAGGTGACATAGATCTGACTTCATGTTCATGTGTTCCTATGATTCATGTATGAATCTTCTATGAAATCCTTGTATGTAAATATGTTATTTTCTGTTCATTTTTAGTCAAATGAAAATGATGTTAGTAAATCCTTGTATGCAAATCTGTTATTTTCTGTTCATTTTTATTCATGTATTTCTTCTATAAAAATTTGCAATCTTGACACCCTTATGGATCTGGTATGATAGGCTTGAATCTGTAATGAAACAATGAGTCTGAAAATATTTGAATTGGCCTCTGCTGAATTTTGTATGAACCATGATGAATCTTTTATGAAATATGCTTGAAACTGTGATAAAATTGCTAAGAAAAATTATATGAAACTTGTATGAAATGTTGTACAATATTCTTGGAATTCTGACTGAAATATTATATGAAGCTTTTATGACTGGTATGAAAACGCGTTGTCTGTACCAACAGTTTGAAACATGTTGAATTCTTACTGAAACTAGTATGTAGTCATCTATGAATCACGTTTGTCTCCTGGAGAATACAAAAGAACAACGTAAGAAATCTTAAAAGGATAGAGGGCATTGTGCAAAAATTAATTGGGCTTGAAGAATAAGGTGGAAGGGCTAATCTATGAAACTGTTAGCACGAATCTTCAATAAATAAACGGTTAAGATGGTGCGGGGGGCCCAACTTACGAGAGGATTCTATTTCCCCAATACTACACATAATAAAGGTGGTTCCTTTTTTGCGAATATACTAAAGGTAGTTCAATCGTAATTCAGAAAAAGAAAAATACATAAGGTAGTTCTTTTTTTTGTGAATATACTAAAGATAGTTCAGTCGTAATTCAGAAAAAGAAAAATATATACTATATGTATTTTTCTTTTTCTGAAAATACATACTAAGGCTACTACAGGAAATGGGCTCCCCTTGACCCGCTTACCTCTTGTCACCTCCTCCAGGGCGACGGGGGAGCCAAACCATAGCCTGCCACCGCCGTCCACCCCTACTTCCCCCTCCCGTCGCCATCCCAAGAGGCGGTTGCAGGCAAAGCCGCACGCCTCGTAGATGAAGGGGGCAGCGGGGATTCGTGCCTCGCAGCCAGCATTGGGGCCTGAAGGGAACAACACCTGGTGGCGAGAGACACGGTGGTGCGCAGCGAGCAGCGACGGCGACGGTCCATGTCGTGAAGGTTGGAGGTGCAAGCTCGCGACGCGGAGCCTTGGTGGTCGCAAAGCGACAACGGGGAACCTGGGCGCAAGCCTGCCTTCCTCCTATGGCGGCGAGGATGCGACATCACTACGGCACGCCGATGCGCGCAGGAACAGGTGTTACTCCACCACATCGATGTGGGTGCTTTGGCGACGATGCCGGCAATAGGGACGATGATGGCGGATGGAGTTGGCGCAGGATGGCGCCATGGCGGCATGGTCTTGTTGATACATTGCAAATGTATCTATAATTGTTTATGTTCCATGCTTGGTTTTATCTACTTTCTTGTGTTTTGTTCCAACTTTGGAGTACTTTTCATATGATTTCTTGGACTAACCTATTAACAAGATGCCACAGTGCTAGTTGCCTGTTTTCTGCTGTTTTTGGTTCCAGGAAGTCAGGAAATGAATATTCTCGGAATTGGACGGGACAAAAGCCAAAGTTACTATTTTCCCGGAAGACTCACAGAGCCAGAAGGAGAGTCGGAGAGGGGCCACAGGGTGGCCACACCACCCCATGGCGCGGGTCTACCTAGGCCGCACCAGGGCATGGTGTGGGCCCCCTCGATGGCCACCGACCTTGCCTCCTTTGCCTATAAGAGCCTCCTGATACCAAAACCCTAGATAGTCAAGCCTCTAGCCACGAAAAGTTCCACAGCGCCGCCGCCACCGAAGGGGAGATTCAGGGGACAGAAAGTCTCTGTTTCGGCACCCTGCCGGGACAGAGAAGTGCCCCCAGAGCCATCTCCATCGATCTCCACCACCATCTCCATCACCATTGCTGATTCCCATGATGAGGAGGGAGTAGTTCTCTCTCGAGGCTAAGGGTTCTACCGGTAGCTATGTGTTCATCTCTCTCTATGCATTATCTTATTGAGATCATGATCTTGTAATCTATAGATCTATTCTGCTACTCAAGTGCTTTAATGAATCTCTGCTCTCCCCATGTGTGTGAAAGTGACAGCGTGCTCACCATGGTGGCACTTAGGCTAGAGATTACAAATACTTGTTATGAGTTATATTTGGAGTTGGATGTCTTTATGAAATTGTGGTGTTTGTTGGAACCATCTAGTACTCAAGGTGACAGTGTGGGGTTTTCTAGATGGGAAAGGCTTACTTTGAGGTGTGTTGTTATAGCCCTACCATCGATTAGAGTGTTCAAGCAGAGAGTAGTATCATAAAGAGAAGATATTTATATGAGAGTGTTCACTAGTGAAAGTATGATCCCTAGGCCTTGTTTCTTAGCACTGAAACACCGTATGCTATTAGATCTGTTACATGTTTGCTTGATTCCATCCTTATTTCAGTTTTGCTTTAGTATCTTCCACGCCATCAAGTTATTTTCTATCACTGTTACCACTTATAATTATTCATACCACTCGTATTTCACAATCTCTTCGCTGAACTAGTGCACCTATACACCTGGCAAGTTTATTGAGTGTGTTGGGGACACAAGAGACTTCTTGTATCTTGATTGCAGGGTTGCTTGAGAGGGGATACCTTTGACCACTTCCTCCCCGAGTTCGATAAACCATGGGTGATCCACTTAAGGGAAAACTTGCTGCTGTTCTACAAACCTCTGCACTTGGAGGCCCAACAACTGTCTAACAGAATAGAAGTGCGTAGACATCAAGCTATTTTCTTGCGCCTTTGCCGGGGAGGTAAGGTAAAAGGTATTCACACCGGATGATTAAAGAAAAAGAACCTCCCACGGCAAACGCCTATTTTCTGGCGCCGTTGCCGGGGAGGTAAGGTAAAAGGTACTCACATCCTCCGGTGTGAGTGCTCGAAGTTATTCCCTTTAGATTCTGCAATTTTGTCTTTTTGTTTCTTGTTTTCACTAGTTAGGCTTAATGGAAAACAACAAAACAATTAGAGAGCTTTATAGTATTTATCTTGAGTTAGGACATGAAGTGTTTGAAGAGAAAATTAAAAAACCTATGGAACTTTATTTGCATGCTAATAGGAATGTTGTTAGTATGAATTCTTTGGATACCATTATTGCTAATGCTATGGAAAGGTCTAAGCTTGGGGAAGCTAGTTTTTATGAAAATGATCTTTTTAGTTCCCCAGCTTTGGAAGATAGCTATTCTATTGCTTATGATGATACAAAACCTCCAATATATGATGATTACAATGATGAATATGATATTTTCAGTTCACCTACTATTGAGGAGAAAATTAATTATGATTACAATATGCCTCCTATATTTGATGATTATGGTGAGGAGAATAATAATCATAGCTATTTTGTTGAATGTGCTCCCACTACAATTAATAAGAATGACTATGCTTATGTGGAGAGTAATAATGACTATATGCATGTGGCTCATGATAAGAATGTTTCATGTGATAGTTACATTGTTAATTTTATTCATGATGCTACTGAAAGTTATTATGAGAGAGGGAAACATGGTTTTATGCATCTCAATAATATTAAGTTTTCCCTCTTTATGTTGAAACTTTTGAAGTTGCACTTGTTTTGCTCTCCTATGCTTGTTGCTTTGTGCTTTCATGACTTGTTTCTTTACAAGATTCCTATGCATAGGAAGTGGGTTAGACTTAAATGTGCTTTGAATTTGCTTCTTGATGCTCTCTTTTATTTCAATTCATATTTCTTATGTGAGCATCTTCTCAAACTATTATGCCTAACTTAAAGGCGTTAAAGAAAAGTACTTATTAGGAGATAACCCAAAAGTTTTAGTTGAGTCTTGGAAGTTATTACCTCTATAATAACCGCTCCTTATCCTTTTTATTTTCTTTTTTTGCGAAGAGTAACCTCTAATGAGAGAGAAGTACTGATTGGGAAAGTTGCTGGCCCGAAACAGATTTCTGTGCTTCACCGTAAAAATTCGTGTAACATCTCTGTATGTCTTTTTGAGGCGTTAACTTTTGTGCTTCTGCCCCAGGTTGTTATCTAACTTACGTTAGTTCAACACTTTCGATTGGAGCAACAGAAGGTCTTCGAAAAAATTCGTCTTTACCTGCTGGTCTGTTTTGATAGATTTCTGCCATTTTCTGCATTTGCTTCTTGTTGGTTCCTTTTTGAGTTCTTTTGGGAAATTGAGCTTTTTGAGGGAAGTGCTACAGTAGCTAGTGTTCTAATGGAAGTTTATTGGTGTTAGAAATGAACCTTAAGACTTATTATCTTGAGTGCACTAATGTTGCTAATAAAGATTGTGTGAAGTTTTGTATGAAGGAAAAATTTCAGGTGTATGGAAGGAATGAGTAATGAGATGAAGGATGGACTAAAGCTCAAGCTTGGTGATGCCACGCGTGTCACCCCAAGAAATATCCAAGAAGTACAAGCGTCAAAGCTTGGGGATGCCCAAGGCATCTCCTTCTTCATCAATAAAAATCCCAGGTTTCTTCCAAAACTTTATTTTTATTGTTTCATGCACAGTTGTGTTGTTCTTGGAGCGTCTTCTTTTTTGTTTTAATTTTAGTTTTTGTTTGCTTGGTTTTTCTTAGTTTGCTTGAATAAGTTGGTTGGACCCCCTCTTTCATACATTGGTTTTCAAATAGTTTGGTTTGGATTGGAAAAGAGTAGGAAAGTTCATGCTTAAGTGGTAAAGAGAGCTTGTTTTTGACTGTGGCCTATGCTTTTTCGTGCCATGCTTGATATTTTTTTAGCTTTATGCTTAGTATTATTTGTTGTAGCATGACTTTTTATAAACAATTGAGATTGCTTAATGTGCCTTGGATGAATCATGCGTTGTTTTAGCATATTAAAGCATAGTATTGTGGTATTCTCCTTTGATGTTTTATTTGGGTTGACTTGGCACATGCTCACACAATGTTATGACTATATAAAGTCACCATAGCTTTTATGATCCTTTAGTTTTCAACTTGTAGTATCACTTTATGCTTTGATCAATGATGTTTTGTCGCTCTGCATGATTATGGCCATTATTGCTCTCTTAGTTTGTCGCTCCCAGTCTTTCTAGCCTCCACAACCAAGTATGAGTTCCACTCATGCATCCAACTCCCTAAACCAAGTTATTCCAAAGAGTCCACCATACCTACCTACTAGCTTATGCTATTCCAAGTATATTCATGCTTTTGTTTATCTTCCAAATTAAACTTGTTATGATAAAACTGGTGATTAAAGCTCTCACGAACTTGATGGCACACTTTACTTTTTTGCATCTAATAAACTTGAACCACTGGGTCCTTCTTTGTTGCGTATATGCTTGCGCTTTATAAGTTGAAATTAGCAGAACCATGTTTCATGGGGAACGCTTTCAACATTGCACTTGTACTTTGTACCCCGTTGATATCTTGTTCTTTTGCTTACGGATCCCGGCGGTGTGAAATAAAAGTGGAACTTGTAAGATCATGGAGTTTGTATGTGTGTTAGAGAAACGCCTGGGCCTCTAGCCTAAGCCATGCCTAATCATGGTGGAAACTTGCAGCATCACCATAATGAGCACTCTATGAAGCATCCTAAATAAAAACCTATGCAAATAGCAAATAAAAAGATCACTGAGATGCTCATTATCTGCTTGCCTTGTCATTTTGATTATGGGAAAGCTCCCGTATCATGTGCAAGGGGTACCTCGTTGGCGGTTCTTAATGATACACATGTACTTACAATGACAAGAGCTTACTCGTGACTGAAGTTGAGTAACATGAGGATCGGTCTTCGTAAGTAAGGGGCATGAGATTTAGGTTTATAACTTGTCAAGCATATCCTCTTAGTTGTGTCACTTTAACCTTAATCACCTTAAAGATGCTTATGATAGGGGCAATGAGAGCTGAAAGCTATAAGTACCATAATTTTTGGAAGCTCTTTATGAGAATTGAATCCCTCCTTCCTTCTATGAAGGCCTTTCTTTTACTTTTATGTTGAGTCTCCACCTTCTATCTTTATGCACCTACTTTGAGAGCATAGTGGCCATTCTTAGTTCTATGTGCATTGTCCCAAGACTTGTTGATTGATGCATAACTTTGATATTGCTTGTTTTAAACTATTTGTACCTAGTCACTCTTATGAACTTTGAAGGTGTGCTATGCATTTATATTTGCTACTCTATGAGGAACAAGCTGAATACTATTATGCTATGTTTTCTTTATGTGAAACAAACAAACGTCTTGCAAAGCATTGTTATTCATGAATCTTTTGTTTGTGCCTTTTCATGTTGCAACATAGTTTCTTTGTCTTATTGCTAGAACTTTGTCTTTCATGTTATGATTGAAGTACTATGATCCCAGCTTTGAATGTTTTACAAATACTTTGATCAAGTCTTTGATGGTGCATGTCACCTCAAAAATTATTCTTTCTTTTTATCACTTACCTACTTGAGGACGAGCAGGAGTTAAGCTTGGGGATGTTGATACATTGCAAATGTATCTATAATTTTTGATGTTCCATGCTTGGTTTTATCTACTTTCTTGTGTTTTGTTCCAACTTTGTAGTACTTTTCATATGATTTCTTGGACTAACCTATTAACAAGATGCCACAGTGCCAATTGCCTGTTTTCTGCTGTTTTTGGTTCCAGGAAGTCAGAAAATGAATATTCTCGGAATTGGACGGGACAAAAGCCAAAGTTACTATTTTCCCGGAAGACTCACAGAGCCAGAAGGAGAGTCGGAGAGGGGCCACAGGGTGGCCACACCACCCCATGGCGCGGGTCCACCTAGGCCGCGCCAGGGCATGGTGTGGGCCCCCTGGCTGGCCATCGACCTTGCCTCCTTCGCCTATAAGAGTCTCCCGATATCAAAACCCTAGATAGTCAAGCCTCCAGCCACGAAAAGTTCCGCAGTGCCGCCGCCACCGAAGGGGAGATTCGGGGGACAGAAAGTCTCTGTTCCGGCACCCTGCCAGGACGGGGAAGTGCCCCTGGAGCCATCTCCATCGATCTCCACCACCATCTCCATCACCATTGTTGATTCCCATAATGAGGAGGGAGTAGTTCTCTCTCGAGGCTAAGGGTTCTACCAGTAGCTATGTGTTCACATCTCTCTCTATGCATGATCTTATTGAGATCATGAGCTTGTAATCTATAGATCTATTCTGCTACTCAAGTGCTTTAATGAATCTCTGCTCTCCCCATGTGTGTGAAAGTGACAGCGTGCTCACCATGGTGGCACTTAGGCTAGAGATTACTAATACTTGTTATGAGTTATATTTGGAGTTGGATGTCTTTATGAAATTGTGGTGTTTGTTGGAACCATCTAGTACTCAAGGTGACAGTGTGGGGTTTTCTAGATGGGAAAAGCTTACTTTGAGGTCTGCTGTTATAGCCCTACCATCGATTAGAGTGTTCAACCAGAGAGTAGTTAAGAGTAGTATCATAAAGAGAAGATATTTATATGAGAGTGTTCACTAGTGAAAGTATGATCCCTAGGCCTTGTTTATTAGCACTGAAACACCGTTTGCTATTAGATCTGTTACATGTTTGCTTGCTTCCATCCTTATTTTAGTTTTCCTTTAGTCTCTTCCATGCCATCAAGTTATTTTCTATCACCGTTACCACTTATAATTATTCATACCCCTCGTATTTCACTATCTCTTCGCCGAACTAGTGCACCTATACACCTGACAAGTGTATTGGGTGCGTTGGAGACACAAGAGACTTCTTGTATCTTGATTGCAGGGTTGCTTGAGAGGGGATACCTTTGACCACTTCCTCCCTGAGTTCGATAAACCTTGGTGATCCAGTTAAGGGAAAACTTGCTATTGTTCTACAAACCTCTGCACTTGGAGGCCCAACAACTGTCTACAAGAATAGAAGTACGTAGACATCACTTGCCAACCCAGATATGGGCTCTTTGGGCCTGAACTGGGTCGGGCGGGCCCTGGCCGGTCTAGCCCCATGTGCCTGGGTGTGGCCACCCCCTCGTCTCCCACGTCTCCTTGGCTCCAAGTGCAGCATGTTGCTGCTGCTCTGGCTGGGTTGAGTTGAGCCCAACGCCATCTTGGCGTGGCGGCTTGAGGCACCCATGCGGCACTGGCAGCGGGGTGGGCGGTGTTGGGTGGCCGTCGATGCACCTTTGGGGTGGCTGCGCGCAATCCTACTGGCGACTCCTGCCATGAGGGCATCTGTGCTACTTGCGGCTCGGTGGTGCCCCGCTCAAGCGGCTTACCTCCTGGTGGGCATGGCCTCCTCGATCTGGCGCGCAAGACGTGCTTCCAGCGAAGTGGGAAGGGCCAGCGAGGGAGCTCGTCGAGAGGAACGGGAAGTGTTCGATCGCGGGGATGAGGTACCATGCTCCGGGCAAAAGCCTTGTCTTGCAGGGCCGGTGATGGTGACGCCTGAGGGTGTCGTTTTTGTTGACGCATCATCGACGAGTTTCGACATCTCCCTCGCCCAGGGTCTCATGTTGCGGGTGAAAACCTCAGATTAGGCTTGTCCGATCGGGCGTTGACAGCGTCCTTGGCGTTGTACCCTCCATGGAGGCATCATCTTGGGGATTTGAATGTGGTTCGGGCCGAAGTTCTTCGTCATCAATCCCGGTGTTGGCCACATAGGAGGTGTCTTGTTGTGATGGTGTGTCGGCCTCTCGAGTGGTATCGCGTCTTGCGCGATGATGATCCTCCTTGAGTGGCGCGAGCAAGCCTCTAGATGAGCGGTGGTAGCGGTGGTGGGTTGGCCTCTATCTTGATGGTGGGGTGGTGGTTTGAGGTTTCTAGGGGTAGCCGTTGCGCTGACCATGTACATCGGATTTGGGCTACGACCCGAGCAACAATGCTCCTAGGCCAGCCTTTGTTTGGCTCGCGGGTTTCAGGTGGAACATGTCTTGGCGGCGAATGGCTTTTTTTGGAAATATCGACAATGCATAATTAAATTAAAAGAGGTGCGACTTTCATCGGCAAGGGTTCTATTTAGCGGAAGAGCTTACTATGTGGCGTCTTGAAGGATCACTCGAACATATTTCGACCGTAGTCGTAGTCTTGTTTTGAGCACTGGGTGTTTGGCCTTTTCTTAGGCTTGTAAATGTGGGTATTTAGCCTTTTCTTGGACTTATAAATCAAACTCCTTTTCTATCAATGAATCGATTTTCGCAAAAAAGATAATACATAAAATTCGTTTTTTTTGCTGAGTTATACACGGCAAAGGGCTAAATACACATGGCAAAGCATGCGTTAACTCGGCAAAAAGGACATGATAAAAAAAAGGCCTGGCAAGAAAACTTTGCCGAGTGTATTTTATCTGAAACTAGGCAAAAATATTTGTTGGGTTATTTGGAGATACATGGCAAAAGAAAGGTGTTTGACGGCTGGCCGAGCTAACGGAGATGCCACATGTACACGGTCTTTAATGTGTGTAATCCGTGTCACACTGCAAACTTTTCAAATACTGCAAAAATAAATAAATTTTTACCGTGCATTTTCAAATGTGATGGCAAAAAAATACACGACCAAAGAATATTTGTTGCGTATTACACTAGGCAAGGAGCCCATATTTTTCATTTTCTTTGTTCTGCTTTAAATCCCTGCAATTCAAATTGAAATAAATATTTTTTGACTTTTTTTTGACATGCAAATAAATATATTGTCCCATTTTAAACAGCGGTACCAGTATATATAGAGGGAACACATATATAACTAGCATATCTCGCACAGATCCATCAAGTTCAAGAGCACATATACATAGTCCATCAAGTTACAACGTATTTTAAACATGTACAAATTCATCAAACAAGTCCATGAAACATTCAGCCAAATCCATCACGAACGATGAAGGTGTCTTTGATGCGATCCTACGAGTATGAAAGGAAAATAATGAGCATACATACAATATGGAGCAATATACAAAAAAAATACTTAAGTATGAAACCAAATAATGAACATACCAATTGATGTCAAAATAGCCATATTTCTCCGCGTTTAAACCTCATTTTTCATCATGCAATTGACAAGAAACTCTCTAACTTTGCCACTAACGACTAATTATTGTAAAGATATGCAAACCATTACTTTGAGATGTGTTGTGTAGAAATTCACGCTTTTGGAGACGAAATCTGAAGCCATAAATGAAGATTTTGGGGAAATCTACACGGCCAAGCAAACCTAGAGTCAATTCCAGACGCCAGAGGCCATAAAGACCGCTGGTACGGGCAAGGTCCGCCCGTACGGACCACCCGTACCAAGTGGTAGCGGCTTTGTCTCGTCAAACCCTACAACTTTTATGAAGGCGCCTATATATTTTAAGGTCCCAACCGCTGCGCAGAGGACCGCTATTCTCATATTGCATCACAACATCACCAAAGGAGATCCACCACCGTAGTTCATCCTCTCCACCATCCATCCTCTCTATAGCCATAATCATTAGTTCGTATTTTAGATCTCCATGTGATTCAGCGACCATTGTAAGAATATTTGATTTTAATCTAAGTATTTTGTATAATATTTTCTATTCTTGGTCTTATTGTTATGAATAAGTAGTCCTCATGGGCTACAGGTTGGGGTGAAACCTCGCAGCGATTATGTGCATCTAATCTATAGGAATATTGTGTATTGTTTGAATAAGAGATTTGTATCTTTGTTTCTTTGTCTCTTGTCTCAATATTTGGAGTTGTAGGTACTCAATACCTCCGAGATCGATAAAGGCTTGAGGTGAGATACTTGGTTAGCGGCGATCTCATAGAAAACTCAGTGATAGCAAGGGGAGTACTGTCTTTGCTTAATGATCCATTGGGGAACAACAACAACACTTTTTAAGGCTTTGATCTGTGTTCACTTAATAATTGTTTGTAGCCTGGTGCTTTGTGGTGCAAACGGTTGGATCAAAAGGCTATTGCTATGTCTATGGCTCGCATGGACTTTAGTATATTAGGATGTCCTGCCCATAAATTATATCTCTATTAAAATATTAGACATGACTATGCTTATTATTATCTTTATCCCATATGACGTGCAGCCGTAGGTGAACCATCCATTGAAACAATCCACAATATAAAGTAAACTAGAAAGGTCAGGTAAACAAAGGTAAATGAAAGAACAAAGTCTTGTAAACATGTTCTTATTTAATTCCTTTAGTATTGTTTCCCAAGGTTCGATTAAACCTAGGTCTACTAGGGAAAAAAATCTAATATACTACATTAGTGAATCCGAATCGGAGGTATCAATCATTTTTCTGGTGTCGTTGCCGGGGAAGTAATTCACTATCCTGGTAAGGTCACTAGAGAACTTGTTATTAGTTTTATTTTTGTTTGCAGTTTATTACTTGTTATTAGTTTACTTTCTTGCTATCTATTTTAAAATCCAAAAAAATTAGTTACTTGTTTATTTGTTTTCCTTATATTAAAAACACCAAAAAGAAAAGAATCATGGCTGAAAACAAACTTGGGGAGTATGCTACTCCTACTGATAATTTTATTCGTTCACCTATTACTCAGCCCGCTGTTGATGGAGAAGAATATGGAATTAAGCCTAACCTTTTGAATTTGGTTCAGCGAAACCAATTTGGAGGATCGTCTTCTAAGGATTCAGGTTTGCACCTTAATACTTTTACTGAAATTTGCGACATGATCCGCATTAAAGATGTTGACCCATATGAGGTTAAACGTGTATTCCCTTTTTCTCTTAGAGGTAAGACTAATAATTGGTTGCTAGCTTTGTCTAATGTCACTATTACATCTTGGTAGGAGTGTACTAATCTCTTTATGACTAAAATTTTCCCTCCAGCTAAAACTATGCTACTAAGATCCAACATCACTAGTTTTAGACAAGAAGACCATGAGCCACTAGCGCTGGCTTGGGAAAGGATAAAAGAAGCCATACTAAACTATCCTAATCATGGGATAGAAGAATAGTTGATATTGCATTTATTTTATAATGTCCTTAACCCAATGTCTAAGTCTATGCTAGATACCACCACATGAGGAACTATCATGGGAAAGCAAGTAAGTGTTGCAAAGAAATTACTTGATGATATGCAAAACAACAATGCCCAATGTCATGTGGAAAGAACCTCAAAGAGGGTGAATGCAATCACCGAGATAAACAATGAAGAGCTTAATACAAAGGTAGATGAGTGACTGAACATAGTAAAGGGTAAGGAAGATACCCAAATTAATGCTATCACTATTGATGTTAATTTTACAGCTCGCAATCCTTATAATCCTGTTTGTAAGAGTCAAAATTTTGGCACAAATTTTTAAAAGCAATATGCTAATCCTGTAGGTGCTCCACATAATAATTATGATAACAATAATGGAGAAAATCATGGCAAACTCTCGTTAGAACATACTATTAGGACTTTTATGCAAGCTCAAAACGAGAAAAACAATATGCTTATTAAAATCACAGAGAACCATGAATCTAGTATTGGTAAATTCTCTAACCATGCCATTGCAATTAGAAATGATGTGCAGGCTCTACAAGAAAGAACCAAGACCATGGAGGCACAATTGGGCAAAGTAGCCGAGATCCAAGCTCTCATACTTGCAAAATTCGCTGGAAAGACTGAGTCAAATCTAGTAGAGGACCTCAAGATGACAAGGGCGGAAGTAAAAGAAAAAAAGCTTGAAGAGCTGGACTATAGCAACACGCCAACACCAGAGTACACCGTGGAAGATTTTTTAAAGATGATCACCGTAAGAAATTCTGATATTGAACAAGGTAACGATGCTACATACCAACAATTTATTAAAGAAGTAGCATCTCAAGTTCGTGAACTAGAAATGGAGTATAAGAAACTAGTTGATAAGCTTCCAGCTAAGTTAGATAATATATTTGAGCCCGCTATTAAAGTTAAGATTGGTATTAATGAGATACCTGCACTTTGTGATCTTCATGCAAGCGTCTCAACAATTACCAAGAGTATATTTGAGAAGTTAAACTTGGGACCATTTGCAACTACTGAAATGAGACTACTGATGTCTACATACTTATATTCTTGTAGACAGTTGTTGGGCCTCCAAGTGCAGAGGTATGTAGAATAGCAGCAAGTTTTCCCTTAAGTGGATCACCCAAGGTTTATCGAACTCAGGGACGAAGTGTTCAAAGGTATCCCCTCTTAAGCAACCCTGCAATCAAGATACCAGAAGTCTCTTGTGTCCCCAACACACCCAATACACTTGTCAGGTGTATAGGTGCACTAGTTCGGCAAAGACATAGTGAAATACAAGTGGTATGGATAATTATAAGTGGTAACGGTGCTAGAAAATAGCTTGATGGCGTGGAAAAGACTAAAGGCAAACTGAAATAAAGATGGAAGCAAGCAAACATGTAACAGATCTAATTGCAAACGGTGTTTTAATGCTTAGAAACAAGGCCTAGGGATCATACTTTCACTAGTGAACACTCTCATATAAATATGTTCTCTTTATGATACTACTCTTAACTACTCTCCGGTTGGACACTCTAATCATTGGTAGGGCTATAACAACACACCTCAAAGTTCACTTTCCGCATCTAGATAACCCCACACTGTCACCTTGAGCACTAGATGGTTCCAACAAACACCACAATTTCATAAAGACATCCAACTCCAAATATAACTCATAACAAGTATTTGTAATCTCTAGCCTAAGTGCCACCATGGTGTGCACACTGTCAACTTCACACATATGGGGAGATCAGAGATCTATTAAAGCACTTGAGTAGCAAGGTAGATCTACTTGATTACAAAGCTCATGATCACAATATGATCATGCATAGAGAGAGATGAACACATAGCTACCGGTAGAACCCTTAGCTTCGAGGAAGAACTACTCCCTCGTCATCATGGGAATCAGCAATGGCAATAGAGATGGAGGTGGAGATCGATGGAGATGGCTCCGGGGGCACTTCCCCATCCCGGCATGGTGCCGGAACAGAGAATTTCTGTCCCCCGAATCTCCCCTTCGGTGGCGGCGGCACTGTGGAACTTTTTGTGGATTTCTGATTGACGATTTTGGGTTTTTGCATCGGGAGGCATCTTATAGGCGAAGAGGCAAGGTCAGTGGGCGGCCAGGGGGCCCACACCACCTGGTGGCGTGGCCAGGGTTAGCCCGCGCCACCACATGGTGTGGCCACCCTGTGGCCCCTCTCCGTCTTGTTAAAAGGTTAGTTCCAGAAAATAGGCAACTGGCACTATGGCATCTTGTTAATAGGTTAGTTCCAGAAAATGTGTAAAAGTATTCCAAAGTGTGGACAACACATAAGAAAGAAGATATAAAACAAGCATGGAACATCAAAAATTATAGTTACGTTAGCAACGTATCAACATCCCCAAGATTAACTCCTGCTCGTCCTCGAGTAGGTAAGTGATAAAAAGAAATAATAATTTTTGAGGTGACACGCACTCTCATAAACTTGATCAAAGTATTTGTAAATCATTGATAGCTGGGATAATAGTACTTCAACATAGCATGAAATATAAAGTTCTAACAATAAGACATAGCAACTATGTTGTAACATGAAAGGATACAAACAAAAGATTCATGAATAACAATGCTTTGCAAGACGTTTGTTTGTTTCACATAAAGAAAACATAGCATAGTAGCATTCAACTTGTCCCTCATAGAGTAGCAAATATAAATGCATAGGACACCTTCAAAGTTCGTAAGAGTGACTAGATACAAATAGTTTAAAACAAGCAATATCAAAGCTATGCATCAATCAACAAGTCTTGGGACAATGCACATAGAACTAAGAATGGCCACTATGCTCTCAAAGTAGGTGCATAAAGATAGAATGTGGAGACTCAACATAAAAGTAAAAAAAGGCCTTCATAGAAGGAAGCAGGGATTCAAGTCTCATAAAGAGCTTCCAAAAATTATGGTACTTATTAGCTTTCAGCTCTCATTGCCCCTATCATAAGCATCTTGAAGTGATTAAGGTTAAAGTGAACAAACTATGGAGTATATGCTTGACAAAGTATAAGTTGGAAATCTCATGTCCCTTGAATACGAGGGCCGCTCCTCATGCTACTCAAGTTTAGTCATCGGTAAGTTCTTGTCATCGTAAGTACATGTGTATCATAGAGAACCGCCAACGGGGTACCCCTTTCCCGATGACACGGAAGAATCCCCATATCAAAATGACAAGGCAAGCAGACAACAAGCATCTCAACAATCTTCTTATTTACCATGGGAAAATGGTGCTTTTTTCTCTCTTTGCTCTTTTATCATATCTCTTTTTTCTTTTCTTTTTCTCTTTTTCTCAATCTCTATCTCTCTTTTTTATAAGAAGAATACTTCATAGACTGCTCATTATGGTTACGCGGCAGGTTTCCACCATGACAGCATGGATTAGACCGGCGGCCCAAGCTTTTCTCTAACACATATACATAACTCCATGGACTTACAAGCTCCCCTTTCATTTCACACCGACGACATCCATAGACAAAAGAGTATGATATCAACTAGGTATAGAGGACAAGTGCAATGTTGAAAGCATTCCCCATGACAACATGGTTTTGCTAATCTCCAACAAATAAGTGCAAGAATATACAACATAGACGACACAATGGTTCAAGTTTATTAAGGGCAAGAAAAGTAAAGTGTGCCATCAAGTTCGTGAGAGGTTTAATCACTAGTTTTCTCATAACAAGTTTAATTCGGAAGGTAGATAAAAACATGAATATACTTGGAATAGAAAATGCTAATAGGTAGGTATGGTAGAATCTTTGGAATAACTTGGTTTTAGGAGTTGGATGCATGAGTGGAACTCATACTTGGTTACGGAGGCTAGCTAAAGACCGGGAGCGACAAACTAAGAGAGCAATAATGGCCATAATCATGCAGAGCGACAAAACATCATTGATCAGAGCATAAAGTGATACTACAAGTTGAAAACTAAAGGATCATCAAGGCTATGTTGACTTGGAATAGTCATAACATGGTGTGAGCATGTGCCAAGTCAACCCAAATAAAGCATCAAAGGAGAATACCGCAATACTATGCTTTAATATGCTAAAACAACGCATGATTCTTCCAAGGCACATTAAGCAATATCAATTGTTTATAAAAAGTCATGCTACAACAAAGAATACTAAGCATAAAGCCAAAACAATATCAAGCATGGCATGAGAGAGCATGGGCCACAGTCAAAAACAAGCTCTCTTTACCACTTAAGCATGAACTTTCCTCCTCCTTTCCAATCCAAACCAAACTATTTGAAAACCAATGTATGAAAGTGGGGGTCCACCCAATTTATTCAGAAAACTAAGAAAACCAAGCAAACAAAAAAATGAAAAGGAAGATGCTCCAAGAACAACACAACTGTGCATGAAACAATAAAAATGAAGTGATTGGAAGAAACCTGAGATTTTTATTGATGAAGAAGGGGATGCCTTGGGCATCCCCAAGATTTGACGCTTGTACTTCTTGGATATTTCTTAGGGTGACACGCGTGGCATCCCTAAGCTTGAGCTTTAGTCCATCCTTCATCTCATTACTCATTCCTTCCATACACCTAAAAATTTTCCTTCATACAAAACTTCACACAATCTTTATTAGCAACATTAGTGCATTCACGATAATAGGTCTTTTAGGTTCAGTTCCAACACCAATAAAACTTCCATTAAAACACAAGCTACTGAAGCACTTCCCTCAAAAATCTCAATTCCCCAAAGAGAACCCAAAAAGGAACCAACAAGAAGAAAATGCAAATAATGGCAGAAATCTGTCAAAACAGACTAGCGGGTAAAGACGATTTTTTTGGAAGACCTTATGTTGCTCAAATCGAAAAGTGTTGAACTAATGAAAGTTAGATAACAACCTGGGGCAGAAGCACAAAATTCACGCGTCAAATAGACGTACAGAGATTGTACACGAATTTTAACAGTGAAGAACAATAATCTGTTTCGGGGCAACAACTTTCCCAATCATTACTTCTCTCTCATTAGAGGTTACTCTTGGCACAAAAAGCAAATAAAAAGGATAAGGAGCGGTTATTAAAGAGGTAATAACTTCCAAGACTCATCTAAATTTTTTGGGTTATCTCCCAATAAGTACTTTTCTTTTAACGCCTTTAAGTTAGGCATGATAGTTTGAGAAGATGCTCACATATAAAATATGAATTGAAGTAAAAGAGAGCATCAAGAAGCAAATTCAAAACACATTTAAGTCTAACCCACTTCCTATGCATAGGAATCTTGTAAAGAAACAAGTCATGAAAGCACAAAGCAACACGCATAGGAAAGCAAAACAAGTGCAACTTCAAGATTTTCAACATAAAGAGGGGAAACTTAATATTGTTGAGATTCATAAGACCATGTTTCCCTTTCTCATAATAACTTTCAGTAGCATCATGAATAAAATTAACAATATATCTATCACATAAAACATTCTTATCATGAGCCACATGCATAAAATGATTATTACTCTCCACATGAGCATAGTCATTCTTATTAATTGTGGTGGGAGCAAGTTGAACAAAATAGCTATCATTATTTCATCACCATAATCATCAAATATAGGAGGCATATTGTAATCATAATCATTTTTCTCCTCAATAGTAGGTGGACTGAAAATATCATATTCATCATTGTAATCATCATATATTGGAGGCATAGTATCATCATAGTAAATTTTCTCCTTCGTGCTTGGGGGACTAAAAATATCATGCCCATCAAAACTAGCTTCCCCAAGCTTAGACTTTTCCATAGCATTAGCAATAATGGTGTCCAAAGAATTCATACGAACAACATTGCTATTAACATGCAAATAAAGTTCCATAGGTTTTTAAATTTTCTCTTCAAACACTTCATGTCCTAACTCAAGATAAATACTATAAAGCTCTCTAATTTTGTTGTTGTTTTCCATTAAGCCTAACTAGCGAAAACAAGAAACAAAAAGATATAATTGCAGAATCTAAAGGAAATAACTTCGAGCACTCACACTGGAGGGCGTGAGTACCTTTTACCTTACCTCCCCGGCAATGGCGCTAGAAAATAGCTTGATGTCTACGCACTTCTATTCTTGTAGACAGTTGTTGGGCCTCCAAGTACAGAGGTTTGTAGAACAGCAGCAAGTTTTCCCTTAAGTGGATCACCCAAGGTTTATCGAACTCAGGGAGGAAGTGGTCAAAGGTATCCCCTCTCAAGCAACCCTACAATCAAGATACAAGAAGTCTCTTGTGTCCCCAACACACCCAATACACTTGTCAGGTGTATAGGTGCACTAGTTTGGCGAAGAGATAGTGAAATACAAGTGGTATGGATAATTATAAGTGGTAACGGTGCTAGAAAATAGCTTGATGGCGTCAAAAAGACTAAAGGCAAACTGAAATAAAGATGGAAGCAAGCAAACATGTAACATATATAATTGCAAACGTTGTTTCAATGCTTAGAAACAAGACCTAGGGATCATACTTTCACTAGTGAACAGTCTCATATAAATATCTTCTCTTTATGATACTACTCTTAACTACTCTCCGGTTGGACACTCTAATCATTGGTAGGGCTATAGCAGCACACCTCAAAGTTCACTTTTCGCATCTAGATAACCCCTCACTGTCACCTTGAGCACTAGATAGTTCCAACAAACACCTCAATTTCATAAAGACATCCAACTCCAAATATAACTCATAAAAAGTATTTGTAATCTCTAGCCTAAGTGCCACACACTGTCAACTTCACACACATGGGGAGAGCAGAGATCTATTAAAACACTTGAGCAGCAAGGTAGATCTACTTGATTACAAAGCTCATGATCACAATATGATCATGCATAGAGAGAGAGATGAACACATAGCTACTGGTAGAACCCTTAGCCTCGAGGAAGCACTACTCCCTCATCATCATGGGAATTAGCAATGGCGATGGAGATTGAGATTGATGGAGATGGCTCCGGGGGCACTTCCCCGTCCCGGCAGGGTGCCGGAACAAAGACTTTCTGTCCCCTCTCTGTATCGTCTTCTGGCTCCGTGAGTCTTCCGGTAAAATATCAACTTTGGCTTTTGTCTGGTCCAATTCCAAGAATATTGATTTTCTGACTTTCCTGGAACCAAAAACAGCAGAAAACAGGCAACTGACACTGTGGCATCTTGTTAATAGGTTAGTTCCAGAAAATGTGTAAAAGTACTCCAAAGTGTGGACAAAACATAAGAAAGTAGATATAAAACAAGCATGGAACATCAAAAATTATAGATACGTTAGCAACATATCAACTACATCTTGCTGATTCAACTTATAAACAAGCTACTGGGATAAAAGAAAACATAGTTGTTGAAATTAAAGTATGTCCTGCTCTTATTGATCTTGTTATAGTGGACATCCCTAAATATCCCATAGCACCTATAATTCTAGGCAGGCCCTTCCTAAGAACTATTAAAGCTTTGATTAATCTACAAGAAGGGAACGTGAGAATAGGGCTATCATTTAGAGATCCACTTGCCTAGAAAGAAAAAGGCCAAATATAATAATAATGATGATGGTATAATCACACTAAAAGCTAATTACTTTGAAGTGGGTGTTCCACTCGCAAAAGCCTAAGTGAACACCATCTGGGTCAAGATAATTAACCTTAACTAGAAGCGCTTCATGGGAGGCTACCCATTTTGGAATAAAGTTTTAATGGATGGAGATAGGTCAGGGTTGTACATATTACTCCATATTGTTGCCCACAAATTTTATCTCTATTAAAACATTATACGTGACTGTGCTTATTATTATCTTTATCCCATATGACGTGCAGCTGTAGGTGAATCTTCAATCCTGGCCTATCTCCATCTATTAAAACAACCCACAATATAAAGTAAACTAGAAAGGTTTGGTAAAATAAGGTAAAACAAAAAAACAAATTCTTGTAGATGTGTCCTTATTATATTCCTTTAGCATTGTTTCCCAAGGTTCGATTAAACCTAAGTCTACTAGGGAAACAGCTATTATACTACATCCGTGAATTCAGATGGATGGTATCACATACCTACAAGTATGAAATGAAATATGTACAAATTAGCAATATCATGAGCTATATGGAGCAATACACATACCTACTAGTATCTTTGCAAATCAACTCACAATATTAAACTTACAATAACTCTAATTTTACATGATGAACAATATGGAGTAATATGTACAAGATAAGAGATCATTTTTTTTCAAAGTCCTAATTTTTGCCAAGTTCTACATTTTCCCAAGTCCTAAACTTTGGCAAGTGTTCTCACATTTTTTCGAAAAGGGGGAATGGAACCCCAACATCTGCATTAGTTGATGCATGCGGCTCTTTATTTCATCTTATTAGGAGTAGTCTCACAAAGTATCACAGAAAATCATAAATATATTTTAGCTCATGGGCCGGCAAAAGTTTCAACAAGAATGATCCATCTAAAAAGAACTAAAAGCGAACACATCATCATCATCATCATACTTTTGTCAAACGCCGCTCAGACCGTGAATCACACCGGCTATAAAAATCCCTTGCGACCATCTCTAGACGGCCACACCCGGAATCCATTATGAGGTGCTCCTCTATTGGGAGGAGAAAGGACCATATGTAGATCCAATGCGTAGCCATGGGAATAACCTGCATAAAAGATGGGAAACTTTTCTTGTTAAAGATAAAATCATTTCATACATTCCATATAGCCCATAATAAAGCGCACACACTAACTCAAATGTGCCATTTATCTTTCTTAGGAACCCCATTTAACCAATTTCCAAGCAGATTACTGATATTAGATGGGGCGGTATGTTGAAAGTCATAAATATTATTCTTCATATAATTCTCGCAAAAGGGCATGATATGAAAAGATGTTGAACTTTTTCCCCTTGATCACAAAAACAACACTTATTAGACCCATGTAAATTTCGTTTAATCAAATTGTTATTAGTTAAAATTTCATTTCTATGGAGAAATGCATAAATATTCTTATTTTCAAAGATACTTTGATTTTCCAAATATATTTCTTCAAGTAAATAGTGTGCCCACTAGGCATATCCAAGTACATCGGTCGGACAGAAAAAATGTCATTAGCGGTTATTTTCCATTTGAAAATGTCCTCATTATCATTGAGTTGTACAACCATTTACCACCCCACAAAATGTATCCATCTTTGTGGTGACCCAGCAAACCACTAAAGATTGTAGTGCGCAAGTTGTTGATATATTATTTACGAAGTACCATTTCGCAAATATCACATCTTTCAGTAGTACAACATAAAAATTGTGGGATCACAACTTTTACATGTTCATATTAAATAAATACAATTTTTAAAGGTTTCAAAATCCCCATTGGTCTATTGAGAACTTCTTTGGAGGTTGAAATTTAAACTAACTACTTTGAGTAGAAATGGCATAACTAGATGAAATGCCACTGGAGCTCAGCAACTTATTCTAGGTAGTTCTATGCTTCTTGGCTCATCGATTCTATCATATAGTCTATTCTTCTATTTCCATGCCTTCTGGTCCTGCTCCATATTCTATATCGTAGTATGCTCCTTCAATGCCTCTAGAAAGATCTGGTTCCTCGTAGTAGATCTCTTCGTCGTCCCTGTCTATTATATTCTCCTCTGTCTCGGTATTCTCACAGTCTAGCAAGGATTAAGGGGATAATTTGACTACAAGTGTACTCAGCAAGTCCTAATAAAATTTGTAACCATGGATTGAATATCTAAGTTCCTGTTTTTGGTTTTCAAAGTTTCTTGTCAAAAGTTGCTTTTATTATAAAAAACTATGTTCGTCAGTTTTTATGGGTAACTAGAACTTTCTTAAGTTCCCATTCATAATCCTTTTCTCGGATAAGGAGTATCATGACAAATTTTATACAATCTCAAGAGGTGCGCTACTTTTCCCATAAATGTCCCTAACCTTTTGGCGTAACACAATTCCTATGGCGTGTGGCATGTTACCAAGTTTCTCCAAGTCTTGTCGAGTCCTACCCTATCCCGTATTTATTCCTTGGCACTGAACTCGGTCAACGACCGCCGTTCAGTTGCTATCCATTCGGAGATACTAAAGTTGTCATTTTACAACACAAGATGGGGATGTTATGGACTCCCACCCACTATAATTCCTCTCCAGGAATACAACCCAAGTTAGTCATTTGAAGTTCTACGGAATAAATCACAACTTCTAACTTGATCATCCCATTCCAAGATTTGTGGTCAACGCAGTTTGTATGGTGCCTTGGAATAACTTACTACAATAGTTGTTTACTTGTTCTTGGTACAATGGAATGTGTTCCCACAATATCTCGAATTGTGGTTTCTATTTACCTCTAATCATTCATTTCATTCATAAAACAATATTTTATTTTGTAGAAACTTTTGTGATACTTTGGAAAAGTATTTGCTCAATATAACTTGCAAGAGTTGTGCGAGTTTTAATTTGCCAATTCTATGCAAGGTCGAACTTTCTTGGTAACTGTGAGATAATGCAGTTCAAAGGTTCTAGTTGGTCCTTGACTTCGGTTTTTGTAAGAAGCAATCATTCTTCTATAAAGATGATGCTTTAAAAACCAATATGCTTTTAATGCAACTACATGTTATCTAGTGATTTCATTTTATTACTCCTAGATCCTTTTTGTGGTTTTTGATGATTTTTTCCCTATTTTTTGTGTTTTCTTTTGATTTCACTTTTGAATTTTCATATATCTATTTTAGATAAATTCTATTAAAATTCACTTTTGTGAATCTTTGGATTAAAATAATATTCATCTATTTTTATAGAGTATTATTTAGGATTTTAAGAATTTTTGAGTATTTTACTCAATTTTAAAGTGTTTTATTAAGTCATCTTCCTTGCTTGGAATTTTCATCCTATTAAATTTATTTTTAATAATTATAGAAAAATAGGATTTAGACTCCTTACATTTTTCCCTATTTGGGACTATTTTATTTTTAGAAAAATTATAGGGTTGTTTTTGTCAATTAAGCTTTTAAAGAAAACGTGAGAACAAAACAATACCCTTGGGCCCACTAGTCATACCTAACTGGTAAAACCAGTTGACACGGTTCGGTTTGACCGAACTAACCTACATACGCTCACTTGCTTTCTCCTCACTCGCACGCACTCTCTCTCTCTGACATAGCATGATTAGTCGGGTGCTTATATTTGGTTACCCTATCTTCATAAAGTCTCACGACCCATGAAGACCCAAGATGAAGGCCCAAGGAGCATCTGACGGACATCTTAGTTTAGCTAAATAAGGAAATAGATAACCGACAATGTGTTGATGTTGTTATCATGAGTATGTAACCTATCCGTATACAACCCCGAGACCCAGCCTATTATATATAGGCTGGGAGGAGCTAGCGGGGCGGCACCAAAAACCCCCAAGCAATCTGTAATAGCATTGTTCATCGATAATTAGATGACTTCGTCTCCATTATTTGTCTGATATCCGACAAAATCCCCAGCGTTCTCTTTTCCTCGAAACCCTAAGTCCATAATCATGGGCATTAAGGTTAACCCTCGTCAATTGGCGTCGTCTGTGGGAAACCTGAACGCTGGAGCCATGGATTCGACGGACCCCTTTTATTCAAGCAACCATCTGACGGAAGCAGATCCATGCCTTCCCACCCCTATCTCGGTCCCCGCCGATTTCAATGGCGGATCTGATCTTCTCATCGGAAGTTTCCACTTTCGGGTGGAAGAACACGAAGAACCGCGCCTATCGGCTCCGATTTCGTCGGGACCATCGGTCAAAAAAGGCGCGCCTACAGCGATACCCATATTGTCTATCGGGTCATCCGCATAAGCCACACTCCAGCCGGAGAAAGATGAAGAAAACATCGAAAACATAGTAGATCTAGGGGATCTTGATGGTATTTACGACGATCTCTCCCTCAGATCAGACTCTTAGCTATCTCCACTACGGAGATCGAGCCTAGCAAGCACGGAACCCAAAGAAAGTAGTGACAATATCGACTTCGGAATCAGGATGTCCAAAATCTACCCAGAACAGAAACCGCTGGACTTTACTGAGCACCGAAACAGTGTCTCCCTCGGATCCGACGAAGATGTCACTAGTTCATATGTAACACACCACCAAGTGTGTGTAATCATCGAGGAATATTCAACACAACACGACTCCAACGATAACCCTATCCTTGCACCAATGATATTCTATCGAATGACAATGCAGGGAACCACAGAAATGAAGGAGACCCGACAAACAACCACATAATCTCAGGAGGAGGAGAACCACGTAGAGGCGAGCAACAAGCTCTCTATCTACTAGCCAAAGCATGGAAAAAAGCACGGGAAGCAATTACGGGCGCGGTCCCAATGACATCCGAGGCGACGCGTGAAGATTCACTAGCCTACCAATACTTGCTTCATCATAGGAAAAGGGACCTACTAAGGATGCAGAGGCAACTCGACAAAATTGAAAGGCTAGCCAATGAATCCAGCCTTCGGCGGGTGCAGCTAAACTCTACCCGAGGATCAGGAAGTGTAACTAGAGGATCACCGCCAAGGAGAGGAACCTCACGGATGCAGCACATCCCCGAAGCCGAGAGAAACGAATTGACCCGATACCTCGATCTATCATTTATGTCAGTAGATCAAACATGACACCTCAAAGCAAAAAACAGCTCAAGCTGCAATTGTAACTGCATAAACATATCTGATAACAACTCAACCCACACCCGATGATCCCGTGCATCTCTCCATCGATCCACTCTCATGAACCTCGGGATGGTAGGCGCATCTCTTGCACAAGCAGAACAGGGAATCATACGACAACCTAACAGATTCCCGCATCGTCGCAACAACCCTTGGCAGGTGGGGCACACCCGACGATCACGATCACCACATTGGGTGCACTTTTAGGGATCTGATCCGTGAAACGACGCAAGGGGCAATCTCACATAGTACAGGAATGACAGATCCAGGGATGAGCGCCACAGCCGGAGATACTACGACGGTGATAGCGAGGACGACTATGAGTTATGCGGAGCCACTTGCTTTACCCAACAGGTTCGCAAGACGCCAGTACCCAAGGATTTCAAACTCCCTTATGACCTCTAGAAGTACGATGGCCTCTAGGAACCTAAAGCATGGTTAGTAAATTATTTGGCCACCGTCAAACTACAGGGTGGCTCTCTAGCCACCGCAATGCAGAGTCTATAGCTGCACCTAACCGGTTCCGCACGGTCATGGCTAAGATAGTTACCCGAAGATTTCATCAACAGCTGGAAAAATCTTGAAGACAAGTTCATCCGACATTTCCACTCCACATTCAAGTGACCCGCATCTCTAGAGCAATTGCGAACGTGCAAGCAGAAACCTAGGTAATCAATACGAGCCTTCATCCAGCGATGGAACATCATCAAAAACTCAACTACGGCTATATCCGACGAAAGTGAAAATGACGCCTTTAATGATGGCCTTCGCCGTCGAGAATTCATAGAAGAACTAGGACAGGTCAAGCCCAAAAAAATTCACAGCTGATGGATATGGAAATCGCTAGGATGATGGAGAAGACATAGTACACAACAAGCAAACACGTTCATCCAAAGAAGATAGGGACAAGCACAACAATGACAGAAGATAAAGGAGAAACGACAGACATGGGGGACCAAGCTATGTTGCAGCTAGTTTCTCGGGAGAGGACAACCAAAGAAACGGCGATTACAATGGCGGGCACCACAACAATAGGGACAACGTTAGAGGAAGCCAACCAACACAGCGATACCAGCCAAGAGCTCGAGACCTACCAATGTTCGCAATGCAAATGCTAGAAGGACCCTGTAATATGCACTTTTACATCGAGTCAACAGGCAAAAGGCGATCCAACCATCTCATGAAGGATTGTCGAACGTTTTTAAAGATGCAAGAGCTATGCAACACAAAGGCAACCAAAGAAGCTATTCTAGGGTACACTACTACACCTGGCATGTTAGACATTATGGGGGGACTGTTAATGATTCAGAAAAGGCACCCATCCAATATGATCCATAAGTTGATTACAAGACAAGTCAACATGGCAGAGATGGCGCCACCAGCCACACCCGAATATCTCCATTGGTCAGAACATGAAATCACATTCAGTAGAGATGATCATCCACTTCGAGTACCATGGCCAGGCCACTCAGCCTTAATAGTAGAAGCACAAGTGACTAGACTTAATATGAGTAAAGTTTTCATGGATGCGAGGAGCAACATCAACCTGATCTACGCCAAGACACTGAAGGCGATGAATTGTTCTTTAACAAATCTAGCACCAACAGAAACATGCTTCCACCATAGTACTAGGTAAAGATGAAATTCTCTTAGGTAAAATATATCTTGATGTTGTTTTTGGATTCAAGGAAAATTTCAGGCATGAAAAGCTTGTGTTCAAAGTCATGGACTGGCCATCACAATATCATGCGATCCTAGGGTCACCCAGCTTTTGTACGGTTCATGGCAGTACCACATTATGCGTACCTAGTTATGAAAATTCCATCCCGCAAAGGCGTCATAACAGTGAAGAGTAGCTTCGCACGTTCCGACAATTACGATCGAGAGTTCAACAAAATCTCTGAATCCTTCGGGATGGCAACTGAGTGTGAGCAACTAAAAATGACGGCAACACAGAACCTCTACCAGTAGCACTGTCAATCCCGGTCAGGCTTTTGACATTGCAAAAGATACAAAGGAAGTCCAGATCCACCCTACTGACCCAAAAAAGATGAACCTTTGTGGCTTCCTGGTCCCGCATAGGAAAGAGTGCTCATCGAGTTCCTCCATGAGCACTGGGAGATTTTCGCATGGTTACCTTCTAACATGACGGGAATTCACAGGGAACTCGTTGAGCATGCATTAAACTTGGATCTGAAGGCAAAACCAGTAAAACCGTCACTTCGCCTCTTCGTAGAACCAAAACGAAAGGCTATTGGAAAGGAGCTCCATCGCCTAACTGGCGCTAAATTTATCAAGGAATTAAAGAAAGTAGAGTGGGTCGCAAACCCAGTATGTGTCCCAAAGAAAAATAAAAAAGAACTACGTATGTGCATTGACTTCACTGCGTTGGACAAGCATTGTCCAAAGGATCACTTCCCACTATCACGAATCGATCAAATAATCGATGCCACCACGGGGTGCGAATGTCTTTCCTTTTTGGCCGCATATTCAGGATACCATCAAATTCGAATGAAGGAGGAAGATAAGGATAAAACAACATTTATCTCACCCTATGGCGTATTCTGCTACACAACAATGCCCTCCGGTCTAAAAAATGCGGGAGCAACATATCAACGGATGATGTAGAACTACTTAGGAAGTCAAATTGGCACAAACGTACAAGTTTACATCGATGATATTATAGTTACAACAAAACAAGGGTCAACTCTGATCAATGACCTCCGAGAAATGTTTGAGAACCTCGAAAAGTATTGCATGAAGCTCAACCCGACAAAGTGTTCCTTTGGAGTCCCCACAGGGCAACTCCACGGATATCTCGTATCAACAAGAGGGATAGAAGTCAATCCCGAAAAAATATAGGCAATCCTAACAATTAAAAAACCAATGAATCTTTGAGGTGCACAATAGTTGGCTAGGCGAGTCGCAGCACTCAGTCCTTTTATCGCACGTCTAGGAGAAAAAACACTACCATTCTACGCCCTTATGAGGAAATCGGATAAATTTGAATGGACGGAGGAAGCTCAGCATGCCTTCAAAGATCTCAAGAAAACACTTTCGACATCTCCCATCATCGTGTCTCCACGAGAAAAAGTGCCCCTACTTCTCTACATTGCCACTACTAATGAGGTGGTCAGCCTAGTTTTGGTCGTAGAGCAACCCGAAGAAAGGATAACCCATGGTGTTCAGAGACCAGTTTGTTTTCTAAGTGAGGTCCTCTCTCCATCCAAGCAAAGATACCCGCACTATCAGAAACTAGCATATGAAGTATTCATGACAACACGGAAATTGCGCCACTATTTTTTGGAACACTTGATCATAGTGGTCAATGAAGCACCTCTTTCCAATATTCTCATTAATCCAGAAACCACCAGACACGTCTCTCTATGGGGCATTGAGCTATCCCCTCGAGATATCACGTATGAGAAATACAAAGCAATTAAATCACAGGTTTTTCCTGACTTCATTACTGAAGGAACAGAACTACAGTGTGCGGGCCCACCGGATCTCTCTAGCGCATGGACAATGTATTTTGATGGATCAAAAAGAACGGAAGGAGCAGGGGCATGAGTCATATTAGTGTCACTACAAGGCGATAAAATGCGAAACGTACTTCGGATGAGTTTCGCAAATGCATCCAATAAAGAAGCTGAGTATGAGGTTCTGTTGCATGGTATGCGTATGGCTAAAGCTTGCGATGCAACTCGCCTAAAAATATTCGGTGATTCCAACCTCGTAGCCAACAAGCAATGAATAAGTGGGATGCTGTCAGTGACAACATGATCGTCTACCACGATCTGTGCAACATTATGGAAGAACAATTTCAAGGGTGCGAAGTCTCACACATAGGAAGAGCAAGCAACAAAGAGGCCGACAATTTGGCAAACATCAGATCCCTTATGCCTGCTGGTACCACCCGGGGTTTTCTAGGAGAAAATAACAGAGCGCTCTATCAAGGCCAATAGATTCTCTGAGGTTATAGCGTCCAAGACAAGGAAAAGATCTAGCCACAGAAAGACTCGGGGGCTATGCCAGCACACGAAGATATAGAAGAAGTCCTTGAGGAAGAGACAGAAGTCGATGAAATCATGATAGTGGAGCCTACACGGATGCAACCATACATAGCATACATGATATGGGGAGAACTCCCTGAGGACGCACTAGAAGCTCGACGAATCACCCGACAATCAAAAGCCTTCAGGATCATCAAGGGAAAACTATATAAAAGAAGTATTTCGGGTGTATTACAACGATGCGTAACACCCGATGAAGGATAGATTATACTCAAAAGACATACATGAAGGAGTATGTGGTCATCACGCCAACAGCCGAGCAATCACTGCCAAAGCATTCATGGCAGGATTCTACTGGCTCACAGCAGTACAAGATGCAAAGGATATAGTCAAAACATGTGAAGCATGTCAGCAATTCACAACAAAAACCGGTGCACCTACCGCCGAATTAATCCCATATCTCTCGCTTGGCCTTTCGCTCAATGAGGACTTGATATGGTGGGTAACCTTCACAAATCATCCCCAGGAGGACACGTCTTTCTGCTAGTAGCAGTCAAGAAATTCACCAAATGGATTGAAGCAATGCATATTACCAGCCATGATGGAACTTATGCTTTGAATTTCATCAAATCAATAGTATTCCGATTTGGTGTACCAAACAACATCATCACCGACAATGGAACTAATTTCGCATCCAATGAATTTAAAGAATACTATGAGGAATGGGTATAACAGTAAGCTATGCCCTAGTTGCTCACCTGCAAACCAATGGGCAAGTGGAATAAGCTAATGTCCTCGTAACTGCTGATCTCAAGAAATGATTGCTAGCACCACTCGACAGAGCAAAATGAGCATGGGTTGATGAGTTACCGTCTATTTTATGGAGTTTGCGTACTACTCCAAATAGTTCGACACAGGAAACACCTTTCTCTCTGGTCCACGATGCTGAAGCTGTCCTTCCAGTCGAAGTAACTCACGAGTCTGCATAGGTCGCTGAATACAACGAGGAAGCATCCCGGGAAGCACTTGAAGATGATGTTGACACACTTGATGAAGCTCACGACGTTTCCTGAAAAGGGCCACTGTATATCAGCAGAACTTGCGCAACTACCACAGCCGATGATTGCGTCCTAGGTCCTTCATCGTAGGGGACCTAGTTATTCGCCTCAAGCAAGATGGTCATCATAAATCAGAGTCACCTTGGAAAGGGCCTTACATCATTATAGAGGTTATCCGCGGAGGAGCATACCGGCTTTAAGACAAGAGTCAAATACTCTAATCCATGGAACGTCACACAACTACGGCGTTTTTACGCTTAGAATTTATGTTTTCTCGCAATTTAAATTACAATAAGGCCTACAGTCTGGTTTCTTAGCCATAATATTCTTCAATAAGGCCAATAACCAGGTGAACATGCCAAACCATGTATCTTCATATTTAGGTTTTAAATAAAAGATAAGTTCTCGAAGCTCTGATTTCCTTCGTTATACATCATTTTCATTACCCACAATAGTGGGCTTTTTTACAAATAAAGACATTCAGAAAATTTGCGAACATTGCTCTAAAGAAACTAAGAAAAAGTTACGAGCATATGTGCTGATGCAGGCATCCGAACATAGCGTCGGGGGCTACTCCCATCGGGAGCGCTGGCGCGCACCCGATAGAAAATTATATCGTGCATATAAGGTTAGACAATCATTTTGACCCAAATAAATACTAGCCTAGCCTATGAGTATTACTTCAGTGTATGCTCAAAAGGTTACTCCCATCGGGAGATTCTATAAATTATCTGAGAAAAGAAGGAGCTGATAAGCTTCAGCAATTCCAGCAGCCAAACAAGACAGTCGATAAAAATCATACAAAAATCTCGGATCGTGCCGACGCGATAAAACTCCGAATGCCGTGTCCACGACATGAAGATAAGACCCTGAGATTCATCCTATGTGGCCTAGTAATCGCACAAGAATGCGCTCTGCTAGTAAAATATTCGATAAAACCTCAACGACTCGAACTGAATTATGCCAGTAAAATTCCAAGTTCAAGCCCAGGGACTTGAATTTGATGTAGGTCTACAATGTTTTTGCCCAGGAGCAATTAAGTAATTCCCGATCCATCAGATGCATCAGGAATGTTGTACCAAATCCCTAAAAATCTAGAACAATAAAAAAACAAAAAAACTTAAATATCTTTGAGACTCAACTCAAATCTACGATTCAGATGTAGTCTCAGAGGCTACTGACATAGGTATGATTACTCGGGTTCTTATATTTGGTTACCCTGTCTGCATAAAGGCTCACGGCACATGAAGACCCAAGATGAAGGCCCAAGAAGCATCTGGCGAAAGTCTTAGTTTAGCTAAATAAGGAAATAGAAACCAAAATTGTGTTGGTGTTGTTATCATGAGTATGTAACCTATCCGTACATAGCCCCGAGACCCAACCTATTACATATAGGCTAGGAGGTGCTAGCGGGGTGGCACCAAGAAAACCCCAAGCAATCTGTAATAGCGCAGTCCATCCATAATTAGACGACTTCGACTCCCTTGTTTGTCTGACATCCGAATAAATCCCCAGCGTTCTCTTTTCCTCGAAACCCTAAGTCCATAATCATGGGCATTGTCGAGGTTAACCCTCGTCGCTCTCTATCGATCCCCTGGCGACTGCGTTCGCTACTGCCACCGCACTAGATTTCGGTTGTTCCCAGCCTCCGTCGTCGTTGCCATGGACATCAATCGAACCACCATTCGACACTCTATGTTTCCACCACAAAGATTCATCTGTTTCTCCCTCTCACGGCCTCATGCTACCCTATTCCTAAACCTAAGGTTTCCGTGACATGGCGTTGCCGTGCTCTGGTGCTCCTCTGGTGTTCGCTTGCCATTGAAATGGTACCGCTGCACTACCTGGTGTCTTCCCTATGTGTTACTGGCTTGCCCAGATCGATTTCCCTCCCCTGGGTTCTGTCTGTGCTGCATGTGGTGCTTGGCGTCCTCTTGTCTAGCTCCGACGAGCTTGTCTCCTATTTGGTTAAATGTAGGTCTCCTCTTCCTCGAATCCTTCTTCTTCTGCAACTAATTCTACAACGACTAGGTTCTAGAGTTTGCTCTAGGTCTATCAATGGATTCTAGGGTTTCTGGTCTTCTCTATAAGCTTCTAGTAGCTTCTCCGTTAATCTTAGGTTACTACTTACTCTAATGGTTCTAGGTTTGATTGTTACTTGGACTTAATCACTCTGTCGATTGTGTAGCTAAAGTAAACATGTTTGTTAATTATCTTGGTTTTAGGATAGTGGTTGCTAAGTAATGGTCTATTGATTTACTAGATAGTATGGTTTTAGTGTACTGCTCACTACAATTCCATGAACAATACTACCTAATTACTTCTGGTTTCCTTGCTTACTGTTATCTAGATAACAGTGTTAGTGTTTATCTGATGGTCATTAGTGTTTAACTGATCATGACTTGTGTTGTCAATGTACTAGTGTGTTGTAGTGATCAATGTGGTCAAAATAAACAATTCAATCATCATGCTAAAGCTTAGAGATGTTTATCTAACTACTTCTATTAGTTGATTACTTAAGGATTCAGTTCTTGTTATGTTAATTCTAGATTGTAGTTTATAACATGATCTTGTCATATATTCTTATCTAGTTCACTTGCTTTTCTCTGAACCTTTGGTTCAATGTTAATAGAAGTGTGTTTTAATTATTATGATTTACTTCTATGTAGATTTAATATATTCAGAGCTTCTTCTCTGTAATCAATCTTCTCATCCTTAGGTGACCAATTGATCCAATCTAGGGATGTGTAAATTTATTATAAGATGTAGTTCTTTTAAAGATAATTTTATTAGCCAATCTTCCTAGGGTGTGCTAGCTAATTATAGAGGCATGTATTTTGTGGTGTTCTCCATTAATGGAGATGCACATGAGTTAGCCCTAGGTTAGCCTAGGTGCTACCTAAAGTCACTTTCTCTCAACCTAAATCTATTCTAAAGTTAAGCTATAAACCTTTGGAGATTCCAAAATGGGCTTGAGGAATATCTGATAGAGTTCTTCTTGCTTCTTGCTCTTGATATTGCTTCAAATGGTCCTTTATATATTTCATTCCCACTACTAAGTTTGGAAAGTTGTTTGTCCTCTCTCTCATCCTTTGGTCTGAGAGTGTTTATTATGAGCTTGGCTCTGAGGATTGTTATTTTTACGCTGGGTCTGGGGTCCTATTTATAGTGTTATAGAGTTCATGTGGTTGTGACACCTCCTTGCATGCAAACATTGACTAAACTTCTTCAAACAGCCTCTCTAGCTTTGAATTTTGTGTACTAATCAGCTTATGTCATATGCCATAAGTGGCATGACGCTTAAGGACTAAATTGGTCATTTCTACTATTCTTTGCACGTGTAGGAGATGGCGACCATGTCTAGTTAATCTGACGCATACAATGAATTATTAGTCAGATCAAATGGATGTTATTACTTTTACTCAAGGATTAATCATGGAGGCCCTTGTGCATACGTGACCGACCTTAGGACATTATAACTCTATAGATTCGCGCCACAAATTGTATATGTACTTGCTTTAATTATTCACATGATGTGGATTAATGTGGTTTTGCATAGGGAGCCTACAATTAGTATATATATAGGATATAGGATGTTGAGTTTTGTTTTGTGCCCTTGCTATAGCTAGGAAGTTTTTTTTTCATTGTAGTATTTAATAAAATTCCAAGTTTTATACATTTTGATATTCATTGATGTCAACAAACATATGGAGCTACAGTTTTATGTTTGCTATTCATTGCTCGATTTTTCATATTTTATTAGAAGCTCCTAAATTCATGATAAACTTAAGGTCATCTTTTAGTCATCTGCATGTATAAAAATTGGCACAATTTTCTCACATTCTTAAGTGATTGAATCAATTACGTTTTCATGCAGCTGATTTTGAGACAGATTCTTTCTTTCGTTGCAATGGTGACTATTTCGAGTTTATTTATGTTTCTTCATGGATCTTGAAGTATTTTGTGGATGTTAGATTCTTAAGAAACTCTCTAGAAATTTGAAACCAAAACTATTTTAGAGTTTTGATTGCAACAAGGGTATTGTCTCTTTGCCACTAACGTCACCCCACAGAAAAAGAACGGGAGAGATTGTTGTTGTGAAGTTTTTTCACAGGAGATGAAGGAACAAAAAACTATGAGTTATCTAAGAATGGATAAAACCATAAACTTGTGTATGTCCAAGGTGTCCGTCATATGCCAACACCCTCTCGGTTTGCAAACCTTCCGACTTCCTTATTTGAGCACCATAGGAAATTTGTACGAATTTGGAGCGTGTGTATCTACTTTTTATGTTTTAAATTGCATATTTACATGTAGAGTAAATACCATGTCATGGGAATGACCACGACAGTCGCTACCAGGGGTAGCAATTGGAAGGATTTGTTGCAAGAGCGAGCAACCATCTGCGGAGCGGGATGAGGGCAAAGACACATGGATTTACGCAGGTTCGGCCCCCGTAGGGTAAAGACCTACTCCTGCTAGATTGTATTATCGTCGAATGAGTTACAGGGGTGGTGAGCTCAGTGGCTAGGCAGCGATTCTTTTGGATGGGGTATACGATGGAACGTAAGTACAGAGAGTACCCTAAGGAGGTTTTTATAGGGGGTACCTTGCTAGGGTTTACAGATATACAACCAAATCAGTTAGCGACTTGGAGGATTTGATCTAATCCGACTGGGTTATAGCTACGCTTCTGGGCCTCCTACTTCTAGTCGCGAGGCTTCCTCTCAGTCGCATTCCAGTCGTCGTCCTGCTGGCCCACTCGCAGAGGCCTTGGCCTAGTCGAAACGTCCTGCTAGACATACCCCGTTTGGCATCCCAATCAGTAGTCCTCGAGGCCAATGTTGGTTCGACGTAGGTGTTCATTTGGCAATCAGAGTAGGCGAGTCCAATTTGGACGCCCAGTCGAATTGACTCCCTCAATGAAGGAAGAAGTCTCTCCAGCATGTCTTCAGTCGCATCATTGGCGAGTGGAATTATGCTCGACTCGCTGCGCCCAGTCCAATGTACAAGGCACACCAGCAAGCGAGTCGAGTGAATGAAGTTGGACCGTCAGCCTGGTCAAACTAGCCGTTGGGTAGCCCAACGGTAACTTCGGCATAATTATCGCGGGGTAACGGCTACCCTGAAATTGGCGGGTAGAGCCCCTTTATAAGGGGAGTGACAGGGGGAGTTGCGCACCTTCCTCGCATTTCTCCATCCCGGTGCACTCTTAGTCTCCAAATCTACTCTCGATCCGAAATCTCTAGAAAGAGTGACCTCCTTTTTCATTCAATGGCGCCTCCAAATGATCTATGGGGAAGGTCAAAGTGCACCAACACCACCGTGAAATCTTTCGAGGACGCGGGCATCCTCTGCAAGGGGAACTGGCGGATTCCCGCATCCAGCGAGACGGAACCCAAGCCTCACCGCGGGGAGTTCATTTGCTTCCTGAGTCATCTTGAGCAGGGTTTGGGATTCCCCACTTCTATCTTCTTTCGGCGATTATGCGCTTACTACGCGATCAAGCCATCAGACCTGGGGCCACATAGCATGGAGCAGCTCGCGATCTTCGTCGCCTTCTGCGACAGCTATCTCGGATGTCGCCCATATTTACCCTTGTGGCTAGAGCTGTTCCATGGCCGCGTCGTCCGTGAAGGAACTGGTGGTCCCATCCTAGCGGCGGGCGGCATCATGTTTCAGCTGAAGCCCAAGGCCACTTTTGTGAAGCTTCTGCTACCGAGGAAGGCGGCCAGCGAGTGGAAGAAGAGCTGGTTCTATGTAAAGGACTCCACTCCCGATGGTGAGGTGGCGCTTCTGTAACATCTCAAATATGAATGCATGTGTGTTTAATATGAATGCTTGATATGCCATGTTTGATTTCTATAAATGATAAGGATTAGTTTAAAGGTGAAAACAATAATCATCTAGGTCAATTCCAAACAAAACCAAATGAAAAATAAATCAAATAAGAGGCATATGCTCATATGGTCACTTTTGCCAAAATTAACCACTAGCCCACTTTGGGCATCTCTAGTAAAATATTTCCAACAGAAACAATTCTACTTCTTTTCACCCCTTTCTAGACCAAGTGAAAATGAACCCAATCAAACTTTACAAACTTACAGAAACCAATTCCAAATCTATTTAAGAGGAAATTCAAAATTGAATCAAGTGTAGGTACCTAGATCACCATTTTAGAAAAATCACTCAAACCAACACCACTTGACAAATCTCAGCAACCAGAGACTACTAAGCATGTTACCAACACATCCACGAAAAATCATTCAAAAATTTGAATCTTTAGTTCATGCGGCCATTTGATCGAACACCTAACCGACAAAGTACAACTAGCCAACTATCTATTGTTTGTGATCAATCAATTGATCATCAATTGTACCCATTTCAAATCAATAACTATCCCACGATCACTCCCAGTACACAGTCGTGCAGTGGAGGCTCTCCCCTTCATTGTTGCTCTAGTGCCATGTCGTACCCGAGAATGTCCATGCCGGTCGACCATGGACACGAGGCCGCACGCCGCGCCTCCCTCTCCCATGACCACTAGAGAGTAGGCGTGACCTCACCGCACCCCTCTGACCACCTCTCGACCAACGGTGAGCAGTGGAGAAGCCAGCAGCACCGCACCCATTTATGTCTCTACCATGCCAAGCACACGCCAGAGCACCGAAGCCGCCTCTCCTCGCTCTCTCCGCGCATACCCGCACCCACCACGTCACCAGCCACCTCCCAGACATGATCGTTCGTCGCCGCGTGCCCCATGACCACCGTACGCCATGACGAACACGTCAGTACCTGCACAGAGCAGCGATGTTGCCCGACCGATTAAGACCGCCCCTTACCGCGCCACTACGTGCGTGACAATCGCCACAGTCCACCGCATCGACCTATGCCCTCCGCCATGCCTATAGCAACCTGTAGCAGTGTCGCCGGCAAGCCCGAGCCATGCCGCGCTGCCTCCATTGCCGGTGTATAAATAGGACCCTTCCCCAGCCTCAAACGGCGCACCATCTCACTCCTCTCTCTCTCTCTCAGAAACATCCCAAACCCTTCCTTGGAGCAAGATGAGCACCACCCCGTCAGAATTTGGCCGGAGCCTGCCGCTGCAGTGAAGGAAGGGCGTTGTTGATTGGAGCCACCCCAGGAGCCACCCTAGGAGCCGCCACGACCGCCAATCGACTCGCCGTTGTCTGCCAGCCCATTCGCACCCATCACCGGACCTAGTTGGAGCCCTGATAAGCCCCCGACGACCCCTACCATGCCGCTAGGTTTAGAATCTCGTGAGTCCCCTACGATGTAGACGATGAACCTGAACCATTGATCTTGTTCTAATCGTATGGCTAATGTTAGTTGATACTATTTTGTTTAGATAGAGCCGCTGACACATGGGACCATCCTGTCAGCAGCCCGCTGCACGCATGCTGTGTAGTTGGGCCGGCCCAGTTTCGTTCCCGCGCAGAGCCCATCGATTCAAATAGAATTTTTCCATTTAGTTTAAAATCCTTTTCTATAGCTATGTTCAAAATTGAATTCAGGGAGATGTACTTAACCAAATTGCATGATTTAAATTTTGTTAGAAAGGTATTAAAAATATCAAATCACTCCTGTTGGATTCAAACCATTTGAAATGATAGATCACCTATAGTAAAAATAACAAAACAAAGACTTTCACCACTTCAAACATTTTTATAAAATCAACCATAAATGCTTTTGGGTTGATTCCAACTCTCAAAAATCACATTTGCCATGCTCTACCTGAATATGTAAAAAGATTTAGTTTTACATGCATTGATCATGGACTAGTATTAAAAGAATGATATATAGGCATTTCTAGTCACTTTAATATTATTAAATCTTTTAATATATGATCACCCCTTTTAAATCACTTTCCCAAGTATTGGAATATGTGGTGAGGAAATGTGTCAACATGATCCCATATTTTAGATTAGGGATATTAAATCTTAAGTAGTGTTGTTCAATGAGTAGAAATTACTTTTACCAAATAAGATAAATAAGAATGTGCCATCATTACATGTGATGATTGAGATGATACTAGATCATCAAGTGTGAGCACTTGTGTGCTAAATAGAAGTAGTTAAGTGTTGTTTGGTGATTGTGTACCTCGTATGTATTTATAGACGCTAGTACTGACCCGGGGTACGACAAGCAGGAGTACTTCGAAGAAGAGGAAGAGAACTTCAACAACTGCACTACTCAAGGCAAGCCCACTATGCAAACCATCCATGCAAGCTTAGCTATGCCAACTAACTTGTGCAGATACCCTATGCAAACTTTTGAGATGCAACTTTACCAATTTCTAGTTTTATTCCAAGCTTTACTTTCCCTTTACTAAAGTTTCTTACCTAGTTAATTAATTGTGATTAGTGGAAAATAGGATGGATACCATCAAGGTCCTAGAACTAGCCTTAGGAAATTACCCTTGATTAGCACCCCATCAATAGTGACACCCTCAATTACTAGTGGCTAGTGCTAAACTAAACTTGATCACTTTAGATGGGAACACTTGGAGAAAATGATTATGAAAACCTTGGAATGATGAGTCATTCTATTGAAATGTTTTGACATGTGTCATGAGACACAGTGAGTTGGAAATGATACTAAATGGAACATATGCTTGGACTTTGACAAAAACTGATGGTTGGGTTCAAATGCGATACCATTCCAATTTTACCATACAACCACAATACCTGAGTTGGGTAGGGCTTAACTGGAAGATTATATGTCTTAGTATGGGTTCCCTCGCGGAAATAGGTTGAGCTGGGGTTACCTCGTGAGTGTGAATGTCCACCTATGCAGTTCCCGGGATGGCAATTGGCCATGGCTAGGAGGCCAAGCTCATAGGGGGGGTGCCTATATTAGGGTGTGTAATTGAAAGGTTAGGATTGATTATCTGCATACCAAGTATGATGATTCAGGGTTATCCCTGATGGATGTATCGAATTTTGTGGTGAAAGTGTACCACCTCTGCAGAGTGTCAAACTATTCGAATAGCCGCGGCCGCGGTTATGGATAGTTGGAGTGGCCATACTGTTCTGTTGTCAGATGTTTTCAAAATGACTTGTGACTTGAAAGATGACTTTGACTTGACCACAACAGGGTTGTGGACATGAAAACTTGGTTCCCACTTAAGTAACTTAGATCACTAAATTAGGCTTTACTACTAAGTGCTTCTGAAATAAAATTGGCTTGTTGCAAATAAGACTAGAGCTTAGGACTCCTACTAGTTTTACCTTACTTGTGTTAGTGATAGTTTGCGAGTACTTAAAGAGTACTCATGGCTTTGTCCATGGCTATTCCCATGGACAGACTACGAGGAAGACTACCCGGAAGATGGACAGCAAGAGGTTTATGATAACTAGGATCATCTCCCATCGTCAGCATTGTCTGTGACCATGAAGATGGAGCCCCTACTATGCTTACTTTCCGCTGCTTTGATTGTATTAAGACTGGATCATGAGATCCTCTATTTGTAAGACTATTATGGCTTGTAATGGATGATGTATTGTGGTACCAATTCTGTTATGTCTCGCAAAAATGGTAATCCTAGGATTGCGATGAATGGCATAATAGGCATCTGGACTTAAAAATCCAGGTGTTGACAGCTTATGACGTATACCACAGAGAGAAGCAAGCCACGCCGGCTGTCGACGACCAAACTTCCTGAAGACCAAAGGATGGACGTCGACGAAATGCTGACGCAGATCAAGGAGTTGAAGAAGGAGGTCTTGAGACCATTAATCTGCATAACTGCTGGCTCGGGCGGCGGCTGGTTCCACTGGCCACCCGAGCCCAATGAATGCACCAGTATACCGGCAAGGATGATGCCACGAAGGAGAGCAAGGAGGTCTGGGAGGCTGACGACTACCACCGCGTTGAATAAGATAACAGAGGCAGAGTACAACGATCCGAAGGCTGGGCTCGCTCCATACACCGTGACAGGGAAGCGTCAGGCCCCCACAATAAGCCTCCTTTCCTTTCTCTGATTTTGTACTTGTAGTCTTCTAGTCATGGTTTTCATAGTCGCAGTTTTGCAGTCGCAGTTTTGATCACTTTTCTATCTTTGCTAGCTATTCCAGGTCTTGGAGAACTGGCTTCCCCCACTCTATGAGGAAGTTCCCAAGGAGCTCGAAGAGGAGGAGGAAGGATGCTCCGACAGCGAGGATGAAGTGGCGGAGGTTGCCGCGCCTGTACCCGCATCTTGGAAGACTCGCATGCAGAAGCAACATGAAATAGAGGCGATTCATAGCCTCGAAGAGCGCAACAATGATGATGACAACATGCAGGAGCACAACTCGTGGCACATGGCTACACCGGCAAAGCCTGCACGGAAGCTGAAGTCGCATGCGAAGAAGCCAGCTCCAAAGTCGGCGTCGCCTCCCAGATCGGTGGTGGCTTTTGAGTCAGACGAGGATACTAGCGACGAGGAGGCTAATGTCTCACCCAAGATCCCGGAGGACCCAACTCCGATGAAGGGATCTAGGACCGCAGCCGCGGTGGTGGAATCGGTGGTTCTGCTTGCCGTGATCACGCTAATAGTCTCGGCGGCCCTAGAGCCAAGGGTTGCTGAAAACACGGGGTCGAAGTCCCCGCCGCTGGAGGGGGCGCCCGTGTCGCCCAGGCCAGAGGTTCATGTAGCCGCGACCTCGACGTCAAAGAAGCCCGTGGTGTCGTGGGCCACGAGCATGTTTGAGAAGGGGTCACACGCAGGTTGGGCCCGGATCTGGAGAAGCGTGCCCATATTAGCACCGGTTTGCACACCCTCCGCGTAGCCAAGTAAGTTTGATGCTTTCTTTCTCGTTGACGAGGGGTAACCTCGGAAATGCCCATGGTGATGGACTTAGGGTTTCACGGAAAAGACAACGCTGGGGATTTCGTGGGATGTCAGGAAAACAATAAAGTCAAAGTCGCCTGAATATTGGGGAAATCCCACTATTACAAGTTGTCTTCTAGATTTTGGTACCCTCGCTTGGGCTTCTCCCGTCCTATATATAATAGTCCGGGTCTCAAAGCTGTATGCGGATAGGTTTCATACACGCGTGATTACAATACTAACACAATGTCAGTTTATAGGCTCTTTCCTAATACAATCAAAGCCTTTGTCGGTTGCTTCCTTGGGCTGTCATCTGAAACCTTCATGGGACGTAAGACTTTTACCCAATATAGGGTAGCGAATAATAAGCAGCCGAGTAATCATACCTATGTCAGTGGCCCCCGAGACTCTACTTGAACCACAGTTTCAGGTTGAGTCTTAAAGTTTCTTTTTTCCTTGTTTTATTTTATTTTTGTTCCTTGATTTTTTTTGTAGGGATTCTGGTATAACAAATCTGATGCTTCCGACGGACCGGGAATCGGTTAATTGCTCCTGGGCAAAAACAAGGTTATCCTACATCAAATTCAAGTCCACAGGCTCGAATCCAGAATTTTCTACCAGCGTAATTCAGTTCGAGACGCTGAGGTCTTATCGATTACTGAATTCCAGTTTCTATTCTATCAGGTACCCAACGCGTCCGTCGGGATTTTTCATCGTATCGTTGATACAGATATTTTACTGGCAAAGCGCATTCTTGTGCGATTACTAGGCCACACTGGACGAATCCTGGGGTCTTACCTTCATGTTTCTAAACATGGCATTCGGGATTTTGTCGCGTCGGGTGCGATCCGAGAGTTTCTTGATTTGTGGTGGCTGAAGAACTTTTTTGTTTTTTGAAACAGCTCCTGATAGGAGTATCTGTCGATGAATCTTTCCTTTGTCTTTCTTTATCATATGCACGCCAGCGCTCCTGATAGGAGTAGCCCCCGAGGCTATGTTTGGATATATGTATCAGAACATAGACTCAAAAACTTAGGTTTATGGTACCGATGCTTCTGTATTTTTTGTCGGGTGCACGACTAGTGCTCCCGATAGGAGTAGCCCCTGAGGCTACAGTCATAATATTGTATATTCGATTGTAGTTTCAGATCTTTTCCTGGAGGAATTTACTTTGACCCTGATTTTAATTTCTTTGGGTCATATTTCTTATAGTGAGCTGCAATTTCTGCAACGCCCCCGCCGTGACATCAGTGATGACATGTCTGATGCTGTTAATTTTCAGAAGAACACGCCCTGACGTGACATGTCAAACGTGGGGCCATGCAGTAGTACTGATGACGCGTGATAGCGTATTCATTGGAGATTTTTGACTGCACGTGCCCTCTCCGCGCGAAAATCGAGGCGTCACGCTCTGTCCTCCATTTTTACTGCGGCCATAACTTCTTTAGATTTTTCCTTTACGGAATCTTTGTAACATGTGTCACCATCGTGTGTACTTCTGCCGGTTCGATTTTGCATCGAATGGTTTGGACCTCATGCCTTTGCTCTTTATAAGGAAAAGGAGATGTGTTCTACTGTTTTACCTCACCTTCCTCTGCTCCATCTTCTTCCTTGCGCTCTTGCCCCCTTGCGAACTCCTGCTCTACGCTCATGTTCCTCTTTCGTTGCCATGGGCAAAAGCAAAGCTAGGACTTTTGCTTCCGCCGCGAAGGCCACCAGGAAGAGGGCCGTCGGATGGGCTCCTACCAAGTCCACGGTGCAGGAACTCCGTGAGGCGTGGAAATCCGGCCATCTGGCGGAGGGTGCCTTCAAGCTTCCTGGAGATGAGGCTGCTCCCATCCTCGAGCCTGGCTAGAGGGTAATGTTCCTCTCTTTCCTCTTCCGCAGTCTTTCTCTTCCTGTCCAGGAATTTCTTCGTGGTATTTTGTTTATTTATGGCGTGTAGCTGTATTAGGTCACACCTAACTCCATTCTCCATGTCTCTTGTTTTGTCACTCTCTATGAGTGTTTCCTTGGGATTCATCCCCATCGGGGCCTTTGGAAGAATTTCTTCTATGTTTGTTGTAATGCCACTGACACCATTGTCCATGATGTTGGTGGTGCCATTTTCTCTATCCGATCCGACGTTGATTACTTTGACTTCAAAATCACTGATTCTGTCCAAGGCTGGAAGTCCAGTGGTTTTATGTCAAGGATCAACCACTTGAAGGCCAATCTTTCGGGTTAGCCCCCTTTGATCCTAAGAAAACCTGTCGCAAACTTGACTCCTAGGATCAGCGTCCTTCTACCAAAGAAATGGCGGAAATCCAACCCTATGTTGATCGTATTTCAAAGCTGAGGCATGAGGTTAGCAAGGAATTGTCGGGTCTCTAGACCCTAGCATACTTTTTGCAGATCCGCGTCCAGCCGCTTCAAGCCCGGCTTTCTGGCATGTGGGCGTACACCGGGAAGGAGGACCCGATGAGGATTTCCTCGGAAGCCCTTACCCTCAAGGTGTATAAGAAAAGGGTCTGGAGCTTCACCACTCTCACCAAGAAAAGCCTAGTTCCTTCAAGCTGTCTTGTGGAGCTTTTTGGCAAGAAAAACCGGCTCCCCGACGTAAATTTCCTTTGCATTCATCTTTCCTTCCTTGCATTTGCGGATAAATTCTATCGATTGATTGGCGCTTCTTCCATGTCTTCTGCTTGTGTAGGACTTTGATCACCTGAGCTCACTTCCTCCTCTCGCTGGAAGCTGTGAGCCTGTAACACCCTCGAATCGGCTCTATGCAGATTTCAGCGATTTCCGGCAAACCTGCATAGAAACGATTCAAAGGTGCCCACCAAGCACTTTCGTGCGGGTGGAAAACGAAGTAATATCATTACACAATAGTCCACGATGGAACCCACAGAACATATATATATATATACAACAACGACTCCATGAGTCAAGAATACAGATATACAATACAAAGATCCAAATCACCTTAAAAAATGATACAACATCCGAGTACGGATAAGATGCAAATGGGGCTAAGATCCCTGAAGAATAACCAATGGCGTCCATAACCTTGCCCAGGCCAAGCCGGAAGGGTAACCCTGCTAACGATGTCGATCTCAAACCTGCTAAAACAAAAAGGGTGCCGACAAAGGGCAAAGGAAAAAGGGAGCGGTCAGTACTGAGGTCAGTACACGGCGAGTCTCGAATTCGGCGGCTCTCGCCTACATAGGTATGGTGGATTGAAGCGGCAATAAATCATGCACTGAACAACCTATAGAGACTCGATACAATCTCGGCTAATAGAGAGAGATAAGAAAGACCTATTCGGAACCAACCTGATACTAACACACGGCATACCCATCCTGATATTTCCCCCTCGAGACCAAACAAGGAAGTCTTGCCAAGGAAACTCACACAGTTGGCAGTTTTATTCATTCATTGCATGGTGGTTGTCCAACTTACTAGTCATATCAGATACAAGTCATGTTATAACAGAAATTCTTTAGTTATAGTTGTCTATGATCGAGAAACTGTGCTCCAAGTCGTCCATAACCGTGGACACGGCTTTTCAAAAAGATTTAACCCTGCAGGGGTGCACCAAAGTATCCACACACACTTCAACCCTTTTTGTCAGATCGGAATATGAGCAAGATCCTGAACATACACCCAGCGGTATGCGACGGGGCCTCGGACACGACATTTCCCAGACCCAAAGAAAGTACATGGGCACCGCCCCACTAAGCTACCCGCAACAAAGTCGGTCGTCTCCGATACAGACCCAGGGTATGTGGCGACGGCTGTAAATGACTGGGAACCTAAAAGTTTGATTGGGCTTGTCGATACAGCGGAAACGTGGCACGGGGTTCCTAAACAGTATAGGCGCTCCACACGCAATTGTAAATAAAGCAGTAAAGCATGGCATAAGTACATGATAGTAATAAAACCCCAAACTACTTTGTAGCCCCCAGCACAATACTTTGAAATCAGGTAGTAAGCCGATGGGGTGCTCACACACCCACCTGTGGTTAGCGCACTCGATCTCGAAACATGTGTCAAGAACTTGGGTCCTAGGTAGACACAAGTGGGCGGTTAAAACCCAAATATTGACTATTATCCACTGGTGCCTCTGTATTATATCTATTTCCAACATTTTAATTAACAAGTTATAATGAAAGCCATGATCATCTCCACCATTAAGCATGTGTCAACCTTTCATCAACGGTGGAACGACAACGATGCGAAACAACACCTAAGCAAGCAACTACGACTTGCAAGACCAACTGTCTATCAAACAACAGGCAATAGGATGTGTCCAAGGCAAATATATGCTGCAAGGGATAGAACTGGTACGGAAAACTAAAGCATCAACAACACGGATAACAATAGATCAATAGGAGAAAGTAAAGATTAAAAATGTAAAATAGGTAGAAAGGGGGAGAATGCTCGCCTGGGAAACATTGCCGAAGATACATTATCCGAAGAACTTGCTGATACTCGCATCAACTCAACGGTCTAATCCGTGAAGAACCAAATCACTAAAATAAACACCGGATGCGCTATTTAATACTACGGTAGAACACCGGGCATGATGCATGACATGACAAAGATGCAATGCAATTAGGAAATATTAAGCGGAATCGGGGTCTCGACAATTAATTAAGAGGTTCATGTTGTTTAGATACCCCGCAATTTAAATGTTGTATTAACAAGGAAAAACATGGCATCGGTTCGCTACACTAATTTAAATGGAGCCAATATAAGCCTAGATTCGCTGGCATATGGTCTCCATATTTAATTATTATGTGAATCAACAATATACCCCAAAAAAATGAAGATATATGCGATATAATCAATTTATATGCAACAAGTGACAATATCATATATTATAAAATATAGGGATCTCAGATAGGTGTCACACTTAGGGGATCGACGGTCTTGGGTTCCGAGGGTTCGACGGGGTTTGAGTTTGGTCTCGGCAGGATCAGTCTTCACCTCCTGGAACGGGGCCTTGGCGTCCGTGAAGGGGACCTCGACGTTCCGTGGTCTTCGGTTCCATGAAGGAGATCATGTCGACCATATCTCGATAATGGTTGGCAGACTTGGTTTTGGTGCCACGACGGTCTTGCCGGTCCTGGTGAGGCACTCATCTAACTCCTTAAACTCGTACGACGGAGGGTTGCCAGAAGCGAAGCATCGCCACTGATCCATCTCCATAGCCATCATCGGCACACCACTCGGACATCTTCAAACACTAGCACACGTGGGCACAATGGTACATACTCAATGCATACATCTAGGGTAAGGAACTCAAGCTAGGAGCACGAACATGCAAACACGCATCCTCGCTTGAGTGGGAGGCCTGGAGCAGAGCATCACCATGGCGAGACAAGTGTCGACGAGGCTGGCGGTGCTCGCCGGTGGCCTTAGGGCCGGGGTGGCGCGGCTTGGGTTGAGGAGAGGGCCACGGCGGCGCTAGGGTGATGCGGGCCGGGAAGGGCGACGAGCTCGCTGCGGGGACACGGCCTGCGGTTGGGACATGGCCTGCAGGGAGAGGACGCAAGGCGAGGTCCGGCGGCAAGAAGAGGGCGCCCACGGTGGCAGAGATGTGGGAGAAGGCTGGTAGGAGGCCGCGAGGCCAAGGAAGGGGAGGGCCGAGGCGGCGGTGGTCCGAGCAGTGGCGACCGGGGCGACGTCGTGGTGGAGCGGCCAGGGCGCGGGCTCGCACGGTCCGGGCCGCAAGGATTCGGGGTGGCGCGCATGAGGCGAGGGAGCTTGGCGGCGGGGCTCTGCAGGCGAGGGAGAAGGACGAAGGCGGGGGGTCTCGAGGTGAGGACGGGATCGAGCGGGGTAGTGGGATCTAGTTCCAGGGGCGAGCGTCGAAGCATGTTGAGGTAGGGCTGGGGTAGCATGACGTGGGCGTGGTGGTCCCGGTCCTGGGGAGTAGCAGGCGGGTGTACGGCGTGCGGGAGCGTTCGGTGGGGAACGTGACAGCGGGGGTGCGGTGCGTGTTGGGGCAGGAAAAGGTCCATTTCAAACCCTAAATTCGTAGAGGTTCATCGGTTTAAGCCCTGACATCGAAATTCCGGTCGTTTGCACTCTGGACTATTGAATCCCAGTTTAAATCAAACCCTGGACCTGTTTGACCAAGTTGACCGATGTCAAGTAGGCAGTTTTTTACATAAAAATCCTACATAATTATCTATTCCAATCAGGTGGTCCCTTGCTCTCTTAGTTCATTCCCTCTATGGACTCAGATCACACGCGCGGTTTTTATGTCAAGCAGCGCAACCTCCGCGCGGCAGAGTAACTCTAATTGATTAAAATTCTGCTAGCCGGCCTCTCAAAGTGGGAAATAGTTTCACTAGAAATCCCTTAGTCCGTGATCTGTATTCGCACCGGTACATACCCAATTAGATTAATGGGGAAAAACACAAATCTTGGACGTCTGAGTCAGTCATTGATGCATAAAAGCACCAAATCGAAAACGAGTGGCAGGGAAAAAATCTTGTTAGGTGCGTGAGCTCGTTGGTGTCCAAATTAAACGCCGGTGACCAAGGAGCAGCAACGTATGGCGGCGGTAGTCAGAAGAACGACACATCGCATGGGAAGGAGCAGGAAATGGTCCTGGACCAGGAGCTCACCAGGAATCCGCTCGCGGATCTCCCAAATTAGGCACTGATTTCTCTATCAAATCCATTCATGCGTAGATCTCTCAAATTAGGCAGCAACAATAATTTGGCTCATGGAGGCTTGCGGTGCATGAGGCTGCGCTCATGCTTGCGACCGGAGCGGCTCTTCGCCCTCGCGACGCCCATCTCATGGTCCTCCTCCCGTGGCGCCGTCCGTAGCCACCGTCCTGTGTGTCCCCGACTCCCTTTGCTTCGGCCATGACGCAGCAGGAGGACGACTTGCCTCCACCCCACCAACGCTGCTTCTCCCCTGCAGCCCTCCACGACCGCCCGTCCCTCACTCGCGACGACTCTCCGCTCGATTTCTTCTGCGACGAGCTCCAACAAGCTCCAACCGGTGCCAAGTCTTTCCTCTCCTGTGTTTCTAAATTTTTTACAAATAAAACCAAAAAACATTGTTGGTGTGGATACAGGAAAGAAAGTAGTTTTTTTAGATCAGAAATAAAGTAGTTGAGAAAGATGATTATGATATGTGGGCCTCGTTGTTCCATGTGTACCAAACAGATCCGGGTTCGATTTAGACCGGGATTCAATAGTTCAAGGTACGAACGACCGAGATTTCGACGTCAGGGTTTAAATCGGCGAGCCTCTACAAGTTCAGGGTTGAAAATGGACTTTTTCCGTTGGGGCATGGGTCGATTGGCGCTGGCATGTGCGGCAGGAAATAGTAGGTGCATCGGGCGAGGGCGTGTTCGTGGGGCCAGGGTGCAGGCGGACATGGTAGTACCGGGAGGGGGGGGTGGTTGGTGGGGTCTTTAGGTGGGCTAGGAGGGCAGCGAGCGGCAGGGCATGCGCGCGCGTGTGGGTGGCGGCGGCTAGGTGGAGTCTGGGTGGTGGGCTAGGGTTAGGGTTAGCACAAGTAGGGTTTGGTATAGACTAGATCTAGGGTCAGGATTAGCTAGGGTGGCAGGTGGCTGCCGGTTGGGTCTTTTGGGCCTAGACGGTGGCGGTCTCCTCCGAAACAAAAATACTTTATATTTTTATTTAGTTTGAAATATTCTTCGTAAAATAGTTTAGAAAAATAAAAGATTCAGACGGACCGAGATTTTAATTTGAAATAAAAACGGGGGATATTTAGAAAATAAAGATAAGCTTTTGGAAAATAGTTTTAAGCAAACCGTGCATGATGTCATGATGATGCTCAAATGCAATGTGGCATGATGACATGATCATGCTATCATGATAATGCACAGAACGAAACACCAAGCAATTTTCTAGTAGTGGTTTTCACGGGGTGCTACAATTCGACACCACTAACAATGGATCTTGCCCTCGAGATCCGTCTCATGGTATGGGAAAGAAGGCCGACGATCTGAATCTGCTCGCCTCGTGTAGATCCTTGCGACACCACTAACAAGGACTCTTGCTCCGTCTTGAAATCGGCGACACCACGAACAAGAGGATGTTGTTCACATTCAACGTGAGAACACTCCGGAGAAACAAAGACGAAGGTAGAGGTCTCAAAAGGTAAGGCCACCTCTAACTTCCGTGGAAGGAGTAAAATTGCATTGATCCACCCATTCAATGTACAAAAGTGAATAATAAGAGCAGTGGTATGGTGACGACTCCATCCCACACTCAAAGCATTACTCTGTACATAAATAGAAGATTTATGCAAGCAACTCTCGGAATTCAGAATAAAGATCTCGACAAGCTATGTTCGGAAAACAAAGGAGTGATGCCGTCTCTTCATCGGATCTAGAGTAGATGATGTCGTCGCGTTGTAAACCACCGAAAGATATAAAAATAAATTTTATGAAAAGCCAATGATTAGGTTTCACGATGGTTCCATTGGCATGAACAACACATGCTCAAGGTATACTACAACTTCACCAATGCTCATCCCTCTCATATGTTTTTCAACGATACGAATATCCGTCAAGGTGCAGATACAGATAAAGAGTCCAAAGACAAAAAGATAGGATGAAGGTACAACAAACGAGATGCATATTTGATGATTGTGGTACCACCGTTATAAAGAGAGGAAGCGAAACCCTGAAAGTACGATGGAAACCCAACCACGAGAAATCCTGGACTCGAAGAAAAGATAAGATTAGATTCAAAACACGCAGGGGTAAGAGGAGAATAGCATAGGGGTAAGGAGTAAAAACAGACCTACTCAGATCTATCCATCCGATTTTGCAAAATAGTTCTGACACTCTACTTCGTCCATTAGCTAGGTTATCCTACATGCTAGACCAGTGGGGTATCACAACTGTTGAGCTGTGATACCACTTTCTAACACCCTCGAATTGGCCCTATGCAGATTTCAGCGATTTCCGCCAAACCCGCATAGAAATGATTCAAAGGTGCCCACCGAGCACTTTCCTGCGGGTGGAAAATGAAGTAATATCATTACACAATAGTCCACGATGGAACCCACAGAACATATATATATACAACAAAGACTCCATGAGTCAAGAATACAGATATACAATACAAAGATCCAAATCACCTTAAAAACTATACAACATACGAGTACGGATAAGATGCAAATGGGGCTAAGAGCCCTGGAGAATAACCAATGGCGTCCATAACCCTGCCCAGACCAAGCCGGAAGGGTAACCCTGCTAACAATGTCGATCTCAAACCTGCTAAAACAAAAAGGGTGCCGACAAAGGGCAAAGGAAAAAGGGAGCGGTCAGTACTGAGGCCAGTACACTACAAGTCTAGAATTCGGCGGCTCTCGCCTACATAGGTATGGTGAACTGAAGCGGCAACAAAGCATTCAATGAACAACCTATAGAGATCGATACACTGTCGACTATCAGAGAGAGATAGGAAAGACCTATTCAGAACCAACCTGATACTAACACCAAGCATACCCATCCTGGTATCCCCCTCGAGACCAGACGAGGAAGTCTTGCCAAGGAAACTCACACAGTTGGCAATTTTATTCATCCATTCCATGGTGGTTGTCCAACTTACTAGTCATATCAGATACAAGTCATGTTATAATAGCAATTCTTTAGTTATAGTTGTCTATGATCGAGAAATTGTGCTCCAAGTCGTCCATAACCACGAACACGGCTTTTCGAAAAGATTTAACCCTGCAGGGGTGCACCAAAGTATCCACACGCACTTCAACCCTTTTTGTCAGATCCGAATATGAGCAAGATCCTAAACATACACCCACGGGGCCTCGGACACGACATTTCCTAGACTCAAAGAAAGTACATGGGGCCACCCCACTAAGCTACCCGCAACAAAGTCGACCGTCTCCGATACAGACCCAGGGTATGTGGCGACGGCTGTAAACGACTGGGAACCCGAAAGTGTGACTGGGCTTGTCAATACAGCGAAAACGTGGCATGGGGTTCCTAAACAGTACAGGCGCTCCTCGCGCAATTGTAAATAAAGAAGTAAAGCATGGCATACGTATAGGATAGTAATAAAACCCCAAACTACTTTGTGGCCCCTAACACAGTACTTTGAAATCAGGTAGTAAGCCGATGGGGTGCCCACACACCCATCTGTGGTTAGCACGCTCGATATCAGAACAGGTGACAAGAACTTGGGTCCTACGTGGACACAAGTGGGCGGTTAAAACCCAAATATTGACTATTATATACTGGTGCCTCTGCATTATATCTATTTCCAACATTTTAATTAACAAGTTATAATGAAAGCCATGATCATCTCCACCATTAAGCATGTCCACCATTAAGCATGTGTCAACCTTTCATCAACGGTGGAACGACAACGACACGAAATAACACCTAAGCAAGCAACTACGACTCGCAAGGCCAACTGTGTATCAAACAATAGGCAATATGATGTGTCCAAGGCAAATATAGGCTGCAGTGGATAGAACTAGTACGGAAAACTAAAGAATCAACAACCCGGATAACAATAGATCAACAGGAGGAAGTAAAGACTAAAAATACAAATATAGGTAGGAAGGGGGAGAATGCTCACCCGGGAAACACTGCCGAAGATACATTATCCGAAGAACTTACCGATACTCACATCAACTCAGCGTCCTAATCCGCGAAGAACCAAAGCACTAAAAGAAACACCGGATGTACTATTTAATACTACGGCAGAAGACCGGGCATGATGCATGTATGATGCATGACATGGCAAAGATGCGATGCAATTAGGCAATATTAAGCGACACCGAGGTCTCGACAATTAATTAAGAGGTTCATGTTGTTTAGATACCCCACAATTTAAATATTGTATTAACAAGGCAAAACATGGCATCGGTTCACTACACAAATTTAATTGGAGCCAATATAAGCCTAGATTCGCCCGCATATGGTCTCCATATTTAATTATTAGGTGAATCAACAATATACCCCAAACAAATGAAGGTATATGCGATATGATCAATTTATATGCAACAACTGACAATATCATATATTATAAAATATAGGGATCTCGGATAGGGGTCACACTTAGGGGATCGACGGTCTTGGGTTCCAAGGGTTCGACGGAGTTTGGGTTTGGTCTTGGCGCAATTGGTCTTCACCTCCGGGAATGGGGCCTTGGTGTCCGTGAAGGGACCTCGACGTTCCGTGGTCTTCGGTTCCATGAAGGAGATCATGTCGACCATATCTCGATAATGGTTGGCAGACTTGGTTTTGGTGCCACGACGGTCTTGACGGTCCTAGTGAGGTACTCATCTAACTCCTTAAACTTGTACGACGGAGGGTTGCCAGAAGCGAAGCATCGCCACTGATCCATCTCCATAGCCATCATCGGCACACCACTCGGATATCTTCAAACACTAGCACACAGGGACACAATGGTACATACATGCATACATCTAGGGTAAGGAACCCAAACTAGGAGCACGAACATGCAAACACGCATCCTCGCTTGAGTGGGAGGCCTGGAGCAGAGCGTCACCATGGCGAGACAGGGGTCGACGAGGCTGGCGGTGCTTGCCGGCGGCCTTGGGGCCGGGATGGCGCGGCTCGGGTCGAGGTGAGGGCCACGGCGGCGCTAGGGTGATGCGGGCCAGGAAGATCGACGAGCTCGCTGCGGGGACACAGCCTGCGGCCGGGACGTGGCCTGCAGGGAGAGGAGGCAAGGCAAGGTCTGGCGGCAAGCGAAGGGTACCCGCGGTGGCGGAGATGCGAGAGAAGGCCGGTAGGAGGCCGTGAGGCCAAGGAAGGGGAGGGCCGAGGCAGCAGTGGTCCAAGCGGCGGCGGCTGGGACGACGCCGTGGTGGAGCGGCCAGGGCGCGGGCTCACACGGTCCGGGCCACAGGGATTTGGGGCAGTGGCGCGCATGAGGCGAGGGAGCTTTGCGTTGGGGATCTGCAGGCGAGGGAGAAGGACAAAGGCGGGGGTCTCGAGGTGAGGACGGCATCGAGCGGGGCGGTGGGATCTGGTTCCAGGGGCGGGCGTCGAAGCATGTTGAGGTGGGGCTAGGGTAGCACGACGTGGGCATGGTGGTCTCTATCCTGGGGAGCAGCAGGTGGGTGTATGGGGTACGGGAGCGTTCAGTGGGGACCGTGACAGCGGGGGTGCGGTGCGTGTTGGGGCATGGGTCGATTGGCATTGGCATGCGTGGCAGGCAGCAGTAGGTGCATCGCGCGAGGGCATGTCCATGGGGCCAGGGTGCAGGTAGACATGGTAGTACCAGGGGTGGTTGGTGGGGTGTTTGGGGTGGGCCAGGAGGGCAGCGAGAGGGAGGGTTAAGGTTAGCATAGGTAGGGTTTGGTCTAGACTAGATCTAGGGTCAGGATTAGCCGGGGTGGTAGGCTGCTGCCGGTTGGGCTCTTTGGGCCTGGCCGGTGGCGGTCTCCCCCAAAACAAAAATAATTTATTTTTTATTTAGTTTGAAATATTCTTTCATAAAATAGTTTAGACAAATAAAAGATTCGGACGAATCGATATTTTAATTTGAAATAAAGATGAGGGATATTTAGAAAACAAAGATAGGCTTTTAGAAAATAGTTTTAAGCAAACCATGCATGATGTCATGATGATGCTCAAAAGCAATGTGGAATGATGACATGAGCATGTTATTATGATGATGCACAAAACGGAACACCAAGTGATTTTCTAGTAGTGGTTTTCGTGGGGTGCTATAGAGCCCCCTGTCCATCCTTATGCATCCGACGATCTCCCTGTGACTAGGACCGCACGGATGAGGAGATGGATTTCTCTACATCTGATTATTCATCAAAAACGCAATCTCTTCCATCGGCTCGCTCCGGAGATTTTCGCGTGGAGCATGCTGGTGAAAAGGGGAAGGGCTCCTATGCTATGGAAAGGGTCGAAGACTCGGATGAATCGACTACTTCCAAGCCCTTCGATGTTGCTCAAGTCTCGGCTGCTCCTGCCAGATGAATTTGTTCCGCTTTGTGCAGGATGTGTCTTCGTAAGTGTTTGACTACTTCTTTTACTGATTTATCAGGTAGTTCTACTGCTGAGGCTTTCCCAAATGTTTTGTTCTATTCTCCTGCAGTGATTATGATGAAGAACCTCCCGCATCTCCTCTTCGCACATCTGTGGGCTGCTCTGCAAAGAAATCTCTCCCGCCATCGACGGAGCCGAAGGAAAAGCTCATGTCTTCTGTGGAGAAGATCATCCAAAAAGATGCTGCCACTTCATCGAAGCCGCTGCCGCAAAAAAGGAAGAAATCAGCAGGTAAAGGGGTGGTGATATCAGAAAAGCCTGTTGATGTGGATATGAATGATGTAAGTCACTCTGTATTTTCAGAATTTTTCTGCCTGTAGCCTTTTTTTTATTTTGCCCTAATATCCTTTGATGTGATGTTCTTATTCAGCCTTTGATGCGCGAGATGGTTGATATGGCCTCTCGCATTATAAAAATCCACGACGAAGACGAAGAGCTGAAGGGTATGTTCTATTCATCTTCGGAATCTCTTTGTGAATTTTTCTTTTTCATTTTCACGATTGATTCGTGCAGCCGCTACCAAGGAATCTGGAGTCATTCAGGATGAGGCGATGAAGCGTGGCGATGATCTTGAGGTCAATCTTTGGGCCGCTGAGGAGGCTTTGGAAGAGGCCAGGCAGAAGGCGAAAGCTGATGCCGAAGAAGTGGCCAAGCAAGCCGCTGTTCGAGATGAAAATCTTCGACAGTGCATGGAGGCCCTCAATGCCTCTTTGCCCCATAAGTTCTTTCTCGTTTTTCTTTACTTTATTTCATTTCTTTCTTTTGGTCACCAATCCTTTCCCTTCTTGTGTTTCAGAATTGACTGGCCAGGACCTGCCGTTGAATGAAGATAAGAAGTTTGATCCTTTGTCGGATGTTGTTAGCACCTTGGAAGCTAACAACGTTCATGGGCGCAACCTTCTTGTCCACTCTCGTCGTGCCTTTAAAAGCCTTCACGCCAAAATATTTCCAACCAAGGATGTGTCGAACAACCCGAATGATCTTGTCACCATCATTAGTGCTGATCCCATCCCCCTTGTTGGCTATAACTTGACGCAGTCGAAGAGTGGTGCCGAAACATCAATGGCACTGGTGATGGTGCACAGCGAGAAGGTCGATTGAGAGAAGGTTAGCTCCTCTATCCCAGTCAACTCAAGTGGCCAAAAAATTGACTTGAAGCCTCATATTAAGAGGGTCAGAAAGTACTCTCGACTGCTTCTGGGCCTAGTTTCAGGCTCGGAGAAGCTAGTTGCCCCTTCTTCGACGGTTGATCCTTCTTCGGCTACTCCTTCCGCTCCCGTAGATAGTGTCCCTTATGCTAGTGCTACTCTGTCTTTGAAAGAAACAGCTTCATAGGCTATGTTTTGTAATCTTTATCGCGTTTCCCTTGCTGTTATTGTAATGAACCTTTAACTTACCTGGCTTCCTCTTGATTCTTTTTATAAGAAAGCAACTTTTGAATGTATGCGTATTAGCTTGCTTTTGTATGATGAATGTTTCATATCTTTCTTGTCTTGTCAGATTTTGAATGACTCTTCGGCTCCTTCTGGATCCGCGCAACTGTCGGATGTTGTTCCGTCCTCCTCTGTAGTAGGTGCGACCAGTACCGTCATCGTGCGTATGGTGGACCCGCCGTTGTATGTTGAAAAGATTGAACAAGTGAAAAACTTGAAGGAAAACTTTGGGTTGTTCAGTCAATGGTTGATGTCGCCCAATCTAAGACATGCCAAGCTCATCGCGAAGCCTTTTTCTTGGAGGAAATTTCTAGGGCAAGTGAGAAGCTACTACGTAAGTTTTTTCCCTCTATTTTCTGTTTCTCCTTCTGGCCTTTTGGGAAGTCAATATTTTCTCCCTAATTTGTAGGCATTCGATTGTGCAAGAGGGAGGAAACCCAACGTCTGCGCAACCGGATGCAAGCTCTTCTATCTGCCTCCCGAAGTTCTGAAATGGATTTTTGAACCGATCACCGTCGTGCCTATACTGTGGCATTGCTTCAAGATCACCTATCAGAGTTGGAGAAATTTGTCGAGTGCTGCCACAGATCCCTGACCTTTGTTTATAATGCCATGTTTCCTCAGGATCCTCAGCCTCGGACCTTGGCAGATTTAATTGCGGAGTTTCGATAAGGTGAAAGGATTCATCACTACGTGAAGCTTCAACTTGTGGTGGGTGCCAAGCTCGCGCTCTCATGGGTGCATGCGCATCATCTGACGTTAGATCTGGATGTTGTGTCTTCGGGTCTACCTCCTCCTTCCGATGGCGTCCTTGTTTATATGGCGCCTCATTATGCCGCTGCTCGTAGACCCGCCATTAGGATTGTGCGAAGATGCTTAGAAGCAGACGAAGATTTTTTTTGTTAATTTTGCTATCTGACTGCTTTCTTATGCAGCCTTGTACTTCGTAGATGAAATATTGTATAGATCTTTCTTATATTTTGTCAAAAAGGTCATATGTTTTATACGAGATTTTGATTGTATGCTATATTCTCTTGTTGAGGACCCGACGAACTAATGTTCGTTTGCCATAGGAAATTGTATCTCATGGAATACTTTCTTTATTTATTGATAAACATGGATGGGAATACATTGCAAGGGCATGATCGCTTGGCCATTGGCCTTTTATTGAATATAAAGTGCATCTAAGTGAAGATTTTCTTTTAGGAACTTCGTCTTCTATTCTTGGGGTTCTTCTCCGTGTCGTGGTGCTCTCGTCTTGTCGATCATTGGGGTTTCCTATGCGGGACCTATAATGGAGGCCGCATAAGTTGCTTTTGTGGGACCGTTGCGCTCTTGCTCTTCTGATGTTTGCTTTTTGCGGGTGTGCCCTTCGTGTAGAGACTCCTCCTCCGCTATTTTCAGCTGTCCAAGTTCTGTCTCCATCTCGAAAGATTCCGAGATTTTATTGAATTCCTGATCGCAGCTATCCGCGCGACTGATGCTTCCTTTGACTGTTATGACCCCATTGGGGGCTGGCATTTTTAGCACTAGATATGCGTAGCGAGGTACTGCCATGAACCTAGCGAAAGCTGGTCATCCCAGGATCGCGTGGTACTGAGATGGTCAGTCCATGACTTCAAATTCTAGCTTTTCTCGCCTAAAGATATTCTTTGACCCGAAGACTACGTCGAGATGGACTTTGCCCAATGGAATTTCGGCTTTTCCTAGAACTACCCTATGGAAAGTTGTGTCTATAGATGCTAGATTCGTCATGGACCAATTCATAGCGCGTAGAGTTTTGGCGTAAATCAGGTTGATGCTGCTTCCTGCATCCAAGAAAACCTTGCTCATGTCGAACCCGCCAATTTGCGCTTCTACTATTAGTGCTGACTGGCCTAGTTGAGGGACCCGTAATGGATGATTAGCTCTGCTGAAGGTAATTTCTTGTTCTGACCAATGGAGGTACTCCGGTGTAGGAGGTGGCTTTGTTACTGCCAAGTTTACTTGTCTGGTGATTAACTTCTATGTTCTGTTAGAGGGTGGTCCCTTCTGGATCATTGATATTACTCCTTTCGACCTGGGATATTCGTCGTCTTGGTGTATTGTGCTTTGCGGCTGCCCTTCTGGCAGATGCCCCTGTGGCGGTGGTGGCGCGTTGATGGCCAAAGCGCCAGGTGCGGTAGCGTAGCCTCAGTTTGCTGCTTCGGTTGCCCTTGCATTGCATAGTTCTTGCATTTTAAGAATGTTCGGCAGTCCTTTAGGAGATGATTTGATCGCCTTTTCCCCGTCGAGTCGATGTAGTAGCGCATATTGCAGGGTCCTTCCAACATTCGTCCTGCTGACATAGGTGGTTCTCGATTCGTCGGCTAGTATCGTTGCTGCGACTAGCCTCCACTAATACTGTCCCTGTTGCCATGGTATCTTCTGTTGTAATCGTCACTTCATTGGTTGTCCCCTCCAGAGAAACTTGTTGCAACATAACTTGGTGCATGGTACCCATCATTGGTTCGCCTTCTCCGATCATTATTGTGCCTGTCCCTGTCGTCTTCGGGTGAACGGGCTCTTTTGTTGTGTACCGCGTCCTCTCTGTCAGCCCATCGATTGGCTATGTCCATAAGCTGCGAAATTGTCTTTGGCTTGATCCGTCCTAGTTCTTCAATGAACTCCTGCCGACGAAGTTCATCGTTGAAGGCGTCGATTGCTCTTTCGTCGGATATGGCTTCATCCAATTTTTTTATGATGTTCCACCGTTGGACGAAAGCCCATATTGATTCTCCCGTTTTTTGCTTGCAGGCTCGCAATTGTTCCAAAGATGTGGGTCGCCTGAACATGGACTGGAAATTCCTGATCAACTTGTCCTCAAGATCATTCCAGCTCCTCATAGAATCTTCGGGTAGTTGTTTTAGCCAAGAGCGTGCCGCACCAGTTAGGTGCAGCTGCAAGCTTCGCATTGCTCTAGCTTTGGATCTGCCTTGTAGTCTAACGGTGGCCAGATAATCTGTCAGCCAAGCTTCAAGTTCTTGGAGGCCATCATACTTTTGGCGAGGTTGGAGTAACTTAAAATCTTTTGGTACCGGAGTCTTGCAAACCAGTCGGGTAAAGCAATTGGCTCCGCATAGTTCTTGTTCTTCCTTGCTTTCACCGTCATGGTATCTTCGGGGGCTACGTTCTTCTCTGGATCGGTCGATCCTTCGCTAGGTGATATCGTTTCTTGCGTCGTTTCGCGGTTCTGATTTTGAAAAGTGGACCCGATGTGGCGATCATGATCGTCGGGTATGACCTCCGTGCCGAGGGCTGATCGTCGGGTATGACCTCCGTGCCGAGGGCTGCTGCGACGACGTGGGGATCTATCGGGTTGCCATGTGGTTCCTTTATCTGCTTGTGCGAGAGATTCTCCTACCATGTCGAGATTCATCAGGGCGGAGCGGTGAAGAGTCGTGCAAGGATCGTCGGGGGCGAGCTCTGTTGTAATTAGATATGTTTGTGCGGCCACAGTGGCTGCCTGGGCTGTTTTTCCTTGATATTTCCAGCTTGGTCTATAGACATGAATGACAGATCAAGGTCCCGGATTAGTCCGCTCCTCTCTTCTTCGGGGATATCCCGCAACCTAGACGTTCCTCTCCTTGGCGATGCTCCTCCTATCATGCTCCTTGATCCTCGAGTGGAACTTAACTGCGCTCATCGTAGGCTAGATTCGTCGGCTAACCTTTTCCTTTCGTTGAGTTGCCTCTACATCCTGAGTAGGCCTCTCTTCTTGCGATGAAGTAGATATTGGTATGCCAATAGATCTTCGTGAGTGGCGTCTGTTGTCATTGGGACTGCACCTGAAATTGATGCCCTTGCCTTCTCCCATGCACTGGCTAGTAAGCTGAGAGTTTTCCTCTCGCCTCGACGCGGTTGTTCTTCTTCTCGATTTTCACGGTTGACTGTTGGATTTCCTCTGTTTCCTTGGCTTCCTTTGTTGTCATGATCTCCTGCATTATGGCTTGAAAGAATATCGTTGGGATTAAAAATTGGGTTACCATTGGAGTCTTGCTGGGCAAAGGCGTCTCCAATGATCACGCATACTTGGTGCTGAGTGATACATGGAATGGTGTAGCCGTCATCTGAACCGAGGGGGACACTGTCGGGTGAACCAGTGAAGTCCATCAGTTTTTGCTCTGGGTAGATTTCTGCCATCCTAATTCCATGGTTGATGCTTTCGCTGCTTTCTTCGGCTTCAGAATTTTCTAGGCTTGCTTTGCGTGATGGGGTTAGCTGTGGGTCTGATCCGAAGGATAGATTATCGTAAAGACCATCAAGGTCCCCCAGATCCATCTCGATTTGCTCGCTTTCTTCGCCTGCTTCGATATGTGTTGTGGTATCCATGGAGGACCCAACAGAAGATTCTGATACTGCCGTAGGCGTAAATTTTTCCACCGACGGTTCTAATGTGATCAGGGTCAAAGGGTGTGATTCTTGTGGGTCTTCTACTTGGAAGTGAAAGCTTCCGACGATTAGATCGGATCCGGCGTTGAAATAGGCGGGTACCAATACAAGGGTGGGAGGGTGTGGAACTACTTTCGTCGGGTTGATGCTTGATGGAGAGCGGTCCGCCAAATCCATGGTTCCAGCATTCAGGATTCCCACAGACGATGCTAATTGACGAGGGGTAGCCTTGGCAATGCCCATGGTGATGGACTTAGGGTTTCGCGGAAAAGAGAACGGGGATTTCGTCGGATGTTAGAAAAACAATGAAGTCAAAGTCACCTAAATATTAGGAAAATCGCACTATTACAAGTTGTCTTCTAGATTTCGGTACCCTCGCTTGGGCTTCTCCCGTCCTATATATAATAGGCCGGGTCTCAAAGCTGTATGCGGATAGGTTTCATACATGCGTGATTACAATACCAACACAATGTCGGTTCATAGTCTCTTTCCTAATATAGGCAAAGCCTTTGTCGGTTGCTTCCTTGGGCTGTCATCTGAAACCTTCATGGGCCGTAAGTCTTTTACCCAATATAGGGTAGTGTTGGGGGGATACACCCGGGTAGGGTTACGCCGGGGTATAAAGGCCGAGTTAGCCGAGGTTCGGCAAGGTCAAAAGCGGATGCTGGCCGTGTCACCTCAAGGCAGGCCGAATCACGGGATAACCCGGACCAGGGGGCGTTCGCCTAACTAAGTCTCAACCGACTTAAGAAGTAAGTCGGAAGTGCTTGTTTTACTTGTATGCAGGAACAGGTGTGGCCGGATCAACTATGATCCGGGTCACGTGTGGCTTCTAGGAGAAGGAAGGAATCTCGCTAGTCAAAAGAAACCCCGGTACGCACTACCTAAGCGAAGCAAGCAAGGGCAGGACCACCGGGGCGTGGCCGACAAGGGTGACGATGCCCATGTCGGCTGACGCGGGCGCCGTAGAGGCTCGCGTGGCCAAAGCATGTGTGACGTGTGGGAAAAGCACCCCGGTCGGTTTACTACTTTGGGAGGGCTACCACGTATGCCCTAGGCAGAGACCGAGCTCCCTCTATATAAGGGGGGCTAGGGTTTCAGTAGGGGGGCCGGTTCCACTATTCTGATTGGGCTAGGGTTTCAGGTGTGATCTGTGGGTGAGAGTAAGAGAGCTCCTTCTTCCTCCTCTCGCCAATACAGCTCTAGGAGCACTTGTAATCTTGGAAGCAAAGCAATACAAACAACTGTGTGGAGAATCACTCCACTATCCCTCCCTGGATTCCCCTAGCGTGTATTAGTCCCCACCTTTAGCCTATCCGTGGCATCTGCCGTGACACCACCACGATAGTTGGCGCCCACCGTGGGGCTAGCAGCGCTAGCAGGGGTCAAGATCCGGACGGGAAACTTCATCGGCACCGGCGAACGCATCGTCTCCGGGCTTGTTCAGCGCTTTGGAGCGCTGGATTTCGCCAGCGACAACGCAGACTGCTTCGGCACGCGCCCACTTCCGCGCAATGGCCTCTTCGTCAAGCTCGGCGCGCACAAGGTCTACGTTGCTGTGGACGTGTCGTGCGTTCATCCGCGCCACGTCGTCGAGGCTGGAGAGCCACCCCTCACCGTGGCTCACGGGGCGCGTATCGCTCGCTCCCCGGACCGCGCAGAGGTGATGATGACTGCGCCTGGTGCGGGCACGAGCAAGGATCCGGCGCCAGAGTCGGAGGTAACGCCTAAGGCACGGAGGAAAGGTAGAGGTCCTCCACTAGAGAGGTCGAAAAATGTGTTGAGGGAAGCGATGGATAGCTTGGCAAACCTTGTGGTAGCAGCAGTAGATACTGGAATTGAGGAATCAGAAAACTGTATGTCCATGGGGCTGCCGAGGTATAGTACCCCGGCAAAGAACCTCAGAGCAGCGGATGCAGCTACATCCGAGTTAGAGGGTCTGACGGGTGAAGCCCGTCAAAGACAACAAGATAGGGTTAACGAACTGGTTCGGATCGCGAACAGACAAAACGAAGAACTACTCCGAGCTAACCCGAAGAGAGCTGGAGCCTCCAAGATCGCCCATTCGGCGATGGGTAACCCGGAGAAATCCGCCGGAGCCGCATCGTCTCCTCATGGTGGTCTAAGGAGAGAAGAGGTGGTAACCTCGGCCAGACGGAACAAACAGATCGTCCCGTATGACCCAACACGAGCAGGGAAAGGAAAAGAAGCACAGAAAAATGATGATCGACGGAGTGTGAGCCGAGGTGAAGCTGGCCGAGGTAATCGTGACCAAGGCAATGCCAGTCAAGGGAACGCGGTCAACGGCAATGCCGAACAGTGAAACTCGGCAGCAGCAGGACAACCGCAACAGCGGAATATACCAAGGCAAGAGCAAAGTGTCGGCCGAGGTATGCAACAGAAAGGTGCACCACAAGAGAAAAACCGGTACAACGACGGTGATTCGGAGATGGCAAACGCGGGATACCCAAGACCGGACTATCATGTGATAGGGTCAAGATTGGGAATCAGGGATTTGATGCCGGATGATGCCAGGTTGAAGCTGGATCGACTGTATAGGTCGGAACAGATCAAATGTCAAGGTCCACTGGGTCCTGCGTGTTTTGTACCCCGGATCATGAAGGAGCCGCCAGTACCCAACTTCCAATTACCCAGGGGCACGAAGACGTATGACGGCAGTACCAAGCTGGAGGATTGGTTGATAAACTATGCCACCGCTGTGAAATTTGCCACTGGTAACTTGAGATGGGCCGTACGATACGTACCCCAGATGTTGGAAGGGCCGGCAAGGGTATGGCTAAACAATTTGCCACCCGGAAGCATCAACTGCTGGATAGACTTTGAGGAAATGTTCATCAGCAATTTCTCAAGTACGTATGAGAGGCCAAATAGGCCGCAGACCCTAGCTATGTGCAAGCAAAGACCTAATGAGACAGACCGGGAGTTCTTGACCCGGTGGTGTACTGTGAGAAACTCGTGTGAGGGCGTGATAGAATCACAGGCCATAGCATGGTTCGCACAAGGGTGCAGATATGCAAGCGAGCTGTGGATGAAGTTGCAAAGGAAAATGCCAACTACATTGGCAGAGATGATCCGGATTGCAGATTCGTATGCTTTGGGTGATCCGACTCAACCTAGGCTCGTATCAAACGAGTCAAACGATGAGTACTATCAGAGGGATGGAGCCAGATCATCCCAGAGGAATGACTACAGAGGAAAAAGAAGAGATGATAGACCAGATCATCAATACGGTTCGCAACAAGTTGCGGATGTGAGTCAAGATCAGCCCGGAGCAGGGGGCAGTCTGCGCCAGAAAACTGGAGGGCAATGGACTCCGAGAAACGATGGCAAGAAAACTTGGACGCCGGAGAAAAAGAGATAGTGGCAAGAAAAGAAGGACCGTCCGAGGTATACTTATGAGTCGATGTTGGACCAGCCGTGTAAGTTTCACACGCCAAATCCGAGTAACCCAGCGGGTCATACGACGAGGCAATGTGAGTGGATGCGCAAGATTGAACAAGGTGGCTCGGGGAATGCTCAGGCACCCTGGAATGATCAGCCCCGATAGCAATTGCACTCCGGAGCGAACACGCAATAGCTAATGTTGCCTCCCCCTCCGCCAAGGTATGATAACAATGAGAGAAGGGATGCCGTGCATCAAGTGGAAAATCAGCATCACCCGGATCAGAGGTACCCCGGAAATGAGGGGAGAAATGAGTACAGGGAGCATCATCAGAGCTATTGTGTGTTCACCACTGAGGAAACAGATAGAAAAAGCCTGCAGCGTAGGCATATGGAGGTGAATGCAGTGATGCCGGCAGTGACGAGGTACATGCCTTGGTCTGATCAGGAAATCACCTGGAGCATAAAGGATCATCCCAAGCTTATGCCAAGCCCTGGTTCGCATGCATTGGTGCTGGACTCGACGTTCATTGGGCCTAGCATTAATGTACGGTTCTCAAAGGTGCTGATCGACAATGGCAGCAACATTAACATCATGTATGTGGACACAATGCGCAAGTTGGGTATCTCAGAAAACATGCTACAGCCCACAAGGACAACTTTCCATGGTATTGTGCCCGACATTTCTTGTGTCCCCATAGGCAAGGTCCGGGTTGACGTATTGTTCGGCACGAGGGATAACTGCCGAACCGAAAATTTGGAGTTCGAGGTGGTGAACTTGGAAAGTGCGTACCATGCGTTACTCGGAAGGCCGGCGCTGAACAAGTTCATGGCGAACTGTCACATTAGCTACTTGAAGATGAAATTGCCCGGACCAAACGAAGTGATTACCATTGTAGGGGATTTCTGATGTTCAATGGAGTGTGCGTCGGCCGGGTCTAATTTAGCCAAGTCGCTTGTGATTGCGCAGGAGAAAAGGAAAATTCAGGAGGTGGCGGCATTGGCTCAGTCAGCGCAGCAGTATATGTCGGCGCTGAGTAACCCGCACGGAAGTGTCTCTTTCCAGGCCACAAAAGATACCAAGAAGGTTCCTGTTGATGACATGTTCCCGGAGCGCACCATAACAATTGGTGTCGGGTTAAGTGATAAATAGGAAAGCGAGCTCGTCAGCTTCCTCCGTGAGAATCGGGACATTTTTGCTTGGTCCACACAGAACTTGCAAGGCATTCCGAGGGAGCTGGCCGAGCACTCTTTGAATGTAAGACCCGGAGCTAAGCCGGTGAAGCAACCTCTCCGCCGCTTCGCCGAAGATAGGAGGAAAGTCATTGGGTATGAGATAGCTCGGTTGCTAGCTACAGGATTTATCATGGAGGTTCTTTATCTGGATTGGCTGTCTAATCCGGTGCCGGTGGAAAAGAAGGATGACCTGAACGTGGCAGTGGTTTGGCGAATGTGTATCGATTACACGAACCTGAACAAGGCGTGTCCAAAAGATCCATTTCCACTGCCAAGAATAGATCAGGTCATAGACTCAACTGCTGGATGTGAATTGTTGTCATTCATTGATGCATATTCTGGTTTCCACCAGATACCGCTGAATCCGGATGATCAAATAAAGACTGCGTTTATTACCTCGTATGGGGCTTATTGCTATCGCACCATGCCGTTTGGTTTATGTAATGCAGGGGCAACATACCAGAGATGTATGCAAAAATGTTTGCACGACCAAATAGGTCAAAATGTACAAGTGTACGTGGATGATGTGGTTATCAAGACCAAGGAAAGCAAAACGCTCCTTGACGACATAAGGCAAACATTCGCGAACCTGAGGAGGTTCCGGATGAAGCTTAATTCGGAAAAATGCACCTTCGCTATCCTGGCTGGGAAATTGCTCGGTTTTCTTGTTTCCAGCCGAGGTATCGAGGTTAACCCAACTAAAATCCGAGCCAACGAACGAATGGAACTGCCGAAGTGTCTTAACGATGTCTAGAAGTTCACGGGTTACCTGGCCTCGTTAAGTCGGTTTGTATGTCGGTTGGGAGAAAAGGCATTGCCTCTCTACCAACTCATGAAAAAGTCGGATAAATTCTTTTGGACACCGCAAGCCAATGAGGCCTTTGCCCACTTGAAAAAGATGTTATCCACTGCACCAGTGTTGGCCTCACCACTACCAAAGGAGCCAATGTTGCTCTATATAGCCGCAACCAACCGAGTTGTAAGTGAAGTGATAGTGGTGGAGTGCGACGAGGAAGGTAAGTCGGTGCAAAGGCCAGTGTATTACTTGAGCGAGGTGTTGTCAGCCTCAAAGCAGAACTATCCACACTATCAAAAGGTGGCGTATGGCGTGTACATGGCCGCTAAGAAGCTGAAGCACTACTTTGAGGAGCATCCCATCAGGGTCATATGTGAGGCCCCCATATCCGAGATAATGAGTAACATGGATGCGAGTGGCAGAATTGCAAAATGGGCAATTGAGCTAGCTCCTTATGCTCTGTGATATGATAGAAGAGAAGCCATTAAATCTCAAGCTGTGGCGGGCTTTTTCGTGGACTGGGCCGAGGTGCAATACGAACCACCACTCCCAGATCCGAACTATTGGCGAATGCACTTTGACGGATCAAAAACCAAAACCGGGCTAGGGGCGGAGTTGTACTTACCTCGCCAAAGAAGGACCAGCTGAAATATGTGCTGCAGATCCATTTCGCGGCATCAAACAATGTCACTGAGTACAAAGCACTTGTGCATGGGCTCAAGGTAGCGAAAGAGATTGGGATACGTCGGATAATATGCTTTGGCGACTCGGATTTGGTGGTGCAGCAAGTGTCGGGAGTATGGGACGCCCTTGATCCAAACATGGCACTATACAGATTTCATGTGCAGAAGATATCTGGTTACTTTGAGGGATGCGAATTTCACCATGTACCCCGGGTGGAAAATGAGGCTGCCGACATGCTGTCGAAGCTCGGGTCAACCCGACAAGCAATTCCACCGGGTGTAGCATTAGAGCACCTCAGGAAACCATCCATCAAGCCCTCCCCAGAAACCGACTCGATCTATGTCCTGGAGGATACGGAATCCGGAGCTGTGCCCATGGACATTGACATGGAAAGTGGTGCGCGAAACCCGGGGACTGCCTCGGCAAACCCAGGGACTGCTTCAGTAAACCCGGGGACTACTTCGCAAGACCCGGGGACTGCTCAACGTGATCCGGTTGAAGTTATGCCGGTGGATGAGATGGAGATTGATGAGGATGTGTTCCCTGTGCGAGCAGTACCAGCTTGGGCACTACCTATATTTCAATTCCTAAAAGATGGAATGTTACCCACTGAGGAAGTGTTGTCCAGGCAAACACAGAGGAGGGCAAAGGCTTACACGATCATCAATTCTGAACTATGCAAAAGAAGTGTGACCAATGTCCTCCAGCAGTGTGTTGACCCGGAAGAAGGGCTTGACATCCTCCGAGATATACATCAAGGAGAATGCGGGCATCAGGCCTCGTCCCGAGCCTTGGTAGCAAAAGCTTTCCGGCACGGATTCTACTGGACAAATGCCTTAGAGCAAGCGGAATATCTGGTGAGAAAATGTAATGGTTGTCAGAGGTACGCTACCAAGACACATATGCCAATGTCGGAACTCAAGACCATACCCATTACTTGGCCATTTGTCGTATGGTTCTTGGATATGGTCGGCCCGTTCAAACCAGCAAGGGGAAATATGACTCACATTTTAGTAATGGTGGACAGGTTTACAAAGTGGATTGAGGTAAAGCCTATAAGAAAGTGTGATGGAGCTACGGCGGTAACGTTTCTCAAAGACATCATCTTGAGATACGGTTATCCTCACAGTATAATAACTGATAATGGCACAAATTTTGCGGAAGGAGCATTTGCGCGTTTTTGCCGGGATAAGAAGATCCGGCTGGACGTAGTCTCAGTAGCCCACCCAGCATCGAACAGACAAGTGGAAAGATCCAACGGATTAGTATTATCCGGGATAAAACCCTGGCTCATTGAGCCGCTGCAAAGGTCAGCGGGGTACTGGATAAAAGAACTACCAGTGGTACTGTGGAGTTTAAGAACAACTCCGAATCGATCAACAGGCTATACGCCGTTTTTTCTGGTATATGGGGCAGAAGCTGTATTACCAGCCGACATAGAGCATGATTCGCCTAGGGTCACCCAATACACAGAAGCCGAAGTGTAAGAAGCCCGGCAAAATGATGTTGATCTGTTGGAAGAAGCGAGAGAACTGGCACTGTCCAGATCCGCCATATATCAGCAAAATCTTCGACGCTATCATAGCCGGAAAGTGTGCCCCCGAGTCTTTCGGGAAGGCGATCTGGTGCTCCGGTTGATACAACGTACTACTGGCATGCATAAATTATCCCCCCATGGGAAGGGCCATTCATCGTGAGCAAGGCATTGCACAATGATTCTTATTATCTTATAGATGCAAAGCCACAGGAAAAGAACAAGGCGGACAGGTCCGGAGAGGAATCTAAGCGACCATGGAATATAGCTCTACTTCGTCCTTTCTACACTTAGATAAGAAGTGTATGTATCCGAGTCATCTCATATGTCGGTATGTATGTCGGCAATGAGCTTATCTATGAAATGTTGGCACCTCGAGCAGTAACTCGGGGACTGCCTTAATAATGTTTATTGGTTTTTGTGCGTTAGTTGGAATAAGTTATTCTACTTAACTCGGATTAGTAATGTGTGAGCACCAAGAACCCAACTCTTCGACTTGCTGCTTTCCAACAAGAATTGGCTTCATGTCAAGCAAGAGAACAAGTTTGGAATTGCGTAGCACATGAAAAGTGACTACGGAAAAGAATTTATTCGAGCCGACGTTTGTTTTTCGACTAACCCTATATTTATTTTCAAGTTATTATGTAGTTTTATTTCTGAGCTAAGTCTAAAAGTTTCCCAGTATTGTTAAGACAATTTTTTGAACCTTGGATTCGTAAGTCGTAAACCGAATCAAGGTAGACACAAACCGAGCCAAGAGATTAGACGAACAAGAAAAAGAAACTCAGGGACTACGCCCAAGTTAATCCGGCATAAGAACTTAGTAGCAAAATATCACATGTATATGGAATACAACTCCACTCGACATACCGGGGATCTGATAAATTTTCAAGTTTTTCACTTAAGGAGCAGCAGGAGGATGAAGTTCGGCGTCATCGTCGCTGTCTTCAATGTCTGAGGCATCGCCTTCTTCGTCCTCGTCCGACCCGTCTTCAACGTTCTCAGCATTTTCATCACTAGCGGCTTCTAGGAAGCTCAGTCCTTCAACCCATTCATGAATGGGAGAGTATTCGATGAGGCTATGGGCGCAAGCCTGGCACCGAGCTACCCACTCCGGGTCATTGGTCCATCTGGATCCTGTGCGCAGGCGTGTAAGGAGGCTGAGATCTATCTTCTCATACCATGTGAGTATGTGATGAAGGATGGTATCAGCTGCGGCACGCCCAGCGGACTCCCTCCAGAGGTCGAGCTGAGTCTCGGTTTCCATTAGCTTCTCAACGAGAGTTGCGGTGGTCTCCGAAGTATCTTCGTCGGGCCAGAAAATGTTGAAGATGCGAACTGTATCATTGAGGATGTCTTTGCCGTAATTTTTGATGAGCTCCACGCAAGATGACAAGCTGACCAATAGGTCCTCCATGTCATAGGGAATTTCTTGACCATCAGGAGCGGCAGGAGTACCCCTTTCTCGACGGAAATTGGCAACTGCTGCGCTAGCAATAGCAGTTCCTTCGAGAAATTTTCCTGGAAAAGAGACAAAGGAAGAGAGTAAAGAAAAGACATATGAAGTAACATGGAGAAGTAGGTCAGATAAGGGAAAGGAGCTTACGTGATATATGGCCGAGGATCCAGGTCAACTCCCTGGTGTAGTCATCACGTCTCTTCCGAAGCTGCGCAAGCTCAACATTTGCCGATCCAAGCTAGATGTCGGACTCCTTGAGTAAATCCTAGTCCTTAGCGATCTAGAGAGTAAGGCGCTCGCACTCTTCTGTGAAGTTCTGGCCAACCTTTTGGAGCTCGGATTGGTGCTGGGCCTTCATCTTCTCCATCTTAGCCTTGAGCCTGGCGATCTCATCATCCTTGGTCCGGAGGAGGGCGAGCTCATTATCTTTCTTCTTAAGCTCGGCTTGATGCTGCCCTGCTTGTTCGAGAAAATGCAGCATTATATCAGGCACGGGCACACTATCTTCAAGCGATGCTGAAATAGTGTGTTGGCCCGGCAGAGCCAAGGTATGAATGATTGCCGAGCCAAGCAGAGAAGGAAATGGAAAGCACTGCAAGGTCGGACAAAAATGACTTACCATGGATCTGCTCCAGATTCTTCCGCATAATCTTGTTCTCAGCCTCCACCCCAGCCGCGGAAACCAAATGATGAGATTAGTTCGGCAGAGGGAGATGAAAAAAAAACGAAGAAGCGCCAAGGAAGAAATTTACCCCTTTTCTCGTATTCCGCGAGAAGTGCAGCTTGCTTTGCGCGTAGCATCTTGTGGGTATCCAGCAGATGTTGGAATTCAGCACTCCGTCGATTGGTGGTCACCTGAAAAGAGTACAAAAACATAAAATTAGCTTGGTGCATATTCGAAGTGTACAAAAATCCGGGCCAAGTGGAACTTAACCCGCCTCTAGGTGTGTGCATATTCGAAGTGTACAAAAATCCGGGCCAAGTGGAACTTAACCCGGCTCTAGGTGTGTGCATATTCGAGGTGTACAAAAATCCGGGCCAAGTGGAACTTAACCCGGCTCTAGGTGTGTGTATATTCGAAGTGTACAAAAATCCGGGCCAAGTGGAACTTAACCCGGCTCTAGGTGTGTGCATATTCGAAGTGTACAAAAATCTGGGCCAAGTGAAACTTAACCCGGCTCTAGGTGTGTGCATATTCGAAGTGTACAAAAATCCGGGCCAAGTGAAACTTAACCCGGATCTAGGTGTGTGCATATTCAAAGTTCTCATGGAGCTACGTTAGTTTTCTAAAGAGCATCCGGCCGAGTAACAAGTTACTCCCCCGGAGGCTCGGGGACTAATGGTTATTATCTACAACATGTAAAGGGGAAGCGACGTACCTCCATCATCCGCCCGGCGAGGTTACTTGCCTTAGCGGCTGTGTTCATTTGGGCGGAAAACTCGGCGGGGCCGAACTTCTCCGGGAGATCGTCGTTGTTGACGAATTCCGCCTTGTTCCAATTCATGACAAACTCAATCAGGCTCGGAGGGTACTGCTCACCGGTGGGCATATGGGGCGCCACCAAGCCCTTCGCGTGCGCTTCTTTCCTCTCAACCAAGGCAAGGGCTAGGCTGGTGTGCAGAACCATCTGCTGTGCATCAGTTAGCTCGGCAGGGGCGTCCTTCGCTACTGGAGCTTTCTTGGGAAGCATTGATGCGAGGGTACGCTGCCCAGCCTCCGGAGCCTTTTTGCCCTTGGCTTGCTGGGAAGAGGAAGTAACTGCAGCAGATTTCCCCTTAGGAGCTGCCGGGGTAGTTCCTCGCCGAGGTTGAGAAGACTCGGACGAGGCGGAAGAACTTGGTGCTGGCGCTCTTGTTGCTGGACTTGGTGTCGCTGCTGATGTTTTTGCAGCCGGAGTTGGTGTTGATGCCGGAGTTGGTATTGGTGCTGGTTTGGGTGCTGGTACTGAAGCTGGTGCTGGTGCCGAGGTAGTTTCAGTGGTTGCTGGTTGCTGCGGAGCCGAGGTTGCAGATGCCGCCGCCTCGACTGAACCGGTCTCCCCCGCTCCGAGATTACCCCCCTCTTGACGAGGTGTAAGAACCTGGAGCAGCCGCAGAACCCTCTAGAATAGGGCTCAGCGGCCGTGACTCATCGTCACGAGGGGGAGAAGGGCTAGGTCGGAGCGGTGAAGAGATGCTAGACCCACTCTGAGGGACTTCCACCGGAGCAATGCAAAATCAAATAATGTCAAAACAGAAATTACAACAATGAAATGAAGAACAAGTTGCAAAGGTAAAATGACTTACGCATCCGAGGTTTGGGCCTCCTTAGGTTTCCGAGCCCTTCGTGCTGGGGCCTTGCCTGCAGGCTTGGGCAGTATTGTCCCCGGACTTCTTGCACCTTTTAGTAGGCTGAGAAGGTCCGGAGGAGGAACTTGGAGCAGCCCCGTGCTACTTCTTCGGTGCTACCGGAACAGGTTCGCCCGTAGCAAGGGGAGGGTCCTCGTAGATGTGCCCACCGGGTTTAGCTGATGCCGGAAAAGCAAAAGAAAGGGGGACAGCCTCAACAGGTTCAATCACCTCGACATCTGAGTCATCTTCATCATCGGGCCAATCTCTAATAGAAGAGAATTTACCAGTGGGTCGCTTTGTAGCGTCGGTCATTGGGAGGAACATCTCCTGGTCCGGATCTTCCTCATCCGAAGTCTCCCGGTCCGGAGCCCACTTAAGGGTCATATCGGTGCCGTCCTCAAGGGTCTGCTGAAGAAATTGCTGAGGAAAAGAATGAACAAAAGAGTCAAAAGTGCAACAAAAACCGACATATAATTAGTCCGGGGTAAGTTTGCAACATGAAGCTTACCGCGGGAGGAAGCCTATCGCGGCAATAATGCTCAATTCCCCAAGTCCACTCAGAGGAGAAGTCCTTGTGGGTGGTGAAGAGAGCCTTAACCCGGCGATATATCTCCGTGTTACTCAGCTCGAAGGATGAGGTCCGGTTGGGGTCGCGGCCGAAGCTCATATGGCACACCTTGTGGGTGTGCTTCTGGAGGGGGGAAATTCGGTTGCGCACGAAAGTGATCATAGCATCCTCATTGCACAGTCTAAGCTCCTTCAGCTCTGCGAACCTCTTGTTGACCTGGTTGGCCAAGGCCGTGGGTTTCTTGGGGACGACGTCCCACAATTCCGGGTTAGGTGGGCCCGGAGTGTAGGGAAGCAGCCGAATCAAATCTTCGGTGCCCGTATTCCGGACATAGAAAAAAGTCCGGGCCCATCCTTTGCAGGAGTCCATTCCCGTGACCCGGGGGAAAACAGAAAGTCTCCGGGGTGAGATGGACGCGGCTCCGAATTGAGTGAGCTGCTTGTCCTCCGGATCAAGTTGGATGTTAGGGATGACGTTATGACGAAGGCCGAAAAACCGGATCCATAGCTCCTTCATGGGCTATAGTCCGGCATAGCCTTCGATCATAGAAGCACAAGCAGAGAGAGACGTGATGGCGTTGGCAGGAAGATGGTGCGACTGGAGTTGGTAGGTACTAAGCCAATCCCGGAAGAAGTCGCTCACCGGCAAGCCGAACCCCCGTTGGAAGTGGGACAAGAACATGACGTACTCACCCGGATTGGGTGAGGGGGCCAGTTCGGCGGAGGGAGACGAGCGGTGACGCCGGCAGGGATGCGTCTGGTCCGGTAGAGCCAATCCAAGTCATCTTGGCAGACCCAAGACCCGCCCCACGCTCCACGGTCCGCCGCCGCGGCGTCCTCCTCCATTTCTTGCTCGGCGAGGATGAGCTCCTCCTCCGTCATATGGTCTTCGCTGCCCTCGCTGGCGCTAGCGGCGGCAGGGGGCAGAGGCCTGGATTGGCGAGGACCCGTGGCGAGGGAGTTGCGTAGCGGTGGCTGCGACGCAGAGGCACGGGGAAAAGTGCGGGGGTGACGCTGCTATTTGGGAGCACTGGCGGCGGCACGGTCGCGAGGAAAACGAAGGAAAAGAGCAACGGCCAGAGGGGCGCGGAAGGGGAAAAATCCTAAGGGGTGCGCCCCTCCGCTATTTAACCACTCCCTCAAGGGGTGAGTGGGATCGCATCCTGCACACGCAGTGGCCGTGTATCACCTGCCTCGGCCAATCAGTGGGGAGCCACACGGAGGGCCACATGGCAGAGATGATCCCATGACGTGACGCTGTGATGCGGTAAACGAGGAGGCAGGCGTGACGTGACCCGCGCACAGTGATAACTGACAAATTACTGCGGCGGTTACTGTGTTGGCCCTTAAAATAAGACAACACAATGATTACCATCCACATGGGTTGGCGTACGAGAGAAGGAAATAAGACCCGGATGGAACCATGGTAACCCGGCCAGCAAGTGAAAACTTGGAATGTGTAGAGGGAAAGTAAAACCATGAGGTCCGAATCAAAGTGGTAACCTGGCCGACAAGTGAAAACTTGGAATGTGCGAAGGGAACGTAAATCCATATAATCCAGGGTAAAGAGGTAACTCGGCAACAACGACCAGAGCTTAGAATTGAACCTGATGTGGCCTTAGCGGCCAAGGCAGCTAAGACCGCACCAGCTTCGTGGACTAATGTTGGGGGGATACCCCCGGGTAGGGTTACGCCGGGGTATAAAGGCCGAGTTAGCCGAGGTTCGGCAAGGTCAAAAGCGGATGCTGGCCGTGTCACCTCAAGGCAGGCCGAATCACGGGATAACCCGGACCAGGGGGCGTTCGCCTAACTAAGTCTCAACCGACTTAAGAAGTAAGTCGGAAGTGCTTGTTTTACTTGTATGCAGGAACAGGTGTGGCCGGATCAACTATGATCCGGGTCACGTGTGGCTTCTAGGAGAAGGAAGGAATCTCGCTAGTCAAAAGAAACCCCGGTACGCACTACCTAAGCGAAGCAAGCAAGGGCAGGACCACCGGGGCGTGGCCGACAAGGGTGACGATGCCCATGTCGGCTGACGCGGGCGCCGTAGAGGCTCGCGTGGCCAAAGCATGTGTGACGTGTGGGAAAAGCACCCCGGTCGGTTTACTACTTTGGGAGGAGGCATATTCTTAGGAATATGCCTCCACGTATGCCCTAGGCAGAGACCGAGCTCCCTCTATATAAGGGGGGCTAGGGTTTTAGTAGGGGGGGGGCGGTTCCACTATTCTGATTGGGCTCGGGTTTCAGGTGTGATCTGTGGGTGAGAGTAAGAGAGCTCCTTCTTCCTCCTCTCGCCAATATAGCTCTAAGAGCACTTGTAATCTTGGAAGCAAAGCAATACAAACAACTGTGTGGAGAATTACTCCACTATCCCTCCCTGGATTCCCCTAGTGTGTATTAGTCCCCACCTTTAGCCTATCCATGGCATCTGCCGTGACACCACCACGACAGGTAGCGAATCATAAGCATCCGAGTAATCATACCTATGTCACTCGTGTTTCGATATTTTCTTGTATCATCATCTTGTTAACCATGGCGATTTCACAGGTCTGGTGTCAAGAAGATCGGTTGCCCTTTGGTGGCCAAGGTTCCGCCAGCAGACACCAAGGGGGAGGTCGAACCCTCCAAGAAGAGGTAGGACACCGAAGTCGAGGCGCCAGGTGAAGGCACAAAGAGGAAAAAGGAGAACGACTCCGCTACCGTGGCGGAAGAAGACGCGGGGGAGGGTGGTTCCGCCGTTCCTTCTGAAGGTGAAGTGGCTGCCAACTCGGAGCCGAGCAAACCGACAGAGCCAGCAGAGGTGCCGATGCCCGCAGCCAGCTCTCTGGCAACAATGGCCGCGATGTTCCCTCGCTTTGTGGTGAAGACATTTGCCACGGCTACTAGAGCGCAGTCACCACATGTTCCTAAGGTCATTGATGGCGACGTCGGGCAACGTCGCGGGCGTATGACAGGCAACATCGCGGGCGTACGTCATTCATGGTTGCTTCAACAGATGCTAGCGAGCTTCACAACATGTTAGGTACTGCTATACAGGCATCTGCTGGTGAGTTGACTTTATCTTGATGACTTTGGGCTTTTGATGTTGGGAGAAGATTGAATTGTGGTCCTCTTATCCTTTAGATGATCTTCTTGCTACAATTGCCAAGGCCCGCGAGGGATACGTTCTGTTCACCGAGCTGGATGCTGCGAAGGCGTCATTGGTCGCGGTAGAGGAGCGGATCGGCTTGCTGGTGAAGGAGCTGGAGGCGGCGAAGGCTGCGATGGTTTCTCCTGAGGAGAGGGCCAAGACTTTGGTTGTCACCGCGGAGGATAAGCGAAAGGCCTCCGACTCAATCATCCTTGGGCTGCAGGAGAAGCTGTCCGTGCTCGAGAAGTTCGTGATCGAGAGCTGCCACAAACTCCTTGGTGAGGATTGCCTTCGATCTTCTACTCCTTTGTTTTCTTTGGTGAGTCCTTGGGCGGGTTAGTCCCCGAGCAGGTGAGTCCGCTAGTTTCCTTTCTCGTGGTCTTGTTTTTCTGACATTGCAGCCGTGATAGGTCAAAGCAACCCGGTGGTGCAGACCTTTGACGCCTCGCAGTGCGTGACAGCGGTGGTGAATGCGGCCACCGCTTCGGTGCTTTGCGCCCAGGCTGTGCTCCAAGGGATATCTCCCGCCGAGGTGATTCCTAGTGGGCTGAAGGAGGTGTGGTGCTATCTCGAGGAGGTGTCCGTAGTGGTTGGGTGGATGGCACGGTCGGCCTTTCGGCACGGGTCCACCACGACGCTTAGTCTTGGGCTCGCGCACTTCCTCGATGACTTCGACCTCGACGATGTCACCAACAGGTATCCCTCGGCGACTGGCTTGGTGGGGATCGTGGAGGTGCTCAGCTTGACCACCAAGGCCTCTCTGTTCGTGGAGAGGGTGTTGGTGATGGGGGATCTGCTGCCATACCAGGAGACGATGGTGGCGCCAGGCAACTCCGAGTCGGAGCACCGTGACCTGAAGTCGGAGCAGTTCTTCTGGTCGTCGTTGGCGAAACAGTTGACGACATACCCATCAAACCCTTGGGAGCCATTTGTCCGGGTCAAGGGCGATGGTGGTGCTTCTTCATCGAGTCCTCTAGAGTGAGGGAATTGCCCTAGGGCATTGTGTTAGTCGTGGCGACTGGCCGCTTTTTGTAATGTACCTCGACGACGAACAATATATTTTGTTGCTTGAAGTAAAAAGGTCAATTGACCCGCATTGCTATGTGATTTTTGTTTGTGTTTTTGGTTGAGCAAGTTCTTGAGAGCATCCGCACTTTAGTGGGGTTAACCTCGCGTATATGTATGTTTGTTTGTGTTAGGCTGTTAGGTTAATCAGAGTCGACTCACGTGGCTCGTGGAGCCAGTCGCTTGGCAACCCCAAGGGGTGCTCTATACTTGGCCATTTCCCGTATACGGCCAGGGTCAGTTAGGCTAGTCCCCAAGCATGGTACTTGGCTATTCTAGTCACATGCCCAAGGTAGGTGAGGATGTTTGTATGTTGTTTGTATCGTGTCGCCCCTGCCCTTGAAAGGCAGTCACGTGGCGAGTCCGAGGTAGGATCTCATACTTGGTGCATTCCTGAGCTACGTGGGTGACGTTTGTGGCGAGTCCCCGAGCGTGGTACTTGACCTTTCGAGTCACCATGCGTGGGGGGGGGACGGTTTTGCTGTGAGAAGCATGTTCGGTTGTATTGTCCCGGTGGGCCAATCGAGCGAGGCGACTCTGATTGTGGCTCCGGGGTGGCGTTTTCATGGATGACGCAAGGCCTGAATATTTTCGGTGCCCTTAGGTTGCAGTACTTAGCCGTGTCGGTCGCTCAACCAAGGGTTGACTTTCGTGGGCAGCATATTGCTAAATGTACGAGTGCAACTGGCAAAAGGAGATAGCGAGTAGACACAATTTGTGTGATCTGATTTTATTTCATCATATAGTAGCTGAGTACAAGTTTTAGTTCTATGTATGGAACTTTCGAAGGAGGTTTACATTCCATGGCCGCCTGACTTCAAGCTGGTCGTTGCCTCGTACGTCGATGAGGTAGTAGGCGTCGTTGCCGAGGACTCGTCCTATGGCGAATGGCCCCTCCCATGGGGGAGAAAGCTTGTGCATGCTCTTCTTGTACTGGATCAGTCGCAGGACCAGGTCACCCTCCTAGAAGGTGCGAGTCCGGACTCAGTGGCTATAGTAACGGCGGAGTTCCTGCTAGTAGATGGCGGTGCGAGAGCGAGGTAGGTCGCGTACTTCGTCGAGCTGGTTGACCCTGTCCTGACGGGAAATCTCGTTGTCCGTCTCTGCATAATTGACGACCCGAGGCGAGTCATGTTCCAGGTCAGTTGGCATGATGGCCTCGGCACCGTACACCATGAAGAAGGGCGTGAACCATATTGAGCGGTTGACGGAGGTGCGGATGCCCCATATCACGGAGGGGAGCTCTTCAACCTAGCACCTAGGAGTTCACTTGAGGGGGACCTATAGACACGGATTTAGGCCGTGAAGGACGCTTTGGTTGGCACGTTTTGCTTGGCCGTTTGATTTTGGGTGGCAAACTGAGGCGAGGTCGAGTCATATGTCGTGTTCTTCGTAGAAATCAGCCATGGCGCCCTTTGTGAAGTTGGTGTCGTTGTCCATGATGATGTTGTGCGGGTAGTCGTACCGGTAGATGAGCTTGCAGAGGAACTTGGTGGTGGTCTTGCCGTCGCACTTCTTGATTGGCTTGGCCTCTACCCATTTGGTGAACTTATCGACTACCACCAGGAGGTGGGTGAAGATTTATGGGGCCTTTTTGAAAGGGCCCACCATGTCAATGCTCCAGACGGCGAATGGCCAGGTGATGGGTATGGTCTTGAGGGCCGAACCAGGTATGTGCGTCTGGTTGGCGTACTTCTGGCACCCGGCGTATCGTTGGACAATGTTGACGACATCGGCGTGTGTGGTGAGTCAGTAGAATCCATGTCGCATGGCTTTGGCGACTAGCGACCAGGCGCCGGCTTGGTGGCCGCATTCACCAGCGTGGATGTCTTGGAGGATCTGGCGCCCTTCTTCTGGTTGTACGAAGTGCTGGAATATGCTATTCACGTTGTGTTTGTGGAGCTCGATGTTGATGATGACGAAGGATTTGCAGCTGTGCATGATCATCTGTGCCTCTGTCTCATCGGTGGGCAAGATCTTGTGCTCGAGGTAGCTGACGTATGGTGTGGTCCAGTCGCTAGGCTCTGTGATCATGGAGATCAGGGCGGGCACGGGCTGCAGAGGTATCCCGATGTCTATCTCCTTCGGCGGGGAGAGTGAAGGCTTGTTGATGATGTCGAGGAAGACACATGTGGGTGGCGTTTGGCGAGCCGACCCGTTGCAAGAGAGCGCGTCAGCCTCCTTGTTCTTGTGCCTGTCGATCCATTCGATGGAGTAGCCGGCGAAGTTCCCCCAGCTAGTCCACCGCTTGGCGGTATGCTATCATGATGGGGGAGATGGCGTCCCAGGTACCAGCGACTTGTGCGGCGACGAGGTCAGAGTCGCCGTAGCACCAGAGGCGATTGACATTCATCTCCTTAGCAGCCTGCATGTCGTGAAGGAGGGCCTCATATTCAGCCATATTGTTGGTGCAGGGCGTGAAGTTGAGGTGCAGAACATAGCGGATCTTGTCGCCTTTGGGGGAGGTGAGTACAATCTCGGCCCCCACGCCGTTCGCGTTCTTAGACCCGTTGAAGTGGAGCGACCAGTAGTGGAGATAGGGCAGCTTCTCTGGCTGTTGTGCTTCTTTCCAGTCGGCGTGGAAATCAGCCAAGGCTTGCGACTTGATCGCTTTGCGTGGCTTGTACTTGATGTTGTGGATGCCGATTTCGACGGCCCACTTGGCGACTCGCCTAGTCGCCTCGCGGTTGCGGGTGATGTCCTACAGTGGCACGGAGGAGACGACCGTGATGGGGTGCTCCTGGAAGTAGTGCAGGAGCCATCGCTGGGCTCAAAATACCGCATACACCAGTTTCTGGTATTGCGGGTAGGGCTGCCTTGAGTCCGTCAGGACCTTGCTGATGTAGTATACCGGGCGTTGTACGGGGTGCTCATTGCCCTCCTCTGGCCGCTCGACGACCGTCACGGCGCTAACGACTCAGGCAGAGGCCGCGACATAGACGAGCATTGGCTCTCTGTCGACTAGGGCGGCGAGCAGCGATGCTGCAAGTAGCACTTCTTTAAGCGCTTTGAGCGTGTTATCCACCTCTTCGTCCCATCGGAACGTGAGGTTCTTGCGCATCAAGCGATAGAGGGGCATTGCCTTCCCACCGAGCCAGGGGATGAAGCGACTGAGAGCCGCGACTCACCTAGCCAGCTTCTAGACGTCACGCAGGCACTCGGGTCTTCCGAGTCGTGCTATGGTGTCAATCTTGGTGGGGTTTGCTTCAATGACTCGCTTGGATACTACGTACCCAAAGAGTTGTCCGGTGGGTACGCCGAAGGTGCACTTCCTCGGGTTGCGCTTGATCTTGTACTTCCACAGATTTGCGAAAGTTTCGGCCAGGTCCGCGAGTAGGTTGCCCTGGTGAGTTGACTTCACCACCACATCATCAATGTAGACATGGATGTTGCGAACAATTTGGCTCGCGAGGCACTCCTGCATGCATCGTTGGTAGGTCACGCCGGCATTCTTGAGACCAAACATCATGGCGGTGTAGCAGAAGGCAACAAATGGTGTGATGAATGTTGTTTTATCCTCATCCTCGACTGCCATGTTGATCTGATTGTAACCAGAGTACACATCGAGGAAGCACAGCGACTCCAAGCCCGCGGTCGAGTCGATGATCTAGTCGATGCGGGGGAGGACGCACTCCTCCTTTGGGCAGGCGCTAGTTGGTGTAGTCGATGCACATTCTCCAAGTGTTGTTCTTCTCCAGAACCAGGACTGGGTTTGCCAGCCACTTGGAGTACTTGATTTGCCGGATGAAGCCTGCAGTGAGTAGACGCTGCACTTCTTCATGGAGTGCTCGACAGCGCTCTTCATTGAAGGGCCACAGCGATTACTTTTCACTGGTCGCACATTTGGGTCGGCGTTGAGTTTGTGCTCAGCGAGTTCCCTCGGGACACCAGATATGTCAGATGGTTTCCATGCAAAGATGTCATGATTCTCATGCAGGAACTCGATGATCACGCTTTCCTATGCGAGGCTCATGTTGGTCCCGATGGTGACCTTCTGGCTTGAGTCGCCCGGGACAAGCTCGATGGTGTGGGTGTGCATGGAGGCCTCGAATGCCGCTCCCCTGGAATCTTCCGAGGTGGGTTTCTTCAGGATCGTGGGGTCGTCCTTGTCGATATTGCTTGCGTATTTCGCAAGCTCGTCCACGTGGTTGGTTTTCGTAGAGATTACAGTGTCGGCGAGCTCGGTGCCTTTTTCCTCGCACTCAATATCCATATCAGGGTCGCCGTGGATGGTGATGATGCTGCTTGGCTCGGGGATCTTCATCATGTTGGCGAATGCCTGGCGCCCCAAGACGCAGTGGTAGGGGCTGCGGAAGTTCACTAGCTCGAATACAATCTGCTCGGTGCGGAAGTTTGCTGGTGTGCCAAAGGTGACTGGTAGCGTCACCTTGCCGATCGGGAATGCCTTCTGACAGGGGACAATGCCGTGGGAGGTGGTGAGGGTCGACTCAATCATCGACTCCGGGAGGTGTAGCCTCTTGAACATATCCAGGTACAGGATATTGATGGAGCTTCCGCAGTCCATCAGCGTATTTGGTAGCCAGTAGTCGTCCACTTTGGGCCTAACCACATGGACGACTCGCCCTGGATAGTCGATCCTAGGTGCGTGATCTTGGCGACTCCAGGTGATGCTTTGCTCGAAATAGTTGAGGAAGCGAGGGATGTCAACCTGGGTCACCGCATTGACTGTGACTGCGCAGGCAAGCACCTTCTTCTCGTGTTTGGTGCCGAGCCTAGTGAATGTGTGCAGCGAGCCGTCGGTGTTGCCGAACCCGCCGGCGTTCCTGTTGTCCCTTGGTGGGTCGTTGTTGGGGTCCTCTCTTGCTCACCTTGCCTTCTCAATCTCTTTTAGAGAATTGCAGTCAGTGGTGGTGTGAGTGGCAAGCTTCCCTTCCCTGCTATGGTAGACACAAGGCTAGTTGAGTAGGGCGGCGGGGTCGAATTTCGGCCTCGCCGCGTTGTTTGCGTGGTAGTTTCCGCTGTCGTGGTAGTTCCCTCCGTCATGATGGAAGTTCTTTGGGTCGCGCTACCCATATCCGATGTTGGAGACGAAGTCGACTCTCACCGTGGCGTTTGTCGGTGAGGCGAGTGTTGCTGTAGCGCATGTCGTGATGTCTCCCATTGTCGTCGCCGCCGGTGCGGTGTCTTCCCCCCGACTCATCGTCAGAGTCCTGGTTGGGGTCCTCCTCCGTGTAACGCTTGGCGATCTCGAGGAGGTCGGGGATTTTGTCGAGTGTCCGGTAAACCCTCTTGATCTTGGCGACCATAGGTTCGTATCGGCACGCGTTCTTGAAGTAGTGGATCCCCGTGTCTAGGTAGATGCCAGAGGCGTTGATCCACAGGTCTTGCCACTACTGGACCCAGTGGCGAGTCGACTCACGTTGTCCCTGGATGCATCGCTCCAGGTCCTCTATGGTGGTGGCGCGGGTGTAGGAACCCTCGAAGTGCCTGACAAAGGCTTCTTGCATGTCCTCCCATGAATCGATGTTGTCCGCGGGGAGGGTGTTGATCCATTGCCGGGTCGCTCCCTCCATCATCAGGGGGAGGTAGCGAGCGGTGAGCAGGTCGGTGTGGCCGGCGATCCCCATCGCCATGAGGTATGTGTCGAGCCATACCGTTGGGTCGTACGTTGGGTTGTACTTTTCAATCTCCTTCGGCGCCTTGAACTTCGCCGGGTACTTTTCGCCTCGGATCATTGGTCCGAAGCACTGCAGGCCGACTTGGCTAAGTGAGCCCTTTGGCTCTGGCTCATCACGGTTGGTGAAGGTGTGTCACAGATCGTGCGGCTGGCGAGCTCACCAAGCCTGGTTGTTGACGATGTGGGTACGCACGTCGATCAGTTGGCTGTTGGTGGTGATCGTGTTGTTCGCGGGTCATGGCTCGTTGGTGGAGAGCATAGGATTTGTGGCCCGTGGTTGGAGCTGCATGGGCTCGGGTGGTGGGCAGTTCAGGATGTTGGCGACTGTTGGATGGCCGCTTGAGGCCGCCCTGCTTCCTGATGAACGGGAGTACATCTATCCCCGTGGGTCGACTCCCGTGGCTTGCTGCTTGATGACTGCAAGTGCACAGATCATTTGTAGCTAGTTTCGAAATAAAGATACTGATCCCACAGGGAGCATGAGTCTGAAGTCTAATAACTCTTTGAACTAAATACTGAAATAGTAATGCTAAATAATGTTCTAAGTAACAAGATAAAATGTGAGTTTTGTGTAAAAGATATCTTTGGTTTTTCAAATAAGAGAACAATAAGTAAACTAAAGTTGTAAGTAAACAAGAGCATGCAGGTATGATTACGAAAGTCTGCAAGATGATGGAAAGAGTTCTTACGGAGTAGTGGATCCACCGCAAGTAATTAGAAAGAGTGATCAAAATTATTATAATGAATAAGACCATTTATGATATGTGTGGGAGGAGCTCCATATATGGACGAATATGCAGCAACCACTGCACACATCATCCGTCATAACCACAGCAGACAGCAATCGACAACAATCTAATTACAACGCTATTAAGGGACTTTACCCCGTAGGATGTATCCCATGGCATGGCCAATGTTCCGTGAGTTCTCCTCGGTTGCCAAGTTGATACGTAAGGAATGAAATCAACTTTATAGTCACCGTAAGTGCTATCATCCCTCCGTCTACCAACAAGTAGTTCCTTCCATCTAGTCCTTAGCGAGGAAAATATTGAGTGGTGCACTTCACCCAACATCAAGATGAAGGAAATTTAACACAGACACATAATGAACAATATCACATAATAATCTTTATCTCAATTCAATGTCATACTAGGATTTCTCCATCTCCCTAAGAACAAAGGAAACTACTCACACATGAAGGCAATCAACATCATGGATACAATATGGATGAATTATGATGATACAATTGAAGACACGTGCAAATCCAAGATTCAATCTAGAATTACAACAAGTAACCAAAGGGGATCGGTGATGGAGACGTTGTTGATGAAGATGACGATGTAGATAAATGTGGAGGCCTTCAAGATCCTAGTCCCTTCCCCTCTTGTGTGATGGTGATGGTGTAGATCTAATTGGAGGCGGCTATGGTGGTGGCACAGCGGTAGGGCTCCGCCGTGGTGGAGGATATTGCTTGGTGGCTCTCTCTTGGGTCCTCCCTCCTTTTTATAGGCCCTGGGGGTGCCCTAGGGTTCCCCCAATACCGTCATATCACTTAGGGAAGGTTCTGGCGCTTTTCTAGGGCGAAATCCTGTTGTTTGCAACCTTTTTCGCAACTATACGGGCGCAACTATATGGCCGGAAAAATGCTTCCGGCCGTATAGTTGCTCGTCAAACCTCTAGTGTTCCGCAGTGTTTTGGTCACCATTTCTTCATACGAACTCCGTTTTGGGTGTTCTTGGGCTTGTTGAGTTTGTCTTGTCGAGTGCTACAACCCCAATGTCTTGGATATTTATTTTGAGAAGTTGGGAAATTCACTTTTCCAACCTCTCAAATGGCCATGTCTGGTCCCCGCAGCTCCTCCATACTATGCTCTGTTTGTTACTTTTGCCTTTATTTTATCCATAATCATCATCAACACCTACACAGATGTCATAGACAAGGAAAGTGATAAAATTCTACCTAAACTACTAAATGTGCAAAGCTCATATGAAAGTAAATGAGAACTAGAACTTATGCATATAAGGCATAGCTATAGCTGGAAGAAACATGATATGAGAGATAAATGGCTCATTTTATAAGGCTAAAAGAGGTGGTATTTCATAGCCATCAACTTCCCCAAAGAGACCTTGCTCGTCCTCAAGCAGGAAGGGTCGATAATAAATTAATGGTTGTGAAATATCCTATCATTGGAAATCAATGTCTTGCATCCTTATTTCTTCTACAAGATTGAAGAGAGAAAACATGTATTCATACAAGGCAACACAAGCTCAGTTATAAAGACCACTAAAGATTAATCAAAACTTATATGCTCCATGTCAACTGTGAATCTGCTTGCAGATAAACTTGTGATCCTCTTATTGCACCTTTTGTATAACTTTTCATATCATTATTTTTTTATGAGGAAAAACTTAGTAACAAATAGATGTCAAGCATAAATAGGAATAAAGTTTATCGATTCTACCCAATCATGTCATCTAGTTAAGGCTCTCAAGTGCAAACATCAGTTATTTGAGCTTTCAGAAAGTTTATCTCTTAGTAACGAGATTTATGCTAAGAGGAAATGCGAGAACATGTCAAAAGAAGAATAGCATTAGAGTGTCTCATTTGGTCATCCACATCAATGAATCATGGCTATCGAACACTCATTTTCTATTCTTTGTCTTTCTAAAACTTTAGTTTATTAGTAATGAGATCATGCCAAAACTTAGTGTGTTTAATCAGACTGTGCAGGCTAAGAATGGATACTCGTGACCATTACCAAGGTTTCCTTTTTCAGTATAATAATTTCTCATAACGGTTAGAGGAGTATTCCCTCTTTTTCTTTGAATGCAGGCCCATGAGAATACCAATGCATACCCAAATATAGCATTTCTGCTACATATGTTGGGTAACTCATAGAAAAACTCCAAGAGTTTCCTCTTTTTGGATTGTTCAAAGGCCAGTGGAGTTGTTAGCATCCCATGTTGTGCGATAGTGGTGCAGACACGAATAAAGCAATATCATACTTTAATCAACGGGTCAAGATTTGGCATGCATCTCAATTGCTGCTAAATATTAGTTTCTTCAAACAAATCCTTTCAAAGAGTACTATCAAGTCGATCATCACATCTATGGTGTTGAGTATCTTTAACTCTTAAGACAATTAAACAACACCTTATTTAGCATACAACTCAAAACTTCGAAATATCATTTCCAATTGACAACTCCTTCCATAAGAAAACTATCAAGTCTATTGTTTTGACATTATGGGGTCGAGCATAACCTATCCATTTAAGAAAATGTTATTTAGTAACAACCAACAAATTTCAAAATATCTTGATCTAGTATTCATTCTTTCCAAGTGTAGAGATTATGGCAATGTTTTCTAGAGGATCACAAATAGTGTCACAAGCTTGATAAACAATTTGGCAAGATGCATACAAGCTCTAAGTCAACTCCTATGGTGCCTATCATTAGCAAGTGTATCCCCATATGAATACAGAACTAGACTCACTTAAACAAGCATTCAAAAACAGCGGGATACATGATTTCATTAAACCTTCATTGAATACGAACAGTGCACAAGACTCTACACATGCAAAAGTAACCTCCCCAAGCTTATAACTTTGCAAGAACCAAACTTGATTATATCACCAAACGAAAAGAGAAAATATAGTTTCCAAAAGAGAGTATGATAAGTGGTTACCTCCCCAAGCTTAGTTGAAAACAAGGGTGACACACTTTACCATTGAGGTACAAGTAATCTCTCTTTTGATGGACAAAGAACCTTTGCTTCAACATGTATTTCTTGATATGGCCCGGTGTGCCTTCCTTAAGACCTGCTTACAAGTGATAAAAATACAAGTCCCACCGAGTCAGTTCATCAACCTAAGCACCACGCTTAAGTCAACAAACTAGTTCTTGAAGATGCCTCTCCTAGATTGTGATGAGGTGCAAGTGAAACAGGATATGAGACATGAGTGTCCAACTCCTATGCGCTTATTAAAAGAGGTTTGAGTTGGAAGGTTTTACTAGACACTGCTTGTCTAAGCATTGAACTGAAGCAACCAAGTGGCTCATGTGAGTGTTTGCACGGTCGGCACTACCCTACACATCGTCACATAAGGTTCAAGTCCCTACGAAAATAACACACAAAATAAAATGCATTGGTTTGGTATACGAACATAGTTCGTTTACCCCACTGATAAAAGGAAAGTAAAAAAGAAAACATGAACTTCTATAGAGAATTATAGTCTAGGAGGTTTCTGAGGTTGAAATTTATTGTTTACATATGCTCAGCTTCTCTAGATCATGGGAGAAGCTCCTAGGTGGTGTTTCGAGGTTTTTAGAAGAAGAAATAATAAAATTTTGAGCAATGGTTACCTTCCAGTTAGCGTTTGAGGGGTTTTCTCAACTATAAGGGTGCAACTATACGGCCAGACCAAAAAGGTCCCACTGTATAGTTGGTCATTAAACCTTCAGTATCCTGAATAGAAATTTTACAAAGGCATCGATATCTATACGGACATAACTATACGACCAGAATTTTTATTGTTGCCGTATAGTTGGTCATTAAACCTTCTGTATTCCGGAATAGAAACTTTACAAAAGCATCGATATCTATACGGCCGAAATTATATGGCCAGAGTTTTTATTCTCGACGTATAGTTGGTCGTTAAACCTTCAGTACACATGAAAGAAAATTCATCGATGGCAAATATATCTACATGGCCAAACTATACGGTTGTATTTTTTATTCCCACCATATAGTTGGTCGTTAAACCTTCTATAGACATCAAAAAAGTTTCTATTTATTTGAGAATTCTTTATTATTCTGAAACTTAGCGAAACACCATGTTTTGATAGTAAAATAACAACTTTAATTTTCGACCAACAACAGCATGTATAAAATGGGATTTAAGTACAACCGAGTTATGCAACACATAGTAACAATAAATTCTACCTTTTGAAAACTACAACAAGATAACTCTAATAGAAAATCATGAAAAGAATAAAAATGCCAATTCAACATGAATGCATCAAGACTCAATACACAAAACTAAGAAAGACACCTAATGACTTTCGGGTTGCCTCCCGGGAAGCGCTTTGTTATAACCAAGTATCCAGGCTTATCTCCAATATGATTTTAATAGATAGGAGCCAGAGAATTATTTATTCTTACCTCCAAAAGAGGTTTGGAGCACTTACTATTATAGCCTGGTCGAAGGCTCGCCCTCTTGCGGTGCATCAGAGTCTTGTAGATAAATGTGTTATTGCTCACAAATGATGATTGATGTGCCATGTGTGGTGAGCATACCTCCCTAGATAGCTTCAACAAAAGGATTAGATATTTACATGTAAAGCAAAACTTTTTACCTTTGATAGCATCATCAGGATACAATTCATAGTACTCTTCTTGGGCTACACTATCATGAGGAAACACTTCATAATACTCATCTTTAGTAGTAGGGAAAAATTCAAAAGTGTCTCTATTCTCTAGTTCATCACCCTTGCTATCAAGTTCATCAGTTCTAGAGTTATCAATCCAATCACAAAAAGAAGCATCATCAACAAATGTTTCATCAAAGATGTGCTCTCCCAAAACCTGCTCATTAATACTACAAGGATTTATCTCCAGCTCATCATTATTAGTGTTCTCCAAATGAGTATCTAAGCATAAAGCTTCTGCTGATAAATTATCTTCAGTTTCAACACAATAAGAATCATTACTAGAGACTGAGGCATCATAAACAAACTTATTATTAGTAGAATGATGTTTGTCTTCAACCTCACCTTTTTGGTATTCCTCCTTGTTATCCAGTGGTTCCTACAAAATGTTAGTTTTGGCAACTATTGTTTTACATAGCTCCTTACTCTTTATCACAAGTGCATTCCCACTAGAATGTTCTTGACAATAATTGACAATATAATCCATAATATTGTGATACCTTCCTAAATCCTCATTATCACTACTTTTCATAATAATACCATTTTTCCTAAGCAGCTCATGAGACCCTTCATAAACTATGTATTCCAAGAGTTTTACATTATTACTGTTTATGTGAGTATTGGTTGATAAAAATTCTTTAAAGAGAGGAATGCATTCATAATTATAAAGCTTGTTAGGCTTACCATTATATTGCATCATCCATTCGAATAAATTTGACCAATTACCAGAACAGTAATCCACCTGCTCCCACATGTCTAGAAGTTGCATATCCTCAAGGATTAGCAGTTCTTCTTCATGTTCATCCTCTTCTTGGGAAGGAACTTCATCCTTCTCCAATGAGATTTCCTGCAAACAAGTAACTTTGTGCGCTACAGGTTTTCTCCATGCCTTACTCCTCATAATAAGTGTATTCTCAGTAAAACGTTCATGAGAATACCAAGAAATACGTTGCAGGATTTCATCAGCTATTTTTATGAGAACACTATCTTCACTATTAATACTTGATATAACATGTATTATCAGCTCATGGGCACCTTCAAAGATAACATACTCTAATACTTCACTAGTGGTATCACCATTATTATAAGACACTAAAGATTAATTAAAGGTATCCGAGCATTGAAAACGAAAGTAGTTCCCAAGTTTCATACATTGAGGACATATTATTGGATCATCTATCGTATCCGAAGAAATTAACTTTTTAGCATATTCCACTATTTGGGAATACATTTCTCTTACCGTCATATTGCTCACTTGTTCTTCAAAATACTCATCCTCCTCTTCCAATGAGGATTGCTATCCCATGTTAATAGCATCACAATATTCATAGAAAGATTCATCTTTTAGTCCCTCACCAAAGTCCCCAAAATCACTGTCTAGGCACGAATCCTCCTCACAACAATCATCATAAGTTTGGGACTTATAGAAATCATTAATAGATAATGATATATCGTTTGTATGCATACTATCTTTGTGTGGAAAGTTATTTTTAGAAGTAGGAGATTCAAGTGGTTGATCAAGTTGCTCCTCTTCATTCTTACTAAGATAATTTGCGAGTAGTTCAGCGATAGTCTTACCTTCGGGCTTACCTTCCACTAGTTGAGAGGGTGCAACATCAAGCGCCACCTCTTTATTAACAACATGTTCTGGTGGTTTAGGTAGAGGCTCTTTGAGTGGAGTTCCCTCCACATTATCTTTTGGAGCGCCCTGCAAAAGGTTAGATTCTTCCATGGCAGCTTTCCGCCCAACAATAAATTCATTATCATGGAAGTTATCTTGGCAATAGCAGAATATAGGGTAAACTTCTTTATATATCATATCGAGTGGCATATAAGGCATAGCTATAGCTAGAAGAAACATGATATGAGAGATAAATGGCTCATTTTATATGGCTAAAAGAGGTTGTATTTCACAGCCATCACTGCTCGATGGCCCTAGCGAGTAGGGGCTGGGTGTACTGGATCTGCAGCGCGCCCTCTCCCTGGATGTTGAGGTTGGCGACTGCGGCGTGCCCCGTGATGACATTGTACATCAGGGTGGAGTACAGCGGGAGCCTATTGGCGTTGCAGGCTTGCAGGAGATGATGATACGGTGCTAGTCCGGAGGAGGTGTGTGGCCCAGGGGTGGTGGTGGAGCTTTGGTCGCAGGTGCCCCAGGTGGTGGGTGGTTGCTGCCGCCAGGCGCCGCGTTCTTGCAGAACTCACGCTTGGTCAAGTGGGCGGGGTCGTTCTCATCGTTGAAGTTCCAATGTGGCCCTGATGCTGGAGTTTAGGCGGGTCCTGATGCGGCGCTAGTGGTAGAGAGATAGCTCCTACGTTGTTTTCTGCTCGAGGCGGACTTCTCGCGCTCGGCCTTCTCCTTGTGTGTCGCCTCTTCCAGGCGTAGGTGGGCTTCCTCCACCTCCGTCACTGTTGCAGTCGGTGGGATCAGCGTAGAGACTGGATCTGGCGGGGCGCTCGCGCTGGCCACCATGTACATCACATTGAAGCGATTGGATCTGGCGCGGAAGTCCTCGGGGGACTCTGACCTAGAGTCGAAGTCGAACATCCCGAGGATGGAGGGGTCCTCGAAATCCTTAGGGTTGGAGACTTGCGTGATGGAGTCTTTGCATGATGCGGTGATGATGGATCTGGCGACTAAGGCAGGGGTCACCGAATCGGCGTCTTCATGGAGGGCCACGTCATCCGCGACTACGTCAGTTCTGGCCGCATTGCTGGCGGCTGAGTCGTACTCGGAGGCGAGGCGTCTGATGGAGCGGATCTAGCCCTCCGAGAGTAGATCGTGGCGTGGCGGTGATCCGCCGATGATCGCCGCTGCCGTCGGGTCGACGGCATCCATGAAGCCAACGAACAGGTCGATGGTGTCGACTAGCATCACCGCGATGTGCGTGATCGGGCGCAACGCCAGGATGTTGCTTCTAGGCAGGATCTGAAGGATCCCGCCGGTGGCGATCATGCGTCCGGTGGCGATTGGCTGATTGATCGACGAGTAGGGTCTCGCCGCAGAACTCAGGCCAGACTGGTGCTATGCCCCATGGTGGGCGCCACTGTCATGGGAATGACCACGGCAGTCGCTACCAGGGGTAGCGATTGGAAGGATTTGGAGAAAGAGCGGGCAGCCATCTGTGGACCGAGATGAGGGCAAAGACACAGGGATTTACCCAGGTCCGGGCCCCTATAGGGTAAAGACCTACTCCTGCTAGATTGTATTATCGGCGAGTGAGTTACAGGGGTGGCAAGCTCGGAGGCTAGGCAGCTAGTCGCTTGGATGGGATGTATGATGGAACGTAAGTACAAAGAGTACCCTAGGGAGGTTTTTATAGGGGTACCTTGCTAGGGTTTACAGATATACAACCGAATCAGTTAGGAACTCGGAGGATTTGATCTAATCCGACTGGAGCTACGCTTTTGGGCCTCCTGCTTCTAGTCACCAGGCTTCCTCTCAGTCACATTCCAGTCGCCGTCCTACAGGCCCACTCGCAGAGGCCTTGGCCTAGTCAAAATGTCCTGCTGGGCATACCCCATTTGGCATATCCCCGTCAGACCACCATCTATAGATGAGCTTATTGTTTATCTTTTACCTACTAGAATAAAGTAAAGTTTGAATTTGGATGCACTCAAAGAAAGGGAGAGGGTAAAAAGTTACATTGAAGTAAGTATGATTACTTATACTCTTTGTATAATGTTTTACAATTGAGTAGATGATAGTTTGCAAGTGTTAGATTTAATATCATATTTCATTTACCTCATGTATGTATAATTATAGTTCATCTTGCTCTATAGAAAAAATGGGCTATTCTATGGACATTTTTTGCATTATTTTTCTTATTGGTCAACTTTCTCCCTTCTATTAGGCTTTTCATGTACTAAGCATGATATAGTTCTTGTGCATCCAAATACCATTGAACCAAGTTATTTCCATATTCATGTCCACCATATCTACCTATATATGGCATTTCACCACTATTTCGAGTAAATGTTATGTGTGATGTCTTTAAATTTTCAAAACCTTCTAATTTGAGTATGCTCATAACTCATGGGGAAGTAAGTTGTGGGGTTAATCCATGAGCTTGACATGCACAACCACCTTTGTAGGATATAAGAAAACTATGCATAAAATATGAGGGCACGTACCATCTAACCAATAGTGCTAGAAAACATGAAAATGAATATGCGAAGTGCAAAAGCACTCAAAATTAATAAGCTTTATGCTCTAGAGGTTGTGTATCAAATATTTGTTTGATTGTGCATGACACTGGATTGGCATGTTAACTTAATCCACACTGCAATCTATGCGGTGTGGATTCAGTTAAAGTAAAGTTTCATTCGATCAAATGAGATTGTTTTTTTAATTCATGATATTCTTGTTATGGCTAGTTAGTTCAGAGGGTATGAGACACTCCGATCTCAATGTCAAACGCAATCTTACTTTATCTCATATGCATCATCTAATATATATGACATGCATTAATAACAAAAATAGGTGCCAAATAAAGATGCTAAGGATAGTGGTAACGGAACTCCATACTTGCGATAAGCCATTGACATGAGCTAAACCTCTCAAAAATATTTTATTTATGTTATTAATCATCAAAGTTTTAGAACATGTATAATCTATGCTTCCCTTTGTGAAGAGATTTTCTACTTCTTTCCGAGTCAAAGAGACAACTTAGATACATATATTTTCTCTATTCTTTGTCTCGATCCTAGGACTTGTCAGGTACCCAAGACCCAAAGATCGATAAAGGTAAATGAGAGAATAGAGAAGAACGGCAAGTTATTCGCGAAACCTTTTAAGAGGACATGGAGTATGATAGCTGAAATTGATTCTGTAGGGACAACAATGACATCATAGATCTTCATGATCTGGTGTGCTTAACTTAATAGCTACGAGAGAACTGCAAGAGGGATCAGTCATGGTTGGACAACTGAATACATGTGATTATGATTCTAGGCTAGGGTGTTATTAGGACACCCACATGTATTACTAAATTCATATTACGCTTATACACTAACGGTGCTTCATTTTATCTTTTTCATCCCATATGTGTATGCACAACTGCAAGTGAAACCTTGACCCTGACATATTTCCATCTATTGATAAACCACAAAAGATAACAATTGGTCCGATAAACGTGAATTCTGAAGTTCTCAAAAGCATGTTCAAATTGATCCTACACCAAGAATGTACTTCCTAGTTCGATAAACCTAGGTCTCTAGGGAAAATCAACTACATTGTATTTTTAATCCGGATCAAAGGTATCACAGATGACTGATTTAATAATAGATATAATATTTGAGATACTTTATGAAATTGACGCGGGTGAAGCTTTAATAGGTTTGAAATGGTTTTGTGCCAATAGTCATGTATGGTGGATTTTTTGCTTAGAATTTATTTTTGGCCTAAAGGAGTTTGGATCCACAAGCAAGCATAACATGCTCAGTACAAGAAAGCCTAACAAAAGAGGGAGAATGACCATCATGTGTAAATATTGCAGCCAAGTGTCACAGTGTATTGTAATATGCACAAAATATTTGTCAACTACAAAAAGAGACAACCCGTTCCACCTACCACGGCTTCAAAATAAGAAAAAACAAGAAAAATGGCATCTTGTCAATACCTTTGATCATCAACGATGGAATCTACACTAAATTTTGACATATTCATACCTAAACAAACATCTCATTATCTTTCACCTCATACGCACTTGAACTTGAAGTATCTTTATAGTTCGAACCCAATCTTTATTAGATATAGGTACATAAACCACTATATAGTGATGGTGTCCAAGAGAATACAATAAAACCTAGACTCTTCAAGTTTAATGAGTATAGAGATAGTGGTAAAAACATTGATTTAAGTTTCTCAATATGGCAATGAATGATATAAAAGGGGTGATGAGAGCATCCCAAAGCTTAAGTTATTCACCATTCTTTACCATCTCAATAACTTCTTGATTTTCTAATATCCTGAAAATAACTCAATCACAAAAACTATAGCATTGTTTTATGTATAGAGCCATTAGTAGAAAAAAGGTCTAACATTTCGATCAAACATGACCTAGTATTTTTAAATGCACAAAAATAAGCATAGTTACATTGGGTATCTGAAATGGATCGTATGGACAACTAGAGGGGGGTGAATAGGTGCTACACCAATTTTAAATTCTTTTTCGATTTTAGGCTTAACACAAAGGTAAATTCTCTAGATATGCAATTAAGAGGAATTTCCCTATATGTAAACCAAACTACTAAGCAAGTAAAATAAAGTGAGTGGAACAAGGTAACCATAGGGGAGCACGCGGAGACACAAGATTTGTTTTACGGCAGTTCCTTCCTTGTTAAGGGAAGTACGTATGCGTTGGAGGGGTGGGCGGTACTAAGACCGCCACGCCACAATAGGCCTCACCCTGTTCTCTGATGGATCTCACCACCAAAGGCCTGATCCACCTTCCACTATTTGGCACCCTTCTAGGAGGGAACCGATGCCTTTACAACTCTAGCAGGACACACATCCACAACTGAATTGGAGGCTCCTGTGATGACAACAAGCTGCCACAAGAACAAATTAATCAATAACCCAAATTGAGATCTAGATATTTGCACGAAATACTAGACCAAGAATACTCCAAGTGAATGGAGGGGAATTGAAGAGCTTGATTGGTGTTGATGTAGATCGAAGCCTCCTCCTTTGATTCCCCAAAGATCGGAGCCTTCGGGTGGTTGAAAGTGGAGATCTTGATTTGGGATTGGATGAACATTACAACACTTTTTTGAATGAATCAAAAGATCTAATAGGTGGAGCAATTGGGGTATTTATACCCCATGCCGAAGCCAGCCGTTGGAGATGTTTTGGCTGGATTATTCGGCCTAAGTGGGGGCCAGATTATTCAGACGGGGCAAACATCCGACCCGAAGTCGAACAATCCAGGCTAAATGTCCTCCCCTTCTCTACATGATGCGCCTTTGGAAAACTCCTAGGGGGATTATCCGCCCCCTGGTGGGGTGGATTATCCAGCCCAGGCAAAAGCTTCGGCCCTGGCCGATTAATCCGGGGGAAACTTTGCCCCCCTTCCGCGTGACGTGCCATGACGGATTATCTGGCCCGAGCAAAAGCTTTGACCCTGGCCAGAGAATCCGTGGGAAAATCTGCCCCCATACTGAGTGACGCGCCTTGCCCTCCTTTGTCGATCGAGCAGGGGCGGATAATCCGGCCTTGGCAAGGGCGGATAATCCGCCCCCCAAAACTCTAGTTTAGCAGCTTTTTAAGTGAACATTAATTTGCAGCACTAAACACACATTAAATAATCTTTGGTATTGTTATCTAACAGACAAACACTTGGGATCATGAAATGTTCTTTCAGTATCACAAAATATTCTTCATACCCATGATTTTTGTTGAATAAAACCCTCACTTTAACAACACTCAAATCAAAGAATCTATTTTGTTTGACAACTTTAGAAAGGTCTTTTTTAGTAACTACCCAGACTCATCGGAAAACTATGAAGAACTTAGAGTAGATATAGGATCTATTGATTCTTGGGAGGTAAAATTTTGAAAAATTCTGAAATCCAATAAAATCATAAAAATACAAAATAGTAAATAATAATGTATAGCAAATTGCTACTCCATGGGTAAAAGCATCATAAACGTAAAGGCAAAACCCGGAACCTTTTTGAAAAAGGAGAAAAAAATAAAAACTTGATGGTTATATATAAGAATTTGTATGTGACGAGGGTTTAACTCGTCAATGCCCATCGTTATGGACTTGGGTTTTGTAGAAGGAGGGAGCGCTGGAGGCATCAATCGGCTAGCAAACAAGCACATAGGGATGCAAGTTTTACCCAGGTTCAGGCCTCGTAGAGGTCCCTACTCCTGCTTGTCTGCTCTTGGAATTATCGAGGGAATCGAACGTTACAGGGGTGCGCAAATGAAATCTAGCGAGGTTGTGGAAACTAGGGTTGTGATTGTCCTCCTCGCCGCCCCCTCCTAGCCTTTATATAGATATGCTAGGTCTCAGGTAGCAGGTCGAGTCGGTTATAGATTAGGGTTCGTCCCTTCAAACTTTCTATCTTAAGCTTCGTCTTGTGCTGCAAGCAATCAGAGACCCCGTGAGCCATCCAAATCCTGTACTGGGCCTTGGCAACGCCGTGGGCTTCTGCCATATCTGGACCATACATGCCAAACTTGAGTACCTGTTATGCCTACGTCAGTAGCCCCCGAGTGTCCAGTGGAATCGCAGATTCGAGTTGAGACTTTATGAAGTCTTTCGAGTGCATGGCTGAGCATATTTTCGATTGTTCTATTGTATGTCATAGCGATTGTTGATATACGTGCCTGATTTATGCAATGTATCGGTATCAGTTAACTGCCTTAGGGCAAGACAACGCAATCTACTCAAACTCGAGTCCTCGGACTCGAATTCGGGAAAGTGCTGGTGTAATTCAACTCAAGCCGCAGAGGTCTTACAGGAGTCGAATTGCAGTATGTAAATGTGAGCACTCGACGCGTCCGTCAAGGCATATTCATCGTACCTGTAGGCATGGATATACTTCTGGTAGAGCGCAGCAGGTGCGTTGCCAGGCCTTATTCAGGTCTTATCTTCACGCTGTAAGCGCGGCATCTGAATTTTTGTCATCACGGAGATGATTCGGGTGGCCAAGGAGACGCAGTCTCTTTGCGGGGAAAATATGAGGCAGAGTCGCCATAACATTCGAGTGTGGATGTTATCGACACATGGCGTGATGTATAAGAAAAATAATCATAGGGTGCGCGGCCAGCGCTCCCTATGGGAGTAGCCCCCGAGTGCCTATTCGAGTCATAGACTCGTGTGGGGACTATAAGTACTTTGCGACTATTGTCGTCTTTTGTTGCTTATTTCAATCGAATGTGCTTCTAGTGCTCCCTATGGGGGTAACCCACAGTCCACAATCGAATCGTTGATTCGAGCGAAGGGTTTTCGTGAAACTTGTATATCTGCATAAAAATTCTTTAGGGTGCGCAGCCAGCGCTCCTGTTAGGAGTAGCCCTCGAGTGCTTGGTTGAGTCAAAGACTCGAGCAAGGACTAAAGTAGTCAAAATGTTCTTCTGATTGAATTGATGACGTCAGTGCTGACGACGAGATGACTTCAGTTGCCCGCGTGAGCGGCTTTCACGGGACGTGACGAGCAGTGGGTCCCACTTTCTAGCTTTGATTTGACTAGGCGTGCGTAATCTTCTGTTTTAATTGCGTCTCCTTGATTTCTGCACGTAATGGGAGTAGTGCGGGATGGTTCGTGATTCACCTTCGCCACACGTCGATGTCGATGTGTGCCATGCGTCCAGTGGTTTTTCTGCTAGTCGTCGGATGACATCCGCGAGGAGGTTAAGTAGGAGCACAGATGCGGTAATTTTCCACACCTCTCTTCCTACTTGCACTTCCTCCACCATTGTTGTTCTTCTTGCTTCCTTGCGCATGCCCTCTCTGTGGCACTGGACCAACTTCGCGTATTCCCGAGCTATTTTATGCGCTCTCATTGCCATCGCAAGATGGGTAAGAAGAAAGGAGGCACCACCGCTGGATCGGTGGCCACCATTGTCGCTGCCAAGAAGAAGGGAGGCGCCACCACCATGGGCACCAGCGCCGCTAGCACTAGGAAGAAGAAGGGTGCGGGCACCCGCATCACCAATGGGTCATGGCACCCGTCCATCATCAGATCCTCCGAGCTGTTCACTCTTCGCCAAGATGAAGCGCTTCCTCCCATGGAAGATGACTCCCGCGTGCCTGACAAAGAGGTAATCCCCTGCCCTCCTGCGGGTTTCCGAGTGATGTTCCTTGCATTCATCATTCACGATATCTCTCTCTCCCCCTGCTTTGTTAGGGGTCTTCTCTGCTTCTATGGGATCCAACTGCATCAGCTGTCCCCAAATTCGATTCTCCACATCACTTAGTTTCATCACACTTTGCAAGTGCTGGCTCAGAATCGAGCTGCACTTTGGTCTTTTTAAAAAGCTCTTCAAGCTCAAGCGTCAGTCGAGGTCGGGTTGTATAGTCTATGATGTAGGGGCTGCGGGATCCACGTCAACTCCTATGTCACTTATTTTGATATCAAACTCACTTCATCTGTCCAAGGGTGGAGAGATAAGTGGTTCTACATCCGCGACCAAAAGGCCGACGCAGAGCACTACGGACTCGTGCCCTTCGATCCCGTGGCCGCCTGCAAGAGGAGGCGCTCCTGGAAGAACGTCGTGATGCCCGGCAAGTCCGAGGAGACGGAGATGTTGTATCAGCGTGTCCGCGACCTCAGAAGTCGTATAGGCAAAGAGGAAGGTGGCGCTGCACTCATTCGCGCATGGTTGTGCCGCCGTGTTCAGCCTCTGTAGGCTAGAGTCCATCCGATGGACCGCTGGATTGGTACTGGCGATGTCACTCGCATATCTGCGGAGGGCATTTCTTCGGTGAAGTGGACAGGAGGTTGCAGCTGGTGAGCAAGTACACTGCCAAAGAGGATCTCCTAGGCGTGTCAGTCGTGCCTCCTTTTGATGCCCACAACCCTCCACCTGAGGTAGAGTTTCCGTATGAAGTTTTTTGGAATTTCGATTGCTTGTCAGGTTCTTGATATATACTGATGCTTCTTCTACTTGTAGGAGTGGAAAGTGGCTGTCAGCTTGCCTCCTCTGCCCGAAGGTGTTATTCCACGCAAAGCGGACGAAGAGGACGAGTTAGCTCCATCGTCCCCGTAGAGGAGGAAGAGGAAGCCCCGAGTCCGGTGACCGTGGGACTCGCAAACGTTCCTGCAACAAGGATTCAGATGCTTCCTCGCCGACGATGCCGGATGGTCCTTCTGTTGTTGCGGAGGAACCAATCCCCGCCGTGCCTATGCGTGCCATGGCTCCCCCTACACAGAAGAAGCTGTGGTTGCCAATGACTCCTTTGACCTCGAAAAATTCAACTGGTGATTTTTTATATCCGCGAGTTCGTCTTGTTTTCTTCGAAGTTTCTTTTCTAAAGTGGCGTCAGGCCTGTTTTGCAGTCAAACGGCGTCGTCGTCTTCCGATGATGTTCAATTTGTGAAAGAATTTGGAGTCGCAGACTCCAAGAACAAGGAGGTGGTTGTACAGTCGCCTTCTCCTCCGGTGGCGGCCCACTCCGGCGCCAATTCTTCAAGTTCCCCCCATGCTGGGGGCACCAGATGGTTGCATGGAAGCCTACCCGACATGCACCTTCGGAGTCCCTGGAAGAACACGTAAGTGTATTTTTGCCGTTGGCAGTCGAATTGTGGAGCTTGTGCCTTTTGTTGACACTGAAGTTTTGTTTTCTTTTGATGTAGCCTATCAAGGATTCCACTCGCCTCACAGAGCAGGTCCTTGCCTTGGGCCGACAACATGCCTTACTAGACAACCACCATCACGCAGCCGAAGGTTTGTTCTAATCGTTGTCTCTTCACTCTCCTTTGTATTGAAATTTGTAGACTCAAGTACTTTCCATGCTTCGCCCTTTGTAGGTGAGCATAATGAACTTCTTTGTCTCTTTACTTCCCTCGAGAAGGGGCTTGCTGCGATGGAGAAGAAGCGCGACAAGGAAATCGCAGCCCTGGAGGAGTCGCAGAAGCGGGAGGAACACCTGCGTGCTTCTGCTGCTGAGAGGGAGAAGTTGTTCACGAAACAGCTTTTCTCGACCGCAAACGCACTCTTAGGTACTTGCACTGCTTCACTTCTATTTTCCCTATCTTAGTTTTCCTGTCCTTATGCTGACACCTTGTGATCTTCAGATGCTGCTGGTCTCAGCTTCGATGCCTAGGCTTTGCGTCGCGAGGATGCCCTTGTCGGCGTTGTAGCCGCAGTCAAGGAAAGGGAGTTATTCTTGCATGCCAAAGGACTGGGAGATTCTGTTGAATTCCTTGTCGCAGCTATCGGACCTCTCAAAGCTTCCGTTGATTGTGATGACGTTGTTTGGACCTTGCATCTTCATCTGCAGATAGGCGTAATGTGGTACCGCCATGAACCTCGCGAACACGACACGTCCGAGGATGCAGTGGTACTGTAAGGCCAGTCGACGACTTCAAAGTCGATGTGCTCTCGCCGAAAATTTTGCGGCGTACCGAAGATGATGGCAAGGTTGATTTTGCCTAGGGGGTACACTCCCTTCCCTAGAACGATGCCATGGAACATCGTGTCTGACACTTCCAGACACGTCAGGGGAATTCTCATTGCTCGCAAGGTACTCGCGACCATGAGGTTGATGCCGCTTACGCCGTCCATGAAGACACGACTAATCTCGAACCCGCCGATCTGTGCCTCGAGTACCAGGGGATAGTGGCCCGGGAAAGGTACTTGACACGGGTGGTCGCTTTTTTCGAAGGTGATGAAGGACTCACTGCCACTGAGGTACTCGGTGGAAGATGGCGGAGAGTTCATCGCCAGATTAACTTGGCGAGTGATTGCCTTCTGTGCTCGATTTGAGGGGCGACCCTTTTGGATCATCCCCATGTTTCCCAATGGTCGGGGGTACACCTCGCCTCCATGGTTGTGGGTTGGTGGATGATGGCTCAATGTACGGCGCCCAGAAAAGTGCTGAAGAGGTGTTGATGTAGAGCTCGTTGGGAACCCCAAGAGGAAGGTATGATGAGCACAGCAGCAAGTTTCCCTCAGTTATGAAACCAAGGTTTAATCGAACCAGTAGGAGCAAGGAAACACCCCAAAGGTGTTACTAGCTGAGCTTTGGCAGGGCGCACTACCGGTGCTAGTAGCAACGTGGAGACCTGCACAACACAACCACAAAACTTTGTCCCCAACTTGCGATGAGGTTGTCAATCTCACCGTGTTTTGTGGAAAACAAAGGATTAAACGTATCGAATGGAAAGAAGTAAAAGTTTGTAGAAAGTAAACACAAAGCAGTAAAAGATTGTAGATTGTATGTAAAGAAAAGGACCAGGATCCATAGTTCACTAGAGGTGGCTCTCCTTAGATAGATAACATGCTGGGTGAACAAATTACAGCGGGGCAATTGACAAACACCGAGAAAGCAATACATGCATATACTAATCATCTTGACTCCTTTGAGACTTGATTGGGCATTACAACATTATACATAGACCGCCATCCAACTGCATCTATGACTAATAATCCACCTTCAGGTTATCATCTGAACTCCCTCTAGTATTAAGTTGCAAGCAACAGATTATTGCTTTATGACTGCGTGTAAAGTAAACAATACGATTGTTCTATGAACAAAGGATTGTTGTTTTCTCCCAAGTAGCAACAACACATCTAGTACCTTAGAGATTTCTGTCACTTCCCCAGATTACCAGAGGCATGAACCCACTATCGAGCATAAATACTAACTCTTGGAGTTGCTAGCATCTACTTGGCCAAGATAGCTACTAACAACGGAAAGCATGCAAGATCACAAATAACAAAGACATGATAGAATCCATAATCAATCTGAAATAGCATCTCAATATCCATCGGATCCCCGCAAACACAACATGCAGAATTACAAATAGATGATCTTGATCATGAACGGAGCTCACAAGATCTAAACATGAAAGCACAAAGGAGGAGAACCAGCCATCTAGCTACTACATGGATCCGTAGTCCAAGGATGAACTACTCACGCATCACACCGAAGGCTTGCATGATGATGAAGAAGGCCTCCAGGGTGAATTCCCCTCTCCGGCAGGGTGCCAAGAAGAGCTTCAGATCCCTCCCGATCTAGGGATGGAGATGACGGCGGCTACAGACTCTTTCGTGGATTTTTGATCGGGCACTTAGGGTTTTTGTCCCGAGGGCATCTTATAGGCGGAAGGGGAGACCGAGGGGGTGCCAGGGCCACCACACCATCCCTTGGGGCGGGCCTGGCCTGGCTGCGCGGCCAGGTGGTGTCGCCGCCCTCTGGCCCTTCTCCGTCTCGTATTCTGGCACTTGATGACATCCAAAAAAATAGGCACTTTGGCTTTTGTCCCGTCCAATTCCGAGAATATTCATTTTCTGACTTTCTTGGAACCAAAAACAGCAGAAAATAGGCAGCTGGCACTGTGGCTCTTGTTAATAGGTTAGTCCAAGAAATCATATGAAAAGTACTCCAAAGTTGGAACAAAACACAAGAAAGTGGATAAAACCAAGCATGGAACATCAAAAATTATAGATACATTTGAAATGTATCAACATCCCCAAGCTTAACTCCTGCTCGTCCTCGAGTAGGGAAGTGATAAAAAGAAAGAATAATTTTTGAGGTGACATGCACCATCAAAGACTTGATCAAAGTATTTGTAGAACATTCAAAGCTAGGATCATAGTACTTCAATCATAACATGAAAGACAAAGTTCTAGCAATAAGCAAAGAAACTATGATGCAACATGAAAAGGCAGAAACAAAAGATTCATGAATAACAATGCTTTGCAAGACGTTTGTTTGTTTCACATAAAGAAAACATAACATAATAGTATTCAGCTTGTCCCTCAATAGTGTAGCAAATATAAATGCATAGGACACCTTCAAAGTTCATCAGAGTGACTAGATACAATAGTTTAAAACAAGCAATAACAAGTTATGCATCAATCAACTAGTCTTGGGACAATGCACATAGAACTAAGAATGGCCACTATGCTCTCAAAGTAGGTGCATAAAGATAGAAAGTGGAGACTCAATATAATGGTGGAAGAAAGGCCTTTTGTAAAAGGAACTAGGGACTCAAGTCTCATAAAGAGCTTCCAAAAATTATGGTACTTATAGCTTTCAGCTCTCATTGCCCCTATCATAAGCATCTTGAAGTGATTAAGGTTAAAGTGAACAAACTATGGTGTACATGCTTGACGAAGTGTAAGTCAGAAATCTCATGTCCCTTGTATACGAAGGCCACTCCTCATGCTACTCAAGTTTAGTCACCGGTAAGTTCTTGTCATCGTAAGTATATGTGTATCATTGAGAACCGCCAACGGGGTACCCCTTGCCCGATGGTACGGAAGAATCCCCATATCAAAATGACAAGGCAAGCAGAAAATGAGCATCTCAGCATTCTTCTTATTTACCATGGGAATATGGTGTTTTTTTCTCTCTTTCCTCTTTTCATAATATCTCTTTTTTTTCTTTTTCTCTTTTTTTTCTCAAGATAGGACTCTTTTTTTTAATAAGAAGAATGCTTCATAGACAGCTCATTATGGTTACGCTACAGGTTTCCACCATGTCAGCATGGATTAGACCAGCGGCCCAGGCGTTTCTCTAACACATATACATAACTCCATGGACTTACAAGCTCCCCTTTCATTTCACACCGACGACATCCATATACAAAAGAGCATGATATCAACTAGGTACAAGTACCAAGTGCAATGTTGAAAGCGTTCCCCATGAAAGCATGGTTCTGCTAATTCCAAACAAATAAGTGCAAGCATATACAACATAGAAGACATAATGGTTCAAGTTTATTAAGGGCAAGTAAATTAAAGTGTGCCATCAAGTTCGTGAGAGCTTTAATCACTAGTTTTCTCATAACAAGTGGAAGGTAAACACAAGCATGAATATACTTGGAATAGCATAAGCTAGTAGGTAGGTATGGTGGACTCTTTGGAATAACTTGGTTTAGGGAGTTGGATGCATGAGTGGAACTCATACTTTGTTGTGGAGGCTAGCAAAAGACTGGGAGCGACAAACTAAGAGAGCAATAATGGCCATAATCATGCAGAGCGACAAAACATCATTGATCAAAGCATAAAGTGATACTACAATTGAAAACTAAAGGATCATAAAGGCTATGGTGACTTGAGATAGTCATAACATGGTGTGAGCATGTGCCAAGTCAACCCAAATAAAGCATCAAAGGAGAATACCACTATACTATGCTTTAATATGCTAAAACAACACATGGTTCATCCAAGGCACATTAAGCAATCTCAATTGTTTATAACAAGTCATGCTACAACAAAGAATACTAAGCATAAAGCCAAAACAATACCAAGCATGGCATGACAAAGCATAGCCATAGTCAAAAACGAGCTCTTTTTACCACATAAGCATGAACTTTCCTACTCTTTTCCAAACCAAACCAAACTATTTGCAAACCAATGTATGAAAAATGGGGTCCAACCAATTTATTCCGAAAACCAAGCAAACCAAAGCAAACGAAAAACCAAAACAAAAACAAAAAAGAAGACGCTCCAAGAAAAACACAACTGTGCATGAAACAATAAAAATGAAGCGTTTGGAAGAAACCTGGGATTTTTATTGATGAAGAAGGGGATGCCTTGGGCATCCCCAAGCTTTGATGCTTGTACTTCTTGGATATTTCTTGGGGTGACACGCGTGGCATCCCGAAGCTTGAGCTTTAGTCCGTCCTTCATCTCATTACTCATTCCTTCCATACACCTGAAATTTTTCCTTCATACAAAACTTCACACAATCTTTATTAGCAACATTAGTGCACCAAGATAAATAAGTCTTAAGGTTCAGTTCTAACACCAAATATACTTCCACTAGAACACTAGCTACTGTAGAACTTCCCTCAAAAAGCTCAATTCCCCAAAAGAACTCAACAAGGAACCAACAAGAAGCAAATGCAGAAAATGGCAGAAATCTGTCAAAACAGACCAGTAGGTAAAGACGAATTTTTTCGAAGACCTTCTGTTGCTCAATCAAAAAGTGTTGAACTAACGAAACTTAGATAACAACCTGGGGCAGAAGCACAAAAATTCACGCCTCAAAAAGACGTTCAGAGATTTTACACGAATTTTTACGATGAAGCACAGAAATCTGTTTTGGAACAGCAACTTTACCAATCATTACTTCTCTCTCATTAGAGGTTACTCTTGGCACAAAAAGCAAATAAAAAGGATAAGGAGCGGTTATTACAGAGGTAATAACTTCCAAGACTCATCTAAAACTTTTGGGTTATCTCCCAATAAGTACTTTTCTTTAACGCTTTAAGTTAGGCATAAGAAGCAAAGAAAGAATCAAGCATTCTCAAATAATGAAGCATTAAGATCAATACCAGAAATATTTTCAACAAGGCAAGGTATATCATCCAAGTAAGTTCTAGAGGATCCTCTCTCAATGCTCTTAGGTTCACTATTCTCATCAAAAGGGTTTGCAGGAACAATCCAATCAAGATTCTTTTCTATGGCATCATGTATTGCTACTAGTTTAAAAGGTATTGGTATCTTATGTTCCTCCCCATTAGGTTCGGTTTTGTTCATATTTTCTCGTGTACCAACAACATCTACACATGAGCCTAGCATATTGAAACGTTCAAAGACTTTTCGAGCTTCCTTGGCAACATCATAGAACTCCTTAAACAAAGTTTCTAGAATAAACTCCCTCTATTCAAGGTCTTCAATTTCTTTAAGCTTAAGAAACATTATTTGCATTAAGGGGTTGAGATTAACAAACCTAGTTTCTAACATGTGGATTAAAGAAGCTGCAGCAATCTCATAGTTTGGAGCAAGTTCTGCAAGGGATCTATCCTCAGTATCCTCATGTTTGCTAACATGATTAAAGAATTCTTCAATATTATCTTTCCCAATTATAGAACCACTACCAATTGAAAGGTCTTTCAGGGTGAAGGTAGGGATCAACATGGTGAGCTAAGGAGGAGGCAACAACTAAAGGAGACTTAATTTTTTTTTGTTTTTGATAAAGAAAGCAAACTAGTAAAACTAAATTTTTTTGGGTTTTTGAATAACAAAACAAGCAAACTAAGCAAAAAGAAACTAAGCAAAAAAAATAACAAAGTAAAGAGATTAGTTATGAGGGACTCCCCTTATGAAGATGTCCTTGACTCCCCAGCAACGGCGCCAGAAAAATTCTTGATGGCTCAATGTACGGCGCCTAGAAAAGTGCTGAAGTGGTGTTGATGTAGAGCTTGTTGGGAACCCCAAGAGGAAGGTATGATGAGCACAGCAGCAAGTTTCTCTCAGCTATGAAACCAAGGTTTAATCAAACCAGTAGGAGCAAGGAAACACCCCAAAGGTGTTACTAGCTGAGCTTTGGCAGGGCGCACTACCGGTGCTAGTAGCAACGTGGAGACCTGCACAACACAACCACAGAACTTTGTCCCCAACTTGCGATGAGGTTGTCAATCTCACCGTGTTTTGCGGAAAACAAAGGATTAAACGTATCGAATGGAAAGAAGTAAAAGTTTGCAGGAAGTAAACACAAAGCAGTAAAAGATTGTAGATTGTATGTAAAGAAAAGTACCAGGATCCATAGTTCACTAGAGGTGGCTCTCCTTAGATAGATAACATGCTGGGTGAACAAATTACAGCGGGGCAATTGACAAACACCGAGAAAGCAATACATGCATATACTAATCATCTTGACTCCTTTGAGACTTGATTGGGCATTACAACATTATACATAGACCGTCATCCAACTGCATCTATGACTAATAATCCACCTTCAGGTTATCATCCGAACCCCCTCCAGTATTAAGTTGCAAGCAACAGATTATTGCTTTACGAACTGTGTGTAAAGTAAACAATACGATTGTTCTATGAACAAAGGATTGTTGTTTTCTCCCTAGTAGCAACATCACATCTAGTACCTTAGAGATTTCTGTCACTTCCCCAGATTACCGGAGGCATGAACCCACTATCGAGCATAAATACTAACTCTTGGAGTTGCTAGCATCTACTTGGCCAAGATAGCTACTAACAACGGAAAGCATGCAAGATCACAAATAACAAAGACATGATAGAATTAATAATCAATCTGAAATAGCATCTCAATATCCATCGGATCCCCGCAAACACAACATGCAGAATTACAAATAGATGATCTTGATCATGAACGGAGCTCACAAGATCTAAACATGAAAGCACAAAGGAGGAGAACCAGCCATCTAGCTACTACATGGATCCGTAGTCCAAGGATTAACTACTCACGCATCACACCGAAGGCTTGCATGATGATGAAGAAGGCCTCCAGGGTGAATTCCCCTCTTCGGCGGGGTACCGGGAAGAGCTTCAGATCCCTCCCGATCTAGGGATGGAGATGACTGCGGCTACAGACTCTTTCGTGGATTTTTGATCGGGCACTTAGGGTTTTCGTCTTGAGGGCATCTTATAGGCGGAAGGGGAGACCGAGGGGGTGCCAGGGGCCACGACACCACCCCTTGCCGTGGGCCAGGCCTGGCCACACGATCAGGTGGTGTGGCCGCCCTCTGGCCCTTCTCTGTCTCGTATTCTGACACTTGATGACATCCGGAAAAATAGGCACTTTGGATTTTGTCCCGTCCAATTCCGAGAATATTCATTTTCTGACTTTCCTGGAACCAAAAACAGCAGAAAACAGGCAGCTGGCACTGTGGCTCTTGTTAATAGGTTAGTCCAAGAAATCATATGAAAAGTACTCCAAAGTTGGAACAAAACACAAGAAAGTGGATAAAACCAAGAATGGAACATCAAAAATTATAGATATATTTGCAATGTATAAGTGGACCGCAGGTGGTGGTGGTCCGGGCGGTGGTGGAGGAGCTCCATGTGCCACAGCGCCCGGGGCGGCTCCATACCCTTGGTTGATCGCGTCGCTATTCATCTGGGCCAGGCCTTCGTGGAGCTTGAGGAACTCGCGGCCATCCTTTAGGAAGTGGCTGGACATTTTCTTGCCATCGTGCTTATCGATGTAGAAGTACACGTTGCATGGTCCGGACAGTTTGTCCTGGATGGATGTTGCGGGTGCCTCTTCGCGAATGCGGCATTGCCATACCTGCATGGTTTTCCCAGTGTCATGGTATCCACCGCTGTGATATCCGCTATTGCGGTTGTCGTCGCGTTTGTCAGCGTAGCCGGCTACGACCATGTCGACTTCATCGCGGTCCTCGTATCTGCGCATTCGACGTTTCCCTCGGCAGTCGTGCCTGCGCCCGAGGTCATCATCGTTGGAGTACGCACGGTTTTTCACCGAGTCCTCTCCATCGGCCCACCGATTCGCGTTTTCCATCAGGTGGTCAATTGTTTTGGGCTTCGAGCGGCCCAGCTCCTCTCTGAGCTCTCTACGGAGTACGTCGCCGTTGAACGCGTCAATTGCGTGATCCTCAGAGATGTCTTCTGCAGAGTTCTTGATGATAGACCATGTCTGGATATACGAGCGTAGTGACTCGCCAGATCTCAGATGGCAGCCTCTCAACTCTTCGATTGATGCAGGTCTTTTGTAAGTGCCCTTGAAGTTGCGCATGAAGATGTAGACTAGCTCTTCCCAACTGCGAATTGATCCGCGCGGGAGATTGTTAAGCCATGCGCGAGTGGTGCCTTGCAGCTGTAGCTACAGGCATTGCATGGCCATGCTTCGACTTCCACCGTGCAGCCTGACGGAGGAGATGGGATCTTCCAGCCAAATCTTCGGGTCATGTAGGCCATCAAATTTCGGGTTCTCCGATGGGAGTTTGAACCCTTTAGGCATTCGCTTCTTCCTGATGGCCCTGCTGAAGCATCTAGCACCATAGAGCTCTACCTCGTCGTCCTCCGAGTCAGTCAAACAAGCGTGCCTTGCGCGCATTTTGTCGACCTTCCGTTGATGTCATCACGCGTGTGGTAGTCGTGATTGTGCCGCCATGAGCGACGACGTCGAGACATGTCATGGCTATCATGGCTGGACGAGGGCGCGGAGTAGAGTTTGGCTAGAGCCTTTCTTTTCTTTGGCCCTAGTGTTGGCTCTTTAATGAGGGCAGCCTCGACTAGCCCCAGGCATGCAATCGTAGATCAGTGCATGGCAGCTCACGGATGTCCAGCCGGTGGCTGGTTGTTGAGGAGGTACATGGTAGCTGCTATCACCGCTGCTTGCGGTGTCTTCGGGAGCACGTTGCCCCGCGTAACCCATCAGCATGTCTTGCGATGAGTTCGAGGGCAGAGGATTGCCCCACAGAGCTTCTCGACAGCGAGCCCACTCATTGTCATTGAGATGGATCAGCACGCGCTCTCCGGTGTTCACATTCGCCGTGAGGTGCGGTTCTCCTCCCGTCCCGTTGTTGGTGGGCACATCGTTAGTGGGGCCACCATTTGCGACTGGTATACCACCGTTGGTTGGTCTAGTGCCGGTACCAACGTTTTCGCGATTGATGCCGGTGTTGCCTGCGTTGATGACGGTGCACATGAAGTGATTGGGGAAGCTATTGCTCCCACAACTTTCAGATCCGGAGCCGTAAGCTCCATCTTCTATGGCCAGGCCACCCAGATCGGGTCCGTGACTGCTGTCGCTGTCCGTGCTCCTAGCTGTTGCCGGGGCATTGAGATCACTGAGGGTGCCGATTGGTGGCGGGAACCACGATGCTAGAGCAATCACAGAAGTCATCGGTTGATCAGGGAGGCGAAGTGTGCCCAACTGATCGGCCTGGAAGCGGAGGCTTCCAATCGCCAGGTTGATCCCATCGCCTACAGACTCGAAAGCCGGGCGAGTGGTCGGCGTATGGACGGTGAATTCGAAATCTCTGAAGAGCTGGCAAATCTCTGCTGTTGCGGAGTTGTAGATCACGGTTGACGGGACCGAAGAAGCCGCTACATCAGCACTCCTAGTTCCCACAGACTGCGCCAATTGACGAGGGTTTAACTCGCCAATGCCCATTGTTATGGACTTGGGTTTTGGAGAAGGAGGGAGCACTGGAGGCATCAATCGGCTAGCAAACAAGCTTACATGGACGCAAGTTTTACCCAGGTTCATGCCTCGTAGAGGGCCCTACTCCTGCTTGTCTGCTCTTGGAATTATCGAGGGAATCAAAAGTTACAGGGGTGCGCAGATGAAATCTGGCGAGGTTGTGGAAACTAGGGTTGTGATTGTCCTCCTCACCGCCCCTCCTAGCCTTTATATAGATAGGATAGGTCTCATGTAGCAGGTCGAGTCGGTTATAGATTAGGGTTCATCCCTTCAAACTTTCTATCTTAAGCTTCGTCTTGTGCTGCAAGCAATCAGAGACTCCATGAGCCACCCAAATCCTGTATTGGGCTTTGGCAACGCCGTGGACTTCTGCCGTATCTAGACCGTATATGCTAAACTTGAGTACCTGTAGGGTATGCCCATGTTAGTATGTGTATGGAACTATGGATCAAGTCCATGTTCACCGGTTTAAATCATCACGGTAGCTAGAAATGATAGATGGGTGATATTTCGGTGTGAAGTCTCCACATAAATTATGTGTGGTAAGAAATCAATGAACATTTTATATTTTTAGATTTTGTGGTAGAGATAAAAAATCGAGATAAAGGTTCGGTGATGAGGACCGATCATTTCCTATAACTTGTCAAGATTGTGTGTGCGATCTAATGATATAACCGAGATATACTTCGCCTTGATATCAATTATCTATCATTTATAGGACAAACATATATATTTGGGAGAGATATATTATTCATTTATTCGAATGAATAGTACATTGATTGGTTAACCAAATCCTCCTATGCATGACACAACTTAGTGTGATACAGCGTCGACACCCACTTCAAAATTAGAGGTTATGGGCATTGGTTTGCATTGTCGAATTAATAATTATGATATTAACAAAATCTATTGTGCATGTTCTTCATAAAAATTCATATGAAAAAATGCACACATGTTGATATGCTTGCACTACGTAAAATTTGAACCTACATCCATAGTGGAAAACCATTAATTTAGATGTTAATGATACTTAAGGATGGAAATTGGGTTCCCACATTGATTAGCAAGACACTTATATGCACTATTATAACTATGCATCTTCATCGAAAAAAAGAACCAAGCACCTAATCAATACGTTTTTTAATTGTTGGTTCTAAATAATCGAACCAATGGGATACGAGTGATATTTTACTAGATATGAAATCCTAAAATTTGATGATTTCAATATATTGTTGTACATCTACTATATCACTAGCATTTAGTATAGTGTATTTGGTCAATTTTACCATGATGGGTAGATCGGTGACCATGGTATAAATACACTCGCTGTCTGCCGCATTCTCTCAATACAAACCCTTTCTACAGTTTATACTTCTCATCATTATATAGGATCTAATTTCCATAGTCTGCCATGAAACCAACAATCAACCAAGAGTGGACCTTTTCTGAGGTGGAGGAGGCAAGGTCAGTCATCGTCAGGATCAACAACAACAATCGCATATGTGCTGAAGTTGGCCATGACAAGAACAAGACGCATGATATCGTGGGTGAACTCCACAAATGGTTTCCTTGGAAGACCGTACAACAAGTATCGGACTTGTATGTTGATCTTTCAGTGGAGGCTTTATGTCAGGAGATGGAGTATGATGGTGCAAATGGAACACATAGCAACATTTATGGCACAAATAGCCTTATGAATAGTAACTTTGGGGTACAAGAAGAGAAGGAGGCCAACATATATTATGCTGATTGGGAGTTTGGGTGTCCACCGGAGGGTATCGACATCATGGAGTCTAAGGAGGAGGTACCAGTGTGTGAAGAGGACAAGGTGGAGGTATTGGAGAACAAGATGCCCGTTCATCAACCGGTGGTTGCACCATGTGCCACAAGGTTTTGGACGGTAGAGGAACACAAGTAATCTATATGTTACCCTTTCTTATTTTCACCGCAATAGGAATAATTTATGTTTCATTTCACTTTTTGTGTAGACTTTGTAAATATATTTTAATTACAAGGGTATTGATTTTCATAAGAAGGGGTTAGATTATACTATCATTATATTTTTTTAAATGATTAGAGTATACCTAAAAATAAACATATGTCGGTAAACTGATTATGGTGAGTGATAATATTTTGAAATGAAATATTAAATAATTTTTATTTATCCTACCATTTTATTTAATTACTAGTTTTAATTTTTTTCTCGAGATAGCATACTTTATTCACTTCCATATATACCTAAACACCATGTCTTTTAAATATACTAGTTGCCTAAAATAATGAAGTAACTATACAATAGTTATTTAGAAAAATAATTAACCTAACTAGCTCATCTTGAACATGGTTATCCCAGGCTCTTTCTCCATGGTCTACGTGTCTTTGGGCGTGGAAAATGGAAGAACATATCCAAGTACATTGTCACCACCAGGACTCCACTCCATATTTCAAGCCATGCACAAAAGTACTTCAAGAGACTAAATAGCAAAGGGCTGAAAAGGCAGCGCCATAGCATCAATGATGTTGAGTTGGACGATGTCGACCTAATGATAATGAGTAATACCCCCATCATACAAAAAGCACTTGGCTACGCTGATGACAACATTGTCAACCCAAGTTCTCATTTGCAAATTACACCATTCCCATCCATTGCTTAACTCAGTTGCCTTACCCGAAAAATGTGATTTAGATACCGGCATGGAGTGATAAGAATATGATGGTTTCGGTGGAAACAATGGTGGATTAGTTCTTGTGTATGCAGCTAGAAAGTTACTAATTTTGTTTGTTACTATTTACTATGGTTGTATGGACATTACAAATTTTATATCAACATATCTTAATTAATATGTGTGTTGGCTATAATATACATGTTTAATGCCTTTGTTACATACTACAAAGCATACATCTTAGCAAAACAAGAACATATTTAGATGCTAGATTTTTCTTTATGGTTTTTAACATTTTAAACACGTGTCCTAAAGCAAAGCATGGGGCCATGGTGGGTCATGGCCTGGTAGCCTGTGTTTTTCCCCCTCTCCTATTGTTGTTGTGTCTATTTTTGTTTATTTTTTTTATATTTCCCTTTTTCATTTCTCGGTAATACACAAACATTTGTTTAAGTTCTAAAACATTTTTTCACTCGTAAATAGTTTTCTGAAACCTTGAATATTATTTCTTGAACACGTAAAAATACTTTATTTTGAACTTTGTGAATATTTTTTTGAATGTTGTGAACGTTTTTCTCATACGAGCATTTTTTTGAACCCCGTGAACAATTATTTTGAATATTTGAACATTTTCATCCCCAGAACAATATTTTGAACACTATGAATGTTGTTTTGAACCTAACCTGGATGGAGGGAGTATGAAACATTTAGGGCATCTTTAGGACACCCAAACGGTAGTTTGAGTTGGGCCCTGGACCGGAAATGGGTCGCGGTCTGGTGCGCAGGCTTGACTGAAATATAAATTACATATAAGAAAAAAGAAAAAAAGAAAACTATGACGCCGGCTTCCGGTGTTACCTGCGCCTCGGTAACTCCGGCGGCACCTACTCATCATCGTCCTGGGTGAGGTCGATGAAGGGTGGCTGTGGCCTTGTGCTCGGGGGAAGAGGCGCTAGAGGAGGATGGCGGAGGCGCAGGTAGTTCCTCGCAGCGATGTAGTCCATGACGGAGGCCAGCGTGTGGACCGACACGCTCCACTAGAACCTACGCCCGACTTCTTTGCTGTCCGCCGGCAGCGGGACATCACCGTAGTACTTGGTCAACTCGCTCTCCTGACACTTGCGGAAGAACTCGATCCACGTGGCTAGGTTGTTGGGATCCCACTGTGGATCCGGCCGCTGCTCTGCCGTGAACTGCACCTTGTGCTCGTGTCGAATGGACGCCATCAGATCCGCATCTTGGGGCACCGGTGGGATCGAAAAACACCTCCACAGGTCAGACGCATGTGACGCCGCTTGCCTCCCGCAGCTTGACTTTGTTGGGGTCTTTCTCGTGACTCGCCCACGTGGATGGTGACGCAAAACTCAAATTCAGAGAGGTCGATGGCGAAGTCCTCGAGCGAGGACAGTGGTGACGAGGGATGGTGGTGGCGTTAGGTGCCGACCGTGCCCCTGCCTCTTCCTCGCTAGCCTTGGCCACATCCCGGTCCTAGGGGTCAGCCAAGTAGCCCGCCTCTTGATCCAAAGCCGATGGCCATTGATGTCTATGCACGCTTCTATTCTTGTAGACAGTGTTGGGCCTCCAAGTGGAGAGGTTTGTAGAATAGCAGCAAGTTTCCCTTAAGTGGATCACCCAAGGTTTATCGAACTCAGAGAGGAAGTGGTCAAAGGTATCCCTCTCAAGCAACCCTACAATCAAGATACAAAAAGTCTCTTGTGTCCCCAACACACCCAATACACTTGTCAGGTGTAGAGGTGCACTAGTTCGGCGAAGAGATAGTGAAATACAAGTAATATGGATGATTATAAGTGGTAATTGCAATATGAAATAAGAGTGGTAGCAAGCAAACATGTAACATGACTGATTGTAAACGGTGTTTCAATGCTTAGAAACAAGGCCTAGGGATCATACTTTCACTAGTGGACACTCTCATATAAATATCTTATCTTCATTATGCTACCCTGAACTACTCTCCGCTTGGACAATGTAGGGCTATAACAGCATACCTTAAAGTTCGCATTCCCCATCTAGATAACCCCTCACTATCACCTTGAGCGCTAGATGGTTCCAGCAAACACCACAATCTCGTAGAGACATCCAACTCAAATTATACTCATGATAAGTATTTATGTAACCTTATCCAAAGTGCAACACAGTGTGCACACTGTCAACTTCACACACGTGGGGATAATCAGAGATTAATTAAAGCACTTGAGTAGCAAAATAGATCTATAGATTACAAAGCTCATGATCTCAATAAGATCACGCATAGAGAGAGATGAACACATAGCTACTTATAGAGCCCTTAGCCTCGAGAGAGAACTACTCCCTCCTCATCATGGGAGTCAGCAACGGCAATGGAGATGGCGATGGAGTCGATGGAGATGGCTCCGGGGGCACTTCCCTGTCCCGGCAGGGTGCCAGAATAGAGACTTCTGTCCCTCGAATCTCCTCTTCGGTGGAGACGGTGCTGCAGAACTTTTTGTTGATTTCTGATCTCCTCCCTAGGGTTTTCATCCCGGGGGGAATATATAGGCAAAGAGGCGATGCCAGAGGTGGGCCAGGGTGGCCACACCACCTGGTGGCGCGGCTAGGGGGACCTGTGCCACCCTAGGGTGTGCCTGCCTCCTGGCTCCCCTCTATCTCCCCTTTGGACTCCGTGTCGTGTCAGAAAAAATAGGAACTTCAGGATTTGGTTCATCCAATTCCGAGATATGTCTTTACTAGCTTTTCTGAAACGAAAAACAGCAGAAAACAAGCAACTGGCACTATGGCATCTTGTCAATAGGTTAGTTCCAGAAACTATATAAAAATACCTCAAAGTGTGAACAAAACATAAGAAAGTTGATATAAAACAAGCATGGAGCATCAAAAATTATAGATACGTTTATGACGTATCAAGCATCCCCAAGATTAACTCCTGCTCGTCCTCGAGTAGGTAAGTGATAAAAAGAATAATTATTGAGGTGACATGCACCATCACAATCTTGATCAAAGTATTGTAAAACAATGATAACTGGGATCATAGTACTCTAAACATAAGCATGAAAGATAGAGTTCTAACCATAGGACAACGCAACTATGTTGTAACATGAAAAGGAACAAACAAAAGATCATGAATAATAATGCATTGATAGATGTTTGTTTGTTTCACATATAGAAAACATAATAAGAGTGGTATTCAGCTTGTCCCTCATGGTATAGCAAAACATAAATGCATAGGACACCTTCAAAGTTCATAAGGGTGACTAGATACAAATAATTTAAGCGAAAGCAACATCAAAGTTATGAATTAATCAAGAAGTTTTGGGACAATGCACATTAAACTAAGAATGACCACTATGCTCTCTCAATAGGTGCATAAAGATAGAAGATGGAGACTCAACATAAAAGTAAAAAAGAAAGGCCCTTCACAAAGGGAAGCAGAGATTCAAGTTTCATAAAGAGCTTCCAAAAATTATGGTACTTATTAGCTTTCATCTCTCATTGCCCCTATCATAAGCATCTTGAGGTGATTAAGGTTAAAGTGACACAAATATGAAGATATGTTTGACAAGTTATAAGTTGAAAATCTCATGCCCCGTGCTTACGAGTACCGAACCTCATGCTACTCAACTTTAGTCACGAGTAAGTTCTTGTAATTGTAAGTACATGTGTATCATAGAGAACCGCCAACGGGGTACCCTTTGCCCCATGATACAGGAGCTATCCCATATCAAAATGACAAGGTAACAGACAATGAGCATCTCAGTGATCTTTTTATTTGCTATTTGCATAGGTTTTTATTGACGATGCTTCATAGAATGCTCACTATGGTTATGCTGCAAGTTTCCATCATGATTAGGCATGGCTTAGGCTAGCCGCCCATGCGTTTCTCTAACACACATACAAACTCCATGAGCTTACAAGCTCCCCTTTTATTTCACACCGCCGGGATCCATAAGCAAAAGATCATGATATCAACTGAATAATAAGTGCAATGTTGAAAGTGTTCCCCATGACAGCATGGTCCAGCTAATTCACAACTTATAAAGTGTAAGCATATAAGCAACATAGATGGACACAATGGTTCAAGTTTATTAAGTGTAAGAAAGTAAAGTGTGCCATCAAGTTTGTGAGAGATTTAATCACTAATTTTCACATAACAAATTTAATTTGGAAGGTAGATAAAAGCATGAATGTACTTGGCATGATGTAACACACCATGCATAGGAATTTATAGTGAACTCTTTGGAATAACTTGGTTTTATTGGGAGTTGGATGCATGAGTGGAACTCATACTTGGTATAGCTAGAGGCTAGCAAAAAACTGGGAGCGACCAACTAAGAGAGCAATAATGGCCATAATCATGCAAAGCGACAAAACATTATTAATTAAAGCATAAAGTGATATTACAAGTCATAAACTAAATGATCATAGAGGGTAAGGTGACTGGTTCATAGTCTTAACATGGTGTAAGCATGTGCCAAGTCAACCCAAATAAAGCATCAAAGGAGAATACCATAATATTATGCTTTTGAATGCTAAAATAACGCATGATCCTTTCAAGGCACATTAAGCAATCTCAATTGTTTGGAACAAGTCATGCTACAACAATAATCACTAAGCATAAAGCCAAAGCAATATCAAACATGACACGATAAACTCTAGGCCACAGTCTAAACAAGCTCCTTATGTACCACTTATAAGCATGAAACTTCCTACTCTTTTCCAATCACCAATCAACTTATTTGAAATCACATATGAATGCGGGGGTCCAACCAATTTATTTAATAAAACCAATCAAAATAAAACTAAAAACAAAAACAAAGACGCTCCAAGAACAACACAATTGTGCATGAAACAATAGAAGTGTTTGGAAGAAAACCTGAGATTTTTATTGATGAAGATGGGGATGCCTTGGGCATCCCCAAGCTTTGACGCTTGTACTTCTTGAATATTTCTTGGGGTGACACGGGTAGCATCCCCAAGCTTGAACTTTTTTCCTTATTTCATCTCATCACATTATTCTTCCCTACACTTGAAAATTTCCTTCATACAAAACATCACACAATCTTCATTAGCAACATTAGTGTATTCAAGATAATAAGTCTTTGGATTTAGTTTCAACACAAGTAAAACTTTCATTAAAACACAAGCTACTGTAGAACTTCCTTCTAAAAGCTCAAGTGATCAAAGAGAACTCAAAGAGAAAGATATTAAGAGGCAAATGCAAATAATGGCAGAAATCTGTCAAAACATACCAGCAGGTAAAAACCTATTTATTCGAAGACCTTGTGTTGCTCAAATAGAGAAGTGCTAAACTAACAAAAGTTAGATAATAACCTGGGGCATAAGCAAAGAAAATTACAGATCAATCTGACGTACAGGGATTTTTCACGCTTTTGTACAGTGAAGCACAATAATCTGTTTCAGGACAATAACTTTCCCAAGCCTCACTTCTCTGTCGTTAGAGGTTATTCTTGGCACAAAAACTACACAAAAAGTATAAGGAGATGTTATTACTGAGGAAATAACTTACAAGATTCAAAAAAAGAAAAATAAACTGAAAGTAAAAAATATAATGGGTTATCTCCCAAAAGCTCTTTCTTTATAGCAATTAAGATAGGCATGATAATTTCGATGATGCTCACATAAGAAATATGAATTGAAGTAAAAGAAAGAATCAAGAAGCAAATATGTAACAAATTTAAGTCTAACCCACTTTCTATGAAAAATAATCTTGTAAAGAAACAAGTCATGAAAGCATAAAACAACAAGCATAGGAAAGCAAAACAAGTGCAACTTCAAAATTTTCAACATAAAGAGGGGAAACTTAATATTGTTGAGACACATAAAACCATGTTTCCCTCTCTCATAATACCTTTCAGTAGCATCATGAATAAAATCAACAATGTAACTATCACATAAAACATTCTTATCATGAGCCACATGCATATAATCATTATTACTTTCCACATAAGCATAGTTATTCTTATTAATTGTAGTGGGAGAAAATTCAACGAAATAGCTATCATTATTATTCTCATCACCATAATCATCAATTATAGGAGGCATATTATAATCATCATAAGCAATAGAATAGCTATCTTCCAAAGTGTGTTCGGTTGTAAACATATCATCATTGGAAGGAACATGGATAACACTAATGGTACATCAATTATTAATATCATCATTTTCAGAATTGGTACCAAAGAGATTTTCAATATCAAAAGTAGTGTTCTTTTCCCAATCATGATCACTACTATAGGTAACGGGCATAAGAACATCATCGAGTTTAGACTCATCAAAAACTATAATAGGAGCAACGTGCTTAGGGGAAATACCATTTCCTCCCTCCTTTTACTCCTCCTCTTCTTCTTTTTCTCATTCTCTTTAGGAGGGAGAGGCTTGAAAGGAAGCTTCTCCATATACCCTGGTTTATTGTTAGAGACAATAGAAGAAACTTTGGAGGATTCCTCCTTTTCATTAATAAGAACAAAACACATATTAGTCCTGTCATATTTTGGAAAAATATCATCTTTTATAATATTTTATATGTAAGCATTTCTGTGGCAATTATCAACACAATAAAGATGACAACCATGCAGGACGCTATTCATATCAAAAGCAATCATATTTACCAAAGAAGTTTTTCTTGATAACTCTTCACACCCCAAAAATAATGTAAGTTCATCATGCTGATTAGGAGTGATCATGTCATCATAATACAAACTTGCAGTACTCATTGGATTAGAAGGGCTATTATTATGGCCTAAGCATTGAAAATTGAAATGACCCACTTCAAAGCAAAGTTCACAAATAAAAGGATAGAGGGCACAAACTTTTTTACCAAGATCATTTAGAGCCCTATACCACGTTCTAGTTTTATCATTCCTGTGGGTGATACAATATTCTTCTTCAATTTTATTCTTTTCACAAGGTCTATGTACTCCACAAAAATTAACATGCTTATAAGAAATAGTACTTTCAGAGGTTTGAGCATGTTTATTGCTATCATTAATAACAATTTCATTTTGCGTGCAAGTGTCTTTAAAAGGCTCATGATACATGTCCCATTTTTCTTTAGGAGCATTAATATGAGAAGCAAAGGCTCTACAAAAATCAACAATAATTTGAGGATCAAGACCATATTTAGCACTAAGCTCTTGAAAATCAGCAGTTTCAGCGAAAGACTTAATGCAATCATACTCATAGTTTATACCTGGTTCTTTACCTTTGTCGTTATACCAATCTTCGGTATTGCTTTTGATTGTTTCAAGAATATCCCACTTAGCTTTGACCTCCTTACTTGTGAAGGATCCCTCTAAACAAGTATCTAGATAGTCCTTGTAATATCCTAAAAGCCTTGCATAAAAATTATTAATAACAATATTACTGGGGAGCTCATGAATGGGACATTTGAGCATTAGTGACTTCAATCTCCCCCATACTTGGGCAATACTTTCTCCATCATGAGGATGAAAATTATAATATAACTCCTATCTTTATGAATTTTATGAGGAGGATAAAATTTAGAGTAAAAGAGAGATTCAAGTTCCTTCCACTCCAAATGATGAGGATCATCTAGTATCTCATACCACTCTCTTGCTTTAGCCTTAAGTGATAAAGAGAATAGCTTCCTCTTAACTTGGTTCATTGAAATACCTGCACACTTGAACAACTCGCATAATTCATGTATAAAGAGTAAATGATCACCAGGATGGACAGTTCCATCTCCAAAATAACAGTTATTCATAACACGTTCAACAATTCCCATCGGTATTTTAAAAGGGAAGCTTTCAGTATGTGGATTTAAATTATCACAAGTATTATTTGAATTACCATATATGGGAGATACAATATCATCAGGGCAAATTTTCTCCTCTAAAGTTGGGGAACTAAAAAGATCATTTTCATAAAAACTAGCTTCCCCAAGCTTAGACGTTTTCATAGCATTAGTAACAAAGGTGTTCAAAAAATTCACACTAATAACCTTGCTATTAGCATGCAAAGAAAGTTCCATGGGTTTTTTTAATTTTGTTTTCAAACCATTCATGTTCTACCTTAGGAAAAATACTAAAAAGCTCTCTAATTTTGTTGTTGTTTTCCATTAAAACTAACTAGTGAAAATAAAAACAAGAAACAAAAAGATATAATTGCAGAATCTAAAGGAAATAACTTCGAGCACTCACACACTAGCAACAATACTAGAAGATAGCTTAGTAGCCAGACGATGTGAGTACCTTTTACCTTACCTCCCCGGCAACAGCGCCAGAAAATAGCTTGATGTTTACGCACGCTTCTATTCTTGTAGACATTGTTGGGCCTCGAAGTGCAGAGGTTTGTAGAACAACAGCAAGTTTCCCTTAAGTGGATCACCCAAGGTTTATCGAACTCAGGGAGGAAGTGGTCTAAAGGTATCCCTCTCAAGCAACCCTGCAATCAAGATACAAGAAGTCTCTTGTATCCCCAACACACCCAATACACTTGTCAGGTGTATAAGTGCACTAGTTCGGCGAAGAGATAGTGAAATACAAGTAATATGGATGATTATGAGTGGTAATTACAATCTGAAATAAGAGTGTCAGCAAGCAAACATGTAACAGGACTGATTGTAAATGGTGTTTCAATGCTTAGAAACAAGGCCTAGGGATCATACTTTCACTGGTGGACACTCTCATATAAATATCTTCTCTTCATTATTCTATCATGTACTACTCTCCGGTTGGACGATGTAGGGCTATAACAGCACATCTTAAAGTTCGCATTTGCCATCTAGATAACCCCTCACTATCACCTGAGCGATAGATGGTTCCAACAAACACCACAATCACGTAGAGACATCCAACTCAAATTATACTCATGATAAGTATTTATGTAACCTTAGCCAAAGTGCCACACGGTGTTCACACTATCAACTTCACACACATGGGGATAAGTAGAGATTAATTAAAGCACTTGAGTAGCAGAATAGATCTATAGATTACAAAGCTCATGATCTCAATAAGATCACGCATAGAGAGAGATGAACACATAGCTACTTGTAGAGCCCTAAGCCTCGAGAGAGAACTACTCCCTTCTCATCATGGGAGTCAGCAAAGATGATGGAGATGGTGGTGGAGTCGATGGAGATGGCTCCGAGGGCACTTCCCCATCCCGGCAGCATGCCGAAACAGAGACTTCTGTCCCCCAAATCTCCTCTTCGGTGGCGGCGGCACTGCGGAACTTTTCGTGAAATTCTGATCTCCTCCCTAGGGTTTTTGTCCCGGGGGGAATATATAGGCGAAGAGGCGATGCCAGAGGTGGACCAGGGTGGCCACACCACCTGGTGGCACGGCCAGGGGACCCACGCCACCCTAGGGTGTGCCTGCCTTCCGGCTCCCCTCCGTCTCCCCTTTGGACTCCATGTCGTGTCGGGAAAAATAGGAACTTCAGGCTTTGTTTCATCCAATTCCGAGAATATGTCTTTACTAGCTTTTTTGAAATCAAAAACAGCAGAAAATAGGCAACTGGCACTGTGACATCTTGTAAATATATTAGTTCTAGAAACTGTATAAAAATACCTCAAAGTGTGAACAAAACATAAGAAAAGTTGATATAAAACAAGTATGGAGCATCAAAAATTATAGATATATTTACGACATATCAGCCATGGCTAACGAACTTGGCTATGTGTAGGGAGGTAGGAGCGGCAGTGGAAGGAGATGGGAGAGTGGAAGAAGATGGCCGCGAGCGGCCTTTTTAAAAGGCCAACGAGCCAAGGCATTGATTGCCAGTGTGAAGGCCAAAACGACGATATTGAAGGCCAGCAGCTAGCACAGCGTCAAGCGGCCTGGCCAACCTAGGAGTCTATCTTCATTGATAGCCGGGGTAGGAGGTCGTTGGCTCGGTGCCAGGCGGGCCCAGTGTGAGCGAGGGAGGACACGCGCATGATCCGCGACGCGTCCTACCTGACACCTCGCATCCCAAATTTGGTGGACGGATGGGTTGCGCCGGACATGCCGGTCCGTTTGCCCACCGCTGGAGCGTTCGCGCCCTGTCCTCCTTTATGTGATGATGGCTTCAAACCGATTCGGACCCGATAGGTCATGCCGCTGGAGATGTCTTAGATTTGGAGTTAACCGTTTCTCAAACTGATGCATCTAGGAGTTGCTATTTGGCAATGGTACACCCTGACAATTGTCATCCATCATGGATAAAAAATCCACCTGTTCGCCACCAATTTATCCCATGCATGTTAAAATAACATTTGAACTTATCACGTCAGATTTTGGAGACCCGCTTTCTATCAAACTGAACTAGAGGGCTTTCATTCATTAAAATAGAAAATATTTTATATTCCTTACATATATCAGGTATGTATAGTCTCCACAAATTAGAGTTATACCTACTTTACTTTCAACTGATCTCTTTGCTATACTAAGTTGTCCATAAAGAAGAAGTAACAAATAGGGACAACATGATCTGAATCTGACATTTTGTACTCAAAACAAACTCTCCTTATAAATCCCCTTAGATTTTGTAGTATGTAAAATACTTCAACAATATAATCCAGGAAGACACATAATACTTAAATTTCTCCATACATTCTACCCAAAATATGCAAAATAATGATTGAGTTGCGTTATCTCCATAGAAGATACTGACACTATAAGGAGGGAATGCCATCTCTCGTCTTGTGATCAACCAATTGTAAGTCATCTAATTTGATGTGGTTGTATGAAATCTTTTTTCTATGTGCACTCCGTCAAAAATAAAAAAAAATTAAGGTACACGCATGGAGAAAAGACATGATGAAAACATTGGATGAAAAATTGATTTCCTGAATTAAACATGTTTTGTAGTCCACAACATTTTGCATTTGATAATCACTTTGTACAATTGATTCAAATGGGCAAATACATCAAAATTAGATCCCACGTGAGTATGTTTTATTAAACTTTTTTTCAAACTCTCTGTTACCTCATGTCTCATGATAATGCACTATATAGCTCAGCTATTCTACAACCGGTTATAGATTATTAATCTACAACCAGTCGTGAACTTACTAGAATATAGCGACTGAACTTATCTCGGTATCGCGTCTGAACTGTCCACGCTGTAGCACGTCCGATCTATAGTAAATTTCTTAGAATTTTTTTAACTGTTTTTTTGGAATTATACAAATGATATACCGTTAGATAGCTACAGAAATTCCGCAACTTTTTCATATTATAACGATTTTCAAATTCATTATTTTTTAAATTTAATTTTGAAAATACTGAACCGTGCTCAAAAGTGTTGTAAAATAATTTATGATGCTATTTTTCAACCATTTTTCGGAATAATGCAAATAATATGGCGTTGGATAGATATTGAAATTTTGCAACTTTTTCGTGTTTTAAGGTTTTCCAAATTCAGCACGATTTTTGAATTTTTTTTGAAAATACTGAATTTTGGAAGTATTCAAAACATGGACGGATACCATTTTGTTGATTTATTTTGAACTGTAGATCCGAATGACACAAATGATATATCTTTGGAAATATATGGAGTAGGCGCATGTTATTTATTCAGAACATTTTTGGTAATTGTTTATAGTTTAGGACCAGTTTTGAAATTACTGTTCGCTCCTCACAAATATAGTTAAAATGTCTATCATGTCCTGAACTTTCCGTAGAAGCACGCCTCAATTTATTCCGGAATACATGAACTACCCGCGATATCGCGCCTGAACTTTTTTCGTGCAAACGCAGCTGAGATGTCCGTGCTTACCTGAACTTTTCGCACAAACACGTCTAAACTTATTCCGGACTACATGAACTGCCCGTGATATCGCGCCTGAACTTTTCCGCGAGTGTAATTAAAATGCTGACGCAATTTTTTGAACTGTCCACAGAAGCGCGCCTGAACTTTTTATCACGGGCTTATTGAACTGCCCGTGATATCGCACCTGGACTTTCCATACGAGTATAGTTAAAATGCATTTAATTAATTACTGTCCACGAAGCGCACCTGAACTTTTTCCGCGCACCTGAAATAGCCACACATTTTGCTGAATTGTCTAGAAAAGCGCGTCTAAACTTATTATGGACTACATTTACTGCCCACGATACCATGCATGAAATTTTTCCGTGAGCGCAGCTAAAATTCCCATGTATTTTTCTAAACTGTCTGCGAAAGCGCGCCTGAATTTATCACGGACTACATGAACTGCCCGCATGGCTTAGGGATGGCAGAGCGCCGTGGGCGGGCCGAGATCCTTCACGTAGGCGTCCCCGCCGTCGCTCACTCGCTCGCCTTGCGTCGGCCGGCTAAGAAGGTGGTCAGAGCATCTCCACTCGGGGGCCTCAAAGGCCCCCCATAGCGTTTTGGGGGGCGCCGGCGTGAAATTTCAAGCTCAGCCACGTGCCTCAATTTTTTTTGGGCGCCGCCGCGGTGCAGTTATTTACCCGGCTGCCCCAGGCCAAACCCAATGTACAGGGAGGCGAGCGGGGGCGCCGAATGGACGTGTGGCAGGGCGGGTGGCGGGAAGAGAAGGCAGGAGCGCGCGCGCCGAACCGCCCCGGTCAAAGCTGGCCCGCATGGCAGCCACATAGAGCCGTTCTTCTTCCTCGCCATCAGCGCCGAGTAATGCCGCTACTCGCCGCAGCCTTTCCAGCGAACGGCAGTGGACGGTGCAGCCGACGTGTCCCGTCCATGGGACATGGGCGGCGTTAATGCCCACCGCTCGCCTCCCCCTCCTCCCCAATTATAAAAAACTGCGGCGGTTTCCATTGCCGCCGCACACATTATCTCGACGGCGAGCTCCACCATCTCCTCCCCAAACCTCCCCCAAGCTCTTCATCTTCTTCTCCCTCGGCGATGGCGGACTACAACAGCGCAGCGGCCAACGGCTTTGGCCGCCTCTGGCTCCATGTCGATGAGGCGCATGCGCTATGGAGCGTCGGCTACCCCGTCCCGCCGGCCTTTTGGCTACCGACGGGGTGGGCGGTGAGTCGTGGCGGCCTCCCTATGCCGTCCATCCCCACCGGCCTGGCCCGCAGAGCCGCGATCTACGAGCACTACTGGGGGTCGCTCACCGACGAGGAGCGCAAAGACCCCCAGTGGGATCCCGACAACCTCCACGCGTGAGTGGCCTTCTTCGCGCGGCAGCGCGAGGAACGCCTTGAGGCCTATGGCGGCGTTGGCCCACCGTCGGCAAACTACAATAGCGAAGGCCGGAAGTGATGGTGGAGCGCTCCAGGACGCACCCTCTCCTGGGCCCTAGACCACATCGCCAACGGCAACAACCCGCTGTTGGTGATGCCGCCACGTATCCCGCGTGATCACTAGTAGGCCCCCAGCAACTGCTGGGGGCACCGCCGCGCGCCATCGACGTCCTCCTCCTCCTCGTGCTCGTCAGCGTCCCCGGCGCGGTACTCGCCGTACTCCTCGCCATCGCCGCGCTACCAGGGGATGCTCGCGCTCCCGCCGGTGAATGACGAGCAGGCGAGCCCACCGCACAGGCGCTGCGCGCCTCCCTCGCCGCCTCGCCGCCTCTGATTTGGAAGGCCCAAGCCCGAGCCCAAGAAGGAGTGGACGCCACTACCGGAGTACAAGGCGGCAGCGCTCCAGCTGGCGGATGGCAAGGACCCGGAAGAATTTCCGGGTCAGAGGATGTTGGAGCGGGCATCCTTCAATGCCGTCCTGCCGGCCACCGACGAGTTCGCCGCCAGTTGGTCCGCGTGGGACTGGCGGTGGGAGCAGGCTGAGCGCGCCAGGTGCCACGGCCTCGTCATTGACATCGACGACGACGAGGGGGCGGCTAGTCCTTCCACGAGGCCGGCGCGCAGGACCAGCAGCGAGGGGTGCAGCTGCCTACCGCCGGTGAAGGACAAGCCGCCCAGTGACGACGACGACGACGGCCTATTCGACTACACCGCGGCGATGTACCGCCGGATCAGGATCGGCCGTGGCCGTCATTAGATGATGTTTTTTTGTAAATTTTTGTTAAATTTAAACTGTTCGTCTCGTTTTGTTGAAGTTTGAATTGTGTTGGGTTCGCAGCATAGAAAACAAAAAAATTCCTACGATGAGAACTACACGCCACGATCTATCTACTAGGTACAGAGCAACGGGTGGACATACATCCATCGAGAACTTACCCTCGAAGACAACGAGTTTTGTTAACGAGTAGGAACTCGTGGTTGATGTAGTCGTACACTTGCTGATCTCAAGATCGTGAAGAAGTCCGAGCGCCGCAACTCAGCAGCGCATCCGTACTCGCACACACGTTCAAGCCACCGGACAACCTCCACCTCCTCACTCCAGCGATCCAGCGGAAGCAGTAACTCCTTCCAAACGAAATGCCACCGGGAACATGTATCTCGCTAATCCGAAACCATGGGGGAATAATTCTAGAGGGGGAGAGAGATCCTTCACAAGGAGGTGTGAGGAAGAAGGAGGAAGAGGGTGGCCTTTTATAGGAGGAGGGGGATGCCCCTCCTTCATGGCCAGCGCATGGGGGTGACTCCTCACCTCCCCCCATTCATGTGGTGGTAACCCCTCCACATTAAAATGCCTCTTCACATTCCCCTTTAAAGTCTCTACTTTAAATGCATTAAAATTCTCCAAGTTTAATGCTCTCTCATTTAATAAAACTCTTTTATTAAATTTATTCAGAATTTTCTTAATTACTTTAATTAACAAACATTCACATATAACCCCTTGCAATATTTCAATATCACATGCAGAACCACTTTCTGCAATTTCACCCGAAACAATTTTTGGTTTCTATCGAAACAATTCCTACGCTTTGCAATTCTTTCGTCCGAAACATATGTGCTCCAAAATGGTGTCCCGTAACTCTTAAATGTGTCACCCTATGGTTCGCGAATAATGCAGACATGATTGAGACTCCTCTCAGATCAATAATCAGAAGCGGGACCTAGAGATCCATACTGATTCCTACACATTCAACGATGACTTCTGTGGTCGTGAGAACCTTTAACGCTAGTAACTAAATCCCTTTGTCTCGCGATATATTACATGTCCGAGATTCGATCATCGTTATCTCCATACCTAGTTTGATCTCGTTGCCGACATGCACCCTTTTCTCGTTCCCGTGATATAACATTCTAGTGATCACATCACTTGCTTGCAAGCTATCTTAATGTGATATCACCAAGAGGGCCCAGAGTATATCTATCCATCATCGGGATTGACAAATTCCACTCTTGATCCATGAGCCTCAACATAACACCTTCGTAGCACTGAACCCATCTTTATAGTCACCCTGTTATGGTGTGACGTTTGATGTTTATCAAGATACTCTTTAGGTGTTAGCAATTAACATGATCTCATGGTCTAAGGATAAATATTACTTCGTATGATGTTATAGAAATATAAACATAATGACTTTGATCGTAATGCTATACTTCGGATGAATGTTCATCACATCATTCAACTAATGTTGTGACCTTGTTATTAACAACATCCAATGTCTATGATCAGGAAACCTTGATCATCTTGTTAATCAACAAGCTAGTCTATAAGAGAGGCATAACTAGGAACCCTTTTTGTTTATTAAACACACATGTATTGATGTTTCTGATCAATACAATTATAGCATGCAAAATAAACATTTATCATAAACATGGAATAAGATAATAACCACTTTATTATTGCCTCTTGGGCATATTCCCTTCAGTCTCACACTTGCACTAGAGTCAATAATCTAGTTTGAAAAACTTTGCGTATTGAACACCTATGGCTTTCTGGTGTTGCATATACACGATTGCCAGTGGTTAACATAATCTCTAGATCTGACAGTTTCAGGTCCGTGTGTATTTGCATGTCTTTGCGTCTCTATGCATCACTCATTCTCAAATGAGATGACATTGTATAAATTTGATCCTTTGATGAGACCTTTAGTTCGTTCGGGTTAAAATATGTTGATATTATTGTCACACAATATATCTTCATAGTATTATCCCACTTTGAACCACACCTGGTTTGATAACAAACTAATTAACACAAATGCCCTCCTTTGTTGCTACTATAGCAATTATATACTTAGCCTTTTGTTGTAGTATTCGTCACAATGTCTCAACTTTGGAACTCACCCAAATCCATCATGGAACATCCTTTCCATTACATTGTGCCACCCATAGTCTAAATTGAGATAAATTTAATTTGTATCTTGTGACAAAAATAGTACCAATGTAACACTTTACAATGAAATACCTTTAACTATTTGTCACTTATACATGATATATTCTTAGTTCTTCCAAAGCTCATAAGAATATCTTTACTATCGTCCAATGATCATCTCATGAATCATTCTGGTATGTGCTCATAACATTTAGAGTATAGGACATTCTAGATATATACATATCATGGTATAATCTATCAAAATCTTCATGTGATTTTACTCACCAAGTGTTCAAAACACTTGAATTTTGATACAATCCTTTCCATGCAGCAAGAACCTTTCTTGTTGTTTCCATATTGAACCCTTTCAATATCTCATATATGTATGTCTGGCACAACCATATTAGCGCATCAATCTATCCATATAGATATTGATGCCAAATATTCCGGGTTTGCCCAAGTCTTTCATCGAAATCTCATTTTAATGAAATTCTTAACTTGTGTCAATACGAGATACATCATTTCCAATCAACAATATGTCCTCTACATAATGTATTAGAAATATGTCTCGGCGCTCCTACTTAATTTCTTGCAAATGCAAGCATCTTCATCATCTCCGATGAATTTAAACTCTTTTAACAGTTTCATCATGGTGAAGATTCCAACTCCGCTATGCTTACTTCAACTATTGAAGTTTGCATGCCCTTTTAGCACCCTTTGAATTAACAATACCCTTCGGACCGTGTCATGTACACGTCCTAGGTAACCATTCTATTAGAAGAACCTTGTTTTGTTTATTCAACTACCATATACCAAATTATATGTAGTGGTTGCTACATTAATCCGTGAAGACTAAATATCGCTATGAAAGATCAAATCTTGTCATGGTCAACTCCTTGAACATTGCTGTAAACTTCTTTCCAACATGTCGACTATTTCATAAATGTTAAACATCCATGTCTATTTCTTTATAGATCCAAACACAACCAATAGGCGTCATGCCTTTCCGGAGGGCCTTCCAAGTTCAGAAACTTGATTTCTCATGTATGGATACTATCATGGATTCTATGACTTCTAGTCATTTTATGGAGTCAGGGCCTATCATCGCTTCTTTGTATGTAGTCGGCTCATCATTGTCAAAACAATAACGACTTGCTTATCAAATCTTACTATTTGATTCTTACCGACCCACACAGTTCAATAGGAACTCTAATCTCTGAGATCACACCCTTTGTAATCACGGGAGCCATGAGCATTGTGGCCGCCACCGGGACACTTTCCGGCGCTGCGCTACTTAGCACATATAGCTAAGGTTCAACAACCTTATCAAAGTTCTATTGTCCTCCCACTTAACTTTTCACGAAAAATTCCTTCTCAAGAAACTTGACGTTCCAAGTAACAAACTCTTTTGTCCTGGGTGTTATGGAGAAATTCCCAACAAATTCTTTGGGATAACCTACAAAGACGTGCTTATCCAACTTTGGTTGTAAACATTTTACTTATGCATGGCATACCAAAATTTAAGAAAAGACAATTCGGGTTTTATCCCAAACCATAACTTATATGGTGTCATTTCAACGGATCACGATGGTGCTCTTTTCAGTGTAAAAGCGGTAGTCTCTAAAGCTTCAATCCTTCATAATGGCAGTTTTATAAATGACACATTTGATCTTACCATGTCAAACATGGTTTGATTTCATCTCTCGAATATGCCATACTCCTGTGGTTTATCGGGAAACACAAATCATGGAACAATTCCTCAAATCTTAAGTGTTTTGTTAAACATGTAACTCAAATATCTTCCTTTATGATCGAATCATAAACTCTTTATTTTCTTGTTACAATGATTTTCCACTTCATCTTGAAAGTCTTTGAACAATTTTCAAATGTTTCATACTTCTTCCTTATTAAGTAAATATATAGATATATTCACTTAAATTTCTGGAGAAAGCATATGAAGCAAAAAGATCCATCGCATATGGCTACATATAATGGACTATATACATCAACATGCATAATATCCAATAAGTTAGTCATCCGTTCCTCTTTGGCCTATGGACGGAGTTTCAATTATCTCGAGGAAAGTTTCACAAGCGTCAATTGATCAAAATCAAAGACTCCAAAAATCCATCAACATGGAGTTTCTTCATGTTTTCTTTCAAATATAATTTAAACAACGATGTCACTTCATAAGTGATCTTTCAATCATTTGTCTTGCGACATTTCAGCTATAGTGTTTATGGATGTGATTTCTCCCATTAGACTTGTAAAAGTTCATCCATCCTTTATGGAATACGGTAATTATTTGAACAACAATTGTTCTCATAATACCAGAACAAAATAACAATTATTTAAACAAATCTTGAAGGCTAGGTTTGATGACAATGAAAAATGCAATAACACTTTATTTGTTTTCGATGAACATCATCACGTATTCTCTTGCTAGTTACTTAGGCCATTGTAGTTCATGAATTGCGTTGTCCTGTATGACACTTCATACCAACCAATTCGGTATCCAATACCTAAGAACCACACTGTTTAATAAGCAAGGAATACAGCCATAACATGAATATCTTCTATATACCTAAGCTGGACATTTCCAACTTTTTATTTTCTGCCAAATATTTTATAGATTCTCTTTCAACAATTCCTTTTCTTTTAAAAGAATCTATCAACATCAAGTGTGGTGTCATTCACATGACACATAGTACAAAGCGTATGTAGTCAAATACTAATATCTTTGGACTTGCACTTTGAACTGGATCACCATCATCAAATGTTTGGCATTCTTTTAAAAATCCATTCTTTAGTAATCTTTTAGTGTAGTAAACATTTTACTTGCATCTTCTATTCATTCTTATCATGACAACTTTCATGATCAAGCTACTATAGCCTATAAGGAAGAATAGGGAGTATAATGTTAGTTCCCAAAAGCCTTTTTGGGAGATCCGGATGCCTAGCATCTCCATCCTTTACAAATTCTCATACAATATGAGAACATGTATTTTGCTAAATTATACTCTATCATAATGCAACCAAAAACTTTGTTTCAGATATCACAATATCTTTCACACATGATGGTTTCCGAAACAATTATTTTAGCTCCTAGATAACCTCGATATTAAAACAACTTTTGAATATCAAGAATCATGGAGGCAAACATGATACTTTAGATACTAACATTGGAATTCTTACTCTTGATTTAATACTACTTATTAAACTTCATGGAGTAAATAGAGTTTGCTGAAAGTTTGCAATAGGACTTATAAACTTTAAATTGACATTCACAACAATACGATACCAGTTCGTAAATTAAATATCCAAAATTCTAGAGTTCTATTATGTTAATTAAAACTAAGCATAAGGTAGTGAACAGATGCCAATGACTATAACAAATTATGCAAATTCACTTCGATTTAGTTTATAACAAATTGAGTTCGACTAATCCAAATTAGAAATGAACTCCCACTCAAAAACGACATCCCTCATGTCCTTTTGGTGATTACATAAACCAAATCCACTACACCAAGTCCGATCATCACGTGAGTCGGTGTAGCTTCAAAGGCGAGCATCTATATGGGCATCATATCAACTATATGACTCGTGCTTAACCTTTCGATCCGTGTTCCGAGGCCATGTCTGTACATGCTAGGCTCGCCAAGTAAGAACCTTAGTACTCGCGTGTGTAAAACTGTCTTACACCCGTTGTATGAAAGCGTAGAGTCGAGTACACCCGATCATCACGTGATGTCTCGAAACACGATCCATAGAACGGTGCATACTCAAGGAAGAACATATTTTATCTTGATATCTAAATGAGGGATCATCTTACAATTCTACCAAAAGCGCCAAACTACCAGTATAAGATGCTAACATCTAATGTGTAAAGTGAGATGATATGGTCCATGCATTTGATCTCTATCATTTGCATCGTGGTATGATCTCTATCATTCCTTTGTGTGTAAGGCCAAGGTCTATGAAACTTACACGTTGAATGTGTTGTAAGAGTATATATCATACATCTACTTACAACAATACCATATCAATACACTAGCCTAGCAACGATCCAAACTAGACGCCTCTAATTTATCAATTGCAAGTTTTACGTGGCTTAGGGTTTTCGGAGATAGAACCGTTCTCACCTACGAACATGAACCAAAACGAGGATAACCAAGTTATTAGCAACTCGTTGTAAATCAGATATTGACTATAGTAGGAGAGACAGACACCCGCCAGCCACTTATGCAAAACAAGTTGCATGTCAGTCGTGGAACCGGTCTCATGTACGATGACATGTATGGTTCGTCCGGGCCTCTTCATGCCACTATGCCACCAATATCCAAAATACATAGAAGATGCAATAACATGATCATCATCGCCCACATATAAACATATGTGTACTACCCGTGCAAAGCACCTACGCATAGATCAAGCTGTGATACCACTGTTGGGTCCGCAGCATAGAAAACAAAAAAATTCCTACGATGAGAACTACACACCAAGATCTATCTACTAGGTACAGAGCAACGGGTGGACATACATCCATCGAGAACTTACCCTCGAAGACAACGAGTTTTTTTAACGAGTAGGAACTCGTGGTTGATGTAGTCGTACACTTGTCGATCTCAAGATCGTGAGGAAGTCCGAGCGCCGCAACTCAGCAGCGCATCCGTACTCGCACACACGTTCAAGCCACCGGACAACCTCCACCTCCTCACTCCAGCGATCCAGCGGAAGCAGCAACTTCTTCCAGACGAAATGCCACCGGGAACATGTATCTCGCTATCTGAGACCATGGGGGAATAATTATAAAGGGGGAGAGAGATCTTTCACAAGGAGGTGTGAGGAAGAAGGAGGAAGAGGGTGGCCTTTTATAGGAGGAGGGGGATGCCCCTCCTTCATGGCCGGCGCATGGGGGGTGACTCCTCACCTCCCCCATTCATGTGGTGGTAACTCCTCCACATTAAAATGCCTCTCACTATAAGAAATGTGTTAACTTGTGACCTTTTCATAGTGACGGGAAATGAAATCGTCATAGATTTATGACGATTTGGCACAAGAGGGTCATGGGCTGTTTGCAGAGGTCAAAATCCTATAGAATTATGACGATTTGTGTTAAAATCGTCGTAATTGCAGCATATGAAATCGTCATAACCTCTAGGATAGAGCTTGGAGCCTTATTTATACCCCATTATGACCAATTTAAATCGTCATATCGTCTAAAATATAATACATTGAACTGACTGGATAGCCACATCAGGAATTATGCCTAAGTGGCATGTCTATATACCAATTTTTGTACATGTGTATGTACGTGTATGAACATACATCTACTGGCATGCAGGAGTTTTTTTTACTTTCTGAATAGTAGGCAGAAAAAGAAGACACCAACGCTCAAACCTAAGAGCTCTCGACCACTCTGCAGTAAACTGAACCACCATGTCACACCGCTATTGGTGTTATAAATCCGTGAAGTTCTCCTATTATCTGATATGCATGAGTTTTTTTTGACTTTGTGAATACTAGCAAAAAATAAAGACGACGGGACTCGAACCCACGACTAGCAGTGCAACACTAACCCTGCTGACCACCACGCCTGGAAAATTTTGGTGTCCAATACCTGCGCGGACTAATTTTCTCTCTGTTCTTCACATCGGCCGGCCTTAATGGACCGATCTCAATTTTTTTCTCGCAGCTGGGCCTGGGCCATAGCGGAAGAAGCCCATAACGCTCTTTAGCTTTTGCAGCACAAGTAGAGAATTAATAGTGAGGACAAATATGGCCCATGGATACTTTAGTCGTAATACGTTTTATTTTTTTCAAACTTTAAAAGGTTTTGAGTAATTTTATTGTGCATTTTGGATACGATCTCGGATTGAGGTGAACCAAAAAATCAATTTGGTTCATCTCGATGATACAAAAACTACGGTGTTGGTGAATTCTTATGTTTACATTGTTTGGTTGAATTTTATTTATTTTTTCTTGTGTTGATTTAAAAATCTGGTCAGAACAGCGGGCATGATCATTCATAGGTAAGGGTTGACCCTCGCTAAACTTGGATTGGATCTCTGATGAAATGGAATATTATGAACCTAAAAATGATTTTTTCAAAAAATCACAAGCATTAAAATCATGTACATATAGTTCAAATCGGACCCACTTTCTACCGATTCGGTAGGAATTTGTCTTTTTCACGAGAGATGGACGGATAGGTTTGAGATACTCCGGATAGGACAGTGTGCATTTAAGGTAATCTAGTATTTTTCAAAAATGGGCTGGAACCATTTTAAAACTTTCATTTGGTGGTTGCTTCACAAAATGCCCCGTTTTTTGCGCTTGGAAAATGAAAAATGGCTTTTCCGTGGGACGAAAATTAAAACTTCCTCCTACAATATTTTTTGCCATCCCAAGATGCACATGCATGCACAATATGGAAATATTATCACAAACTATGTCGCGATTCTGGCCATAACACTGGTCGTTTGGCTTGAAAGTCATGAAACCTCGAACATGATAGATCATTTCTGTGAATAATTTTTCAAGATGCAATCAATATACCAAGTTTGGTATTTTTCCTTGAAAATATGTCACATAATATGACAATGCGCGAAGGATTTATATTGTTCGGACAGTTTTTGAATTTCTTATGCGTGTTTCAATATTTTTCTATTTGAAAATATGGTCAAAACGGCGGGCGTGAAGATAGGGAATGAGCCTTACTAAACTTGCATTGGATCTCTGAAAAAACATCATATTGTGAGTATAAAAATGATTTTTGCAAAAAATCGTGAGCATCATATCATGTACCTGTAGTTCAAACCGGACCCACTTCCTACCGATTCGGTCGACATTTGTCTTTTTCAGCATGAGTGGACGGAAATGTTTTCGAATACCAGGTTGGGACATTGTTCATGTAAGGTGGTCTAGTATTTTTGAAAAATGTGGTGGTACCAAATTTTTATTCACTGTTTGGTGTTGCTTCACAAAACACGCCGATTTTGGTACTTGAAAAATAGAAAATGGCTTTTCCGTGTGACAAAAAAGAAAACTTCCTCCTGCAACATTGTTCGCCATCCTAATATGCATATGCATGCACAATGTGGACACATTATCACAAACTATACCATTATTCTAGCCATAACATTGGACTTTTGACCTGAAAGTCATGAAACCTCGAACATGATAGGTCATTTCTATGAAGGTTTTTTCGAGATGTAGTTAATATACCAGGTTTGATATTTTTTCTTGCAAATATATCATATAATATGACGCCACGCGCAGGATTTATATTGTTCGGACTGTCTTTGAATATTTAATGCCCGTTTCAATATTTTCCTATTTCAAACTATGGTCAAAACGGCCGGCGTCAAGATAGGAAATGAGCCTCACTAAATTTGCATTGGATCTCTGAATAAACATCATATTCTGAGTATAAAAATGATTTTTGCAAAAAATTACGAGCATTAGATCATGTACATGCAGTTCAAACCGGACCCACTTCCTCCCGATTCAGCAGACATTTGTCTTTTTCACCAGGAGTGGACAAAAAGGTTTTAAATTTCCCGGTTGGGACATTGTTCATGTAAGGTGGTCTAGTATTTTTGAAAAATATGGTGATAATATTTTTAAATTAAACATTTGGTGTTGCTTCACAAAACGCCACGTTTTTGGCACTCAAAAATTATAAAATGGTTTTTTCGTGCGATGAAAAGGAAAATTTCCTCCTGCAACATTGTTCGCCGTCCCAAGATACACATGTGTGCATAATATGGGCACATTAGCACAAACTATGTCGCGATTCTGGCCATAATATTGGACGTTTGGCTTGAAAGCTATGAAACCTCGAATATAATAGGTCATTTCTGTGAAGGTTTTTTCGAGAAGCAATCAGTATACTAACTTTGGTATTTTTCCTTGCACTTATATCCCATAATATGACACCACGCGAAAGATTTACATTGTTCGGATCGTTTTGGAATTTCTTATGCCCGTTTCAAATTTTTCTGTTTCAAACTATGGTTAAAACGACGCGCATGAAGATACGGGATGAGTCTCGCTAAACTTGCATTGGATCTCTGAAGAAATATCATATTGTGAGCCTAAAAATTGTTTTTGCAAAAAATCGCGAGCATTCGATCGTGTACATGTTGTTCAAACTGGACCCACTTCGTACCGATTCAGCAGACAATTATCTTTTTCACGAGGGGTGGACGAAAAGGTTTTAAAATCCCTAGTTGGGACATTGTTAATTCAAGGTGATCTAGTATTTTTGAAAAATGGGGTGGTAGCATTTTTGAATTGAATATTTGGTGTTGCTTCGCAAAACGTCTCGGTTTTGGCACTCGAAAAATAGAAAATTGCTTTTCCGTATGACGAAAAGGAAAATTTCCTCTTGCAATATTGTTCGTCATCACAAGATGCACTTGTGTGCATAATATGGGCATATTATCACAAACTATGCCGCGGTTTTTGGTGAAATTTCTCTTTTATACGAGATCTAGATATAAAGCTTTTAGATACCCTGTTGGGACACTTTTAATGGAATAGTATTTTTTAAAAATGGAATGGTAACGTTTTAAAACTTAGCTTTTAGATACCATATTGGTCATTTGCTCCTTTTGAATTTCTTGTGCTATTTCAAACTTCAGCCAAAGTCGGAAACGGAGAGGGAAAATTTTGGAAAGGAGCGCGTGGCCTCAATTTTTTTTAAACTGCCCTATACAAGTCCTCATCCCCTCCCGTCCGCGTGGCTAACCCTAACTCCCTCCCCCTTCCATCATGCGTCGGAAGGACGCCCGGATCTTCCAGATGCGCCGCTGCCGGGACAGTCAGGCAAACCTGCTACTGTCGCTGCTCTCCTCCTACGTACATGATGGCCTGCTGCTGACCGACCCCTTGTCAGCAGCACACCTACCTTGCCAAGCCCACCACCGAAGACCAGGCCCGCAAGGTCGCGCCAGCCAAACATGCGCCTATCTGGACCGGAGTGGGTCCAGCCCAAGCACCAGCCAGGACGCGAGCGACTACAAGGAACGGAAGGAAAGACTGAGTCACCATCCAGTTGGATCACGGCATCGACGGCTTCTCTCTCCCATCTCCGTCTCTCTTCTCGATTCTCCTTCTTGCTGATTCAACACTTATACCTGGAGCTGTAATATTTCCCTCGAGATAATCTACGAACCCTAGCCGATTGGTACCTTGCTGTTATCAGTTGGTATCAGAGCCACCCCACCACCCTTCCACCCAAAATTTGATCACCACCCACCGCAGATCTGGCCCCGTGGGCAAATCCATCATACAGACGCGATCGGACAAGCAGAAGCAAGCCGCCATGGACGACGCCACCAAGGCATACCTGAATTCCCTAATCGGTGACGTCACGAGCTCCGTCAAGGACGTCAAGTCATCGCTCGTTGACCTCACCGTCATGGTGGACGGAATCAAGGCGTGGAGGCCAGAGTTGGAGCAGAGGGTGGCGGATCTACAAACCGCAGTGGGGGAACTGCAGCGATCTGTTCTTCCTCGGCAGCCACACATCGCCATAGACGTCCCCTTCCCGTCGGCTACCGTGCCCGTCGACGCAGGCAAGGCTCCTGCAACTAATCTGGGCGCGGCACATTTGGGGGCGTCCCTAGGGCAATCCGGCCACGGCGTTGCTCCATCCATCCGGGGGTCGTCATCGGGGTTCTTCGGATCCCCGGCTACGCCTCCGGTCACAGGTCCGTCAATTGGTGTCAATTCGTGTGGTCCAATTTTTCTTGTGGCTAGTAGTTTAGGAGCTGTTGGTCTAGGCCATTCGTCATTGGGGGTTGGTCATTCTATTCCGGCCATGGGCTTCCCTCGATTCGATGGGGAGAATCCCAGGTTGTGGAGAACGCTATGTGAGCAGTATTTTCATATGTATGCTATCGATCGTTCCTACTGGTTGTCCATGGCTACGCTGAATTTCAGTACTACTGCTGCCATTTGGCTTCAGTCGGTACAAAAGAAGCTAATAGGTTTAGACTGGGAAGGGTTCTGTGAATTTTTGTGTACCAAGTGGGGTAGAGATCAACACCAATAGCTCATTCGTCAATTTTATCACACCAAACAAATTACCACAGTAGCAGAGTATGTTGAACGCTTTGATGCGGTAATGAATCATCTCCTGTCTTATTCTGAGGCAATTCACCCATTGTATTTTTTGACGAGATTTGTGGAAGGACTCCGGGAGGACATTCGCGCGGTCGTCATCATCCAGCAGCCGGTGGATTTGGATGTCGCCTGTCATTTGGCTCTACTCCAGGAGGAAGTGGCTGACGGGTTGAGGCGAGACAGACCGCGGAGACCGGAACCATACGCCGGTCGAGCTCTACCTAAACCAGGCGTTCCACTTCCTCTCCTTGCACCACCAATGAGAGGAGGAGGCCTGGCCGGAGCTGAAGACAGGCGTGCGGCTGAAGCTTCAAGGGGACGTTCAGACCATGATAAGGTCGCCGCGCTTCGATCTTATCGGCGTGCACGCGGCCTTTGCTTCACCTGTGGCGAGCGCTGGGGCAGGGAACACAAATGTCCTGCCATAGTTTAGCTCCATGTCGTGGAAGAGTTACTACAAATGCTCAACTTGTCTGATACTGAGTCTGAACAGGATACCGAATTCCGTCAAGATGGGTAGGAGCAGCTAGTTGCCTTGTCGGGACAAGCAGTGTCAGGAACGGAATCCCCTAAGGCTCTCAGGTTATTGGGGTGGCTGGGAAACAAGGAGGTAAAGCTACTTATAGATTCGGGCAGTTCAACATCTTTTATCAATCAAAGGTTGTTGGATAGCAGTCATAAGGTGCAACCATTACCCAAGAAGTTGAAGGTTAAGGTGGCTGATGGTGGGTGCTTGTCTTGCACTCATGAAGTGCCTGGTTGCGTTTGGTGGAGCCAGGGGTATCAATTCTGCTGTGACTTGAGGATAATTCCATTGGGCAGCTAAGATATCATCCTCGGCATGGACTGGTTGGAGTTCTGTAGTCCGATGAAAGTCGATTGGGTCAAAAAGTTCTTGCAGTTTGAGCATCAGGGCACTCTTATCCAGCTGTAGGGCATTGTTAAGCAGCCAAACACCAGACTCCTGGGAGCAGGAGGAGGCGAACTGGGTTAGGGTGTGCCAAGTGGAAGCCGACACCAATCAAGCAGCTCCTGAAATTGCTCAGGCGCTTCTGGACAAGTACAGTGATGTGTTTGAGGATCCAAAGGGAATGCCACCAGCTCGGTCATGTGACCATCAGATACCCCTGTTGGCAGGCGCCCAACCGTTTTCCATCAGGCCCTATCGTCACGCTCCTGCGATGAAAGATGAGATCGAACGCCAAGTTCGGGAGCTACTAGAGAGTGGAGTAGTGCAGCCTAGTAACAGTCCATTTTCATCTCCTGTCATACTAGTCAAGAAAAAAGACAAAACTTGGCGGCTATGCGTGGACTATCGACATCTAAATGCCCTCACCTGCAAGACGAAATTTCCCTTGCCGGTGATTGATGAACTACTTGATAAGCTTGCGGGAGCTTCCTGGTTCTCGAAGCTAGACCTACGAGCAGGGTACCACCAAATCAGGCTCGCCGATGGAGAAGCCTATAAGAGTGCATTCCGAACACACCAAGGCCATTTCGAGTACAAGGTAATGTCATTTGGCCTTTTGGGAGCTCCAGCTACATTCCAAAAAGCGATGAACTCAACTCTTGATCCTCTCCTCCGCAAATGTGCTCTTGTGTTTTTTGACGACATCCTCGTCTATAGCCCAACTCTGCAACAACATTTGATAGACTTGGAGGCTGTTCTCAAATTACTACGCCAAGATAAATGGCAGGTCAAGCAGTCTAAGTGCTCTTTCGCACAGCGACAACTATCATATTTAGGCCATGTGATAAGCAGCCAAGGGGTGGCCACTGAGGAGGACAAGATTGTCTCGGTAAAAAATTGGATAACTCCAACCAACGTCAAGCAGTTGCACGGTTTTTTGGGGCTAGCGGGATACTACCGGAAGTTTGTGCGTCACTTTGGCATTATTTGCAGGCCTCTCACAGCACTCTTGCGCAAAGGAGCACTGTACATCTGGACAGGTGAATGCGAGGCGGCTTTTGTGGCTCTCAAACAGGCTCTAATATCAGCGCCAGTGCTAGCACTCCCAGACTTCTCCAAGGCATTCGTCATAGAAACGGATGCGTGCGACCACGGTATTGGAGCAGTTCTTATGCAAGAAGGCCACCCTATAGCATTCTTGAGCAAGGGTTTGGGCCCGCGAGCTGGCGGCCTATCAACCTATGAGAAGGAATGTATGGCTATTCTGGTGGCAGTAGAGCAATGGCGTTCTTACCTCCAGCTAGGAGAGTTTGAGATAAGGACGGATCAGCGTAGCCTAGTTCACTTGGAGGAGCAGCGGCTGACCACGGTATGGCAACACAAGGCATTCACAAAATTGATGGGCTTGCAGTACCGCATCTGTTATAAGTGTGGTGACGATAATAGGGCAGCCGACGCACTATCACGTCGCATTCATGCACTTGAAGCCGAGTTGCTAGCTATTTCTGAGTGCAAGCCCTCCTAGCTTGACAACATCCATGCAAGTTATCAGGCTGATGCCCAAGCTCAGCAACTGTTAACTGAGCTGGCTGTGCAACCGACAAAAGGGCCTTTCTCATTGAAGCAAGGTCTCATCAGATACCATGATCGCATATGGTTGGGAAACAATGTACAGCTTCAGCAAAAGGTGATGGCGGCATTGCATGACAGTCTGGTGGGTGGCCATTCAGGTTACCCTGTTACATTGGCACGCATCAAGCATCACTTTGCATGGCCCAGCATGCGCAGTGCGGTGAAGGGATATGTGCAGAGCTGTACTGTGTGCCAACAAGCGAAGCCTGATAGAGCCAAGTATCCGGGGTTACTGCAGCCTCTTCCTACCCCAGATGCTGCGTGGGATGTGGTCACATTGGACTTTATAGAAGGACTTCCCCCCTCTTCCATATTCGACTGCATTCTAGTCGTGGTGGACAAGCTTACACGGTATGCTCACTTTATTCCATTATCCCACCCCTTCACAGCTCAGGCAGTGGCCCACGTTACATGGATTCGGTGTTCAAGCTACATGGAATGCCCTTGGCTCTAGTGTCTGACAGGGATAAGATTTTCACCAGCCAATTCTGGCAGCATCTGTTTAAACTCTCGGGTACACAGCTGCGTATGAGTTCGGCATACCACCCGCAGACTGACGGGCAGACGGAGAGGGTTAACCAGTGCCTCGAGACATACCTTCGTTGTTTTACATAGGCCTGTCCGCGACAGTGGTCTCGTTGGCTGGCTCTCGTGGAGTACTGGTACAATACAAGCACACACACTCTGCCCTGGGTAAGTCACCGTTCGTTGTCCTCTATGCCGTGAACCCAGGCAGCTGGGGTTGACAGCGATGGATGTTCCTCCAGTTACCGAGGTGCAGGTATGGCTGGATGAACGCCAGGGAATGATGGATTTGCTTAGGCAACACCTGGTGAGGGCACAGCAGCGTATCAAGTTTCAAGCTGACAAACGCCGCTTAGACCGGCAGTTTTCTATTGGTGAGGCTGTATTCCTGAAACTTCAACCGTACGTACAGATGTCGGTCTCCAGGCGGGCCAACCACAAACTATCTTTCAAGTTCTATGGACCATACAAGGTGGTTGGCAAAGTGGGGGAGGTGGCCTACCGTCTTGAGCTTCCTACAGATTCCAAGATACACCCGGTCTTTCATGTTTCGCAGCTCAAGACGGCTCGGCAGCGACCAAATCAGGTCACGTCAATGCTTCCTGACCTTGATGCGGTGATGCAGGTTCCCAATTTGGTGCTGGAGTTTCGCTGGCGTAAGGAAGCTAACAGGCTGGTTCATCAGGGCCTGATCAGTTGGACTAACTCTGATCCTGCTGCTACCACATGGGAGAGCCTGGAGGATCCACATCGCCGCTTCCCTCGGGCTCCGGCTTGGCGGCCCGTGAATGCACTGGAGTTTCGCTAGACCAAAAACAAGGACAAGCCTCGACGACAGGTCAAGGTACATTGGAACTTTGCCGCTCCTGAACAAGCAACATGGCATGATCTAGAAGCTCTTCAGCATCAATACACGGAGGCGGCGGCTTGGGGACAAGCCGAATTTCAAGGGGTGGGGATTGTCAGCAGCACACCTACCTTGCCAAGCCCACCACCGAAGACCAGGCCCGCAAGGTCGCGCCAGCCAAACGTGCGCCTATCTGGACCGGAGTGGGTCCAGCCCAAACCAGCCCAAGCACCAGCCAGGACACGAGCTACTACAAGGAATGGAAGGAAGGACTGAGTCGCCATCTAGTTGGATCACGGCATCGACGGCTTCTCTCTCCCATCTCCGGCTCTCTTCTCGATTCCCCTTCTTGCTGATTCAACACTTGTACCTGGATCTGTAATATTTCCCTCGAGATAATCTACGAACCCTAGCCGATTGGTACCTTGCTGTTATCACCCCTTCCCTCTCAATCCCTAGACCTCTCTCTCTCTCATACCCATTTCTTTCTACCACATGGTTCGTCCATGGCTACACCGCTTTTGAGTCAGTCATCTCGCTTACATATGAGACATAATTTTTTTGTATGATCTGTTTAATGTAAAATCCTCCTATAGGGTCTTTACTGTATCATTTTGAGAATGCCATTTTCTTAGTTGATTTTGTATGTGGCAACAGATAGACACCACTATATACTATTCTGATCTGTTCGGGTTTTTATAGTTATACTTAGTGGTAGTTGTTTCTATGAGCAACATCATGAATCTATAGAACAACATCATGTAGATGAATTGTGCCAGTTGGTGTGTATCTATGAGCTCAATCATTTTATTGTTGTTATAGTTATAAAGTTACAAGTGCTTGATTCTAAGTACTTGGTCCTGATCTTTACGGATCTTGCTCGGCTAAAATGCATGATGTAAGTAAAAATGAAATCTGTGTGAATTGTACGGGTCATGCCTTGAATTCTCTAGTATGGACGTATGTCCTGGTTGATCGGCAATTTGGTTCATGGTAATATTCTAGTCTAAGAAATATGCCGCCTATAAGAGAAGAGCAGTTATATTAACTCCTGATGTTTTTTTTTTACAAAACTGAGTACTAAGTGATGCAACCTAGTTCTAATTAGTTCAGTCTCTAATTGAATCCGGCAGTTTACACTTGGCTTCAGATGACTATCTCATTAGAAAATTGGTACGCACGCATGCTCCTTGAGTTGGCATAATCATTAGCAGTATTTGTCTGCTGCCATTCTGTAATATACCTAAACAGGATCAATACGATATTCCTATAATCAGGTATCTAAGTAATACTCTGCATGTTTAAGACACGTAATCAGGATCTAGATAGTACTCTGCAAGGCTCCAAAAAGGCCACAGGAAATGCCTTTGCATACTTATTCCTAACTCCATTATGCATTCAACTTCCTCCTCGATGAATGCTTTAGTGAGTTCTCCGCACGCTCCCTTGTGATCCTTGCTGATCCTTACCAATAGTTCTAATGGTGTTGTAGTAGTATAACAACTAATGTCTAGTAGTAAGCGTAGTACTGTCTACACGTGATTCATTAGTCAGTCCTGATTGCTGAGTTGGTATCCATGATCTATGTTTTATCTTGAATATTTGTAGTGTGACAAAGACATTAGTAAATCTGAATAACTTTGACATGACATATTTGCTCATTTATCTTGCACTTGATTGGTACTGTCTAGAACAGACTTTGAGTTTGCTGAATATGATTGTATAATGAGAAAGCAAGTGTTTGTTTCTTCTGAGAGGTTGTTGGTATTCATTTTAGTAGTTTTTTCTCCATGCTCATGCTTCAGGATATGTTCACTATTCTGTTTCTAGCTGCTGTGCTATTGTTAGAAGGTAAAGGTATATACTGTATAGAATAGTTTATTGTTATTGCTTTAGGATACTTATTTACATTTGGTTGTCAGGTTCATTTGCTAGATTATAGGTATGTCTTTCTTCGAGACTAAAAATGTGGCTATTCCTCGTTTACAGGGGCTCCAGGCCTAAGGAATCTGAAGCCACCGAACTTGTGAAGAGTACCAAGCAAGGAGAGCCATTTCTTGCAATAGTTAGGAATATCTGTGTTGTAATAGACTATAGATATTGTAATAGCCTGATTTTTAGCAGTTGTGTTAATTAATTTTATCTGTTCTCTTTGATCTGTCTCAAACAATGATTGTGTATATGGCATCAAATGTGTGAATAGAAACATTTACTCGTGGCACACGTTACTTGAACAAATATGTCATTTTGGATCCCTCTGACATGTGTAGTCAATTTGTTAGTTGAACGTGACAAGTGGGGCCTGTCTTGTACCTGACAAGTGGGACCTATCTTAGTACCAGGTCATTAAAAGGGCTGAATTTAAATTTAAATTAAATCGGCTAAGGCCCATTGAATAAAAAGGCATAAATATTTGGTTTGGCCCATGTAGCAGTCGAAAAAGAGTAAGAAAAAACATGAACAGATTGAATTGTTGGGCTTGGCCCATGTAAACAAAAAAGGTGAAATGGGCTGATTTCATGCCACGTCGGATCGGCCACGTAGGATTTGACTTGGCTAGGCTAGATGGCCCGTGACGATATTTGATCGTCATAGACGTTATGACGATCCAATATCGTCATAGACGGTTATGACGATTTTACCAAAAACGTCGTTATAGTTCATTTGCGACGTCCAGCTTTCGACGATCTCAAAATCGTCATAAAATCGTCATAAACAGACTACTATGACGATTCTGTGACAAAATAGAGGGTCATATATAACCATATTCCTTGTAGTGTCTTCACATTCCCCATTTAAAGTCCCTACTTTAAAAGTATTAAATTCTCCAAATTTAATGCTCTCTCATTTAATAAAACTCTTTTATTAAATTTATTCAGAATTTTCTTAATTACTTTAATTAACAAACATTCACATATAACCCCTTGCAATATTTCAATATCACATGCAGAACCACTTTCTGCAATTTCACCCGAAACAATTTCTGGTTTCTATAGAAACAATTCCTACGCTTTGCAATTCTTTCGTCTGAAACATATGTGCTCCAAAATGGTGTCCCGTAACTCTTAAGTGTGTCACCCTATGGTTCGCGAATAATGCAGGCATGATTGAGACTCCTCTCAGATCAATAATTAGAAGCGGGACCTGAAGATCCATACTGATTCCTACACATTCAACGATGACTTCTGTGATCGTGAGAACCTTTAACGCTAGTAACTAAATCCCTTTGTCTCGCGATATATTACATGTCCGAGATTCAATCATCGGTATCTCCATACCTAGTTTGATCTCGTTGCCGACATGCACTCTTTTCTCGTTCCCGTGATAAACATTCTAGTGATCACATCACTTGCTTGCAAGCTATCTTAATGTGATATCACCGAGATGGCCCAGAATATATCTATCCGTCATCGGGATTGACAAATTCCACTCTTGATCCATGAGCCTCAACATAACACCTTCGTAGCACTGAACTCATCTTTATAGTCACCCTGTTACGGTGTGACGTTTGATGTTTATCAAGATACTCTTCAGGTGTTAGCAATTAACATGATCTCATGGTCTAAGGATAAAGATTACTTCGTATGATGTTATAGCAATATAAACATAATGACTTTGATCGTAATGCTATACTTCGGATGAATGTTCATCACATCATTCAACTAATGTTGTGACCTTGTTATTAACAACATCCAATGTCTATGATCAGAAAACCTTGATCATCTTGTTAATCAACAAGCTAGTCTATAAGAGAGGCATAAGTAGGAACCCTTTTTGTTTATTAAACACACATGTATTGATGTTTCCGATCAATACAATTATAGCATGCAAAATAAACATTTATCATAAACATGGAATAAGATAATAACCATTTTATTATTGCCTCTCGGGCATATTCTCTTCAAATTGTTCGTCCAAATTTCAGCTAAATTTAGAATATTTAAATTTTGTTATGGGGGCGCGGCTAGGAGCCGGTTCCCCCCTATTTGGCAACACCGTGCCCGCGCCTCCCCCATACGGGCAAAAAAAGGCCGCGCCGGAGCCCCTATGGGGGTTACGAGTGGAGATGTTCTTAGGGGTGGCGGACGGTTGTGGGCGAGTCAAGCTCCTTCATGCCGGTGTACTCGCCATCGCTCACTCGGTCGCCTCGAGCCGGCGTCGTCAGGGATCAGGTGGTGAGGGTGGTCAGGATCGAGGTGGGGATGGGCGGTCGGGATCGACGTGGGAAGGTGGCGTGGTCGGGATGAGGTGCCGATTGGTCTGACGGTCCTCTATATAGGGCGCGCCGGCCAGGCATCGCCGGCTGCGGGAGATTGTTTTGAAGCCTCCATACAAAAATAAAACAAGTACTCGGTACCACATAAATTCCCCGTATGAAATCTGAAATGGAGAGTGCTAGCTATCTGGTTAAATTAGGCCGTATGCGTATGAGATACAACCGGTCGGCATGTCCAACAAACACGAGATCAAACAGCAAGCACGCCGGCAGGAAAAAGTTCCAAGTTTCCATCTGTTCAGTTAGCTAGCTCTTGCAATTAATCAGCTAGCTCTTAGAATCAATTAAGTGCATAGTATTCGAACAAGAACAGCACACCCCGTAATCCCGTATCCATATGCTTATAGTCTTGTACTTCGCAAAAGAATTGTGTCAGAATACGTACGAGTGTAGAGTCCTAACTTGTATCTAACTTGTATCATGTGATGTCTATATAATGAGAACCCCTAGGAGCCCAACGTGTGTTGTGGTATCCCCTTAATATTGTCTCATATTGTCTTACATGGTATCAGCCAGACTTCGATCCTAAACCCTAACCCTAGCAGCCGCCGCCTAGATCGCCGCTGCTGCCATGGGGTCTTCCGCCGAGTCCACCACCTCCTCCCTCGCCGCTCTCCTCCCTTCGTCGGCATAGTCATCCGTTGTCGGTGTCACATCCTCCGCCGCATCGCTGATTCACTTCGGCGACAAGATCACCGTCAAGCTCTCCTCTGCCAACCATCTGTTTTGGCGTGCGCAGGTTGTGTCTCAGCTCTAGAGCCACCTGCTCCACGGCTATGTCAAGGGCACCTTCCCGTGCCCCCTGTCTCACGTCACCGTCGCCGCGACAGGCACTGTCCCTGCCGGCAGTGTCATCAATCCGGCCTATGCGGCCTGGGTTCAGCAAGATCAGGATATCCTCAACGCCTTCCTCGCGTCCTCATCCATCGAGGTCGGCAGTATGATCATGTTTGCCAAAACCTCGCGGGAAGCGTGGATCACCATCGAGAACAGCTTCGCCGCTTAGTCCTCGGCGCGATCTACACAACTGCGTGATCAGCTTCCTGCTACCCACAAGCTCAACCAGCCGATGTCTGTGTACTACAACAAGGTGAATACGATCATCGATACCCTCGCATCAATCGGCCAGCCCCTCCGTCTCGAGGAGTTTGTCTCCGCTGTGCTCCCTGGTCTTGATGAGGAGTATGACTCACTGGCCGAGGTCATCCGTGATCGCGACACCCCGATGCAGGCTCATGATCTGTATGTGCGTCTGATGTCTGCGGAGCAGCGCAAGGAGGATCACCATTCCACTCTGGTCGGAGGTGTCCTCACCACCAACGCTGCCAAGATGGGTGGGTACAAGCCCCCTCGTCCCACGGTGCCCTCTACACCACTGTCGTCCTTCCGTCCGCCTTCTGGGTCGGGCGCGGGTGCTCGGCCTTCTACTCCATCCTATGGCCGCGACAATGCCCCGCGGCCCCACTGCTAGCTCTGTGACGAAGTTGGTCACCTTGCTGCCCGCTGTTTCAATCGGTTTTAGAAAGCTTTCCTCGACATGGGTAACGACGGCCGCTTCCTCGACCGCCAGCTTGCACAAGCCAACACCCCCTACCACGGGCCGCAGACCAATGCTGCATATCACGGTCATACATCGACTGCCGGTGGATCCGACTTGGTATCCCGACACCGGTTTGTTGGAGATATGCCCAAGAGGTAATAATAAAGTGGTTATTATTATATCTTTATGTTTATGATAAATGTTTACATCCCATGCTATAATTGTATTAACCGGAAACATTAATACTTGTGTGTTTTGTAAACATAAAAGAGTCCCTAGTAAGCCTCTTGTTAAACTAGCTTGTTGATTAATGGATGATCATGGTTTCCTGATCATGGACATTGGATGTCGTTAATAACAAGATCATATCATTAGGAGAATGATGTGATGGACACACACCCGTAGTAAGCATAGCATAAGATCAAGTTATTAAGTTCGTTTGCTATAAGCTTTAAAATACATAGTAACATAATCCTTCGACCATGAGGTTATGTTAATCACCATCGCCGGATGGGTACTTTGATGACATCAAACACCACTTCGTAACTGGGTGGTCATAAAGGTGTCATTGGGTATTCTGAAAGTATGTGTTGAAGCGCATGGACCAAGATTGGGATTTGTCCATCCATATGGCGGATAGATATGCTCTGGGCCCTCTCGGTGGAATGTCATCTAATTAGCTTGCAAGCATGTGACTGGGTCACAAGGGATGACATAACATGGAACGAGTAAAGAGTACTTATCAGTAACGAGGTAGAACTAGGTATGAAGATACCGACGATCAAACCTCGGATAAGTATAGTATCGCGTGACAAAGGGAATTGGTTTCGTATGTAAATGGTTCTATCGATCACGAAGTCATCGTTGAGTATGTGGGAGCCATTATGGATCTCTAGGTCCCGCTGATGGTTATTGATAGGAGATGTGTCTCTGTCATGTCTACATATTCACGAACCGTAGGGTGACACACTTAAGGTTCGAAGTTGTTTTAAGTAGATATGGAATGTGCGTTGGAGACCGAATGTTGTTCGAAGACTCGGATTGGATCCGGGACATCACGAGGAGATCCGGAATTGTCTGGAGAATAAGATTCATATATTGGGGATCATTTTCTGAGTTAGGAAATGTTCCGGAGTATTTGTATGACGATTCTAGGAGGTTTCAGAATGTTCCGGAAGGTTCTGGAAGATTTCTTGGAGTTTGCTTGAAAACCAAGAAAGGATCAAGGAGTCCTTGTGGGGCAAGACAAGGAGTCGTGGGGGAGGAGGACTCCTCCCCCCCTCCCAATCCGCCGGCCAAGGGAGAGGGGAGTCCTACAAGGACTCCACCTCCCCATGGCGCCTCCCCCCTTTAAATAGAGGGGTGGGGGCGCCACCCCCTGGTCCTCCTCCACTACTCCAATCCTAGCCGCCTCTCTCCTCCTCCTTTCTTCTACTCAGGCTTAGGCGAAGCCCTGCAGAATTCTCTACTCAACCACCACCACCACGCCGTCGTGCTGCTGGGATTCCGTGGAGAAGATCTACTACCTCTGCTGCTCGCTGGAACGAGGAGAGGAAGGTCTGCTCCGACTCCGTACATGTGACCGACTGCGGAAGCGCTGCCGGAACGTGGCGCCGGAAGGATCGTCCACTCGATCTTGAGATCGGCAAGTGATCGACTATATCAACCACGAGATCCAATCTCATAACGCTTTCGGATCTACAAGGGTTAGTACAGATCTATCTCGTTGCACATGTCTAATAGATTAGATATTGGCTTTTATCTAGATTAGATCTGGGTTTTGTTCGTTCTTGAGGTAGAATTTTTTTGTTTTCTATGCTACGAACCCATCAGTGGTATCAGAGCCGTATCTATGCGTAGATCTGTTGCACGAGTAGAACACAATGGTTTTGTGGGTGTTGGTGCTCGTGCCGTCTTTTGCTTTGTATACTTTACATCTTGCGGCATGGTGGGATGAAGCGGCTCGGGCTAACCTTACATGTCATCGCACATGAGACTTGCTCCACGCTTGACGTGTAACTTGCTTTGCACAAGTGGCTTTGCGGGTGTCTGTCTCTCCCACCATAGTATAGATCCAATTTACACTTTGCACTTGATAGCACTTGTATCAATGTTGTGGTTCAGTTTCGTAGGTAAGATCCGTTATTGTTCGAAAGCCCCAAACCACGTAAAACATGCAAAGAAAATTAGAGGCGTCTAACTTGTTTTTGCAGGGGTTTTGTGATGTGATATGGCCATCATGTGATTGTGATTATATTTGATGTATGCAATGATCCTTGTTGTAATATGGCAACCGGCAGGAGCCTAATGGTTGTCTTTAATTCTATTAAGACCTGCGTGTCTATTCATCTTGTAATAGCTTTATTCCAAGTAGCTGTAATAGTTGCTAGTGATGATGGACAACCATGAAGCGGCGCCACTGACCTTGACGCAATGCTGGTGATGATGGAGATCATGTTCGTGCTTTGGAGATGGAGATCAAAGGCGCAAGAAGAAATGGCCATATCATATCACACTAATTATGAATTGCCTGTGATGTTAATCCTTTATGCATCTTGTATTGCTTAGATCGCGACGGTAGCATTATAAGATGATCCCTCTCCCTAAATATCAAGTAATAAAGTGTTCACCCTTAGTTGGCACCGTTGCTAAGACTCGTCGTTTTGAAGCATCTCGTGATGATCGGGTGTGATAGACTCTACGTGTGCATACAACGGGTGCAAGCCAGATTTGCACATGCAGAAACTAAGGTTAACCTTGACGAGCCTAGCATGTACAGACATGGTCTCGGAACACGGAATACCGAAAGGTAAAGCATGAGTCATATGGATGATATGATGAACATGTTGATTGTTCGCCTTTAAAGCTACATCATCTCACGTGATGATCGGACTTGGTGTAGTGGATTTGGTTCGTGTAATCACTAAAACAACTCGAGGGATGTTGTTTTGAGTGGGAGTTCATTTGTAATTTGGATTAGTCGAACTCAATTTATCATAAACACAATCAAAGTGAATTTGCATAGTTTGTTGTAGTCATTGGCATCCGTTCACCACCTTACGCTTAGTTATAGTTGAGATAGTGGAACTATAGAAATTCTGGATATTTACTTTACAAACTGGTATCGTATTGTTTTGAATGTCAATTTAAAGTTTATAAGTCCTATTGCAAACTTTTAGCAAACTCTATTTACTCCATGAAGTTTAATAAGTAGTATTAAATCAAGAGTAAGAATTCCAATGTTAGTATCTAAAGTATCGTGTTTGCCTCCATGATTCTTGATACTCAAAAGATTGTTTTTAATATCAAGTTTATCTAAGAGCTAAAAGCAATGTTTCAGAAACCATCATATGTGAAAGGTATTGCGATATCTAAAACAATGTGTTGGTTACAAAATTATAGAGTATACGTCCTCATATTTGATGAGAATTTGTGAAGGTTGGAGACGCTAGTCGTCCTAATCCTCCAAAAGGTTTTTGAAAAAGAAACATTATACTCACAATTCACCTTTATAAGCTATAGCAGCTTGATCATGAAAGTTGTCATGATAAGGATGAATAGAATATGTAAGTAAAATATTTACTACACTAAAAGATTACTAAAGAATGGAATTTTTAAAGAATGCCAAACATTTGATGAAGGTGATCCACTTCAAAGTGCAAGTCCAAAGGTATTGGTATTTGACTATACACACTTTGTACTGTGTGTCATGTGAATGACATCACTATTGATGTTGATAGATTCTTTTAAAAGAAAAGGAATTGCTGAAAGAGAATCTATAAAAAATATTTGGAAGAAAATAAAAGGTTGGAGATGTCCAACTTAGGCATATAGAATATATACATGTTATGGTTGTATTCCTTGCTTGTTAAACAATGTGGTTCTCCGGTATTGGATAGCGAATTGGTTGGTATGAAGTGTCATACAGGACAACACAATTCATGAACTGCAATGGCCTAAGTAACTAGCAAGAGAATATGTGATGATGTTCATCGAAAACAAACAAAGGGTTGTTGTATTGCTCGTTAACATCAAAGCTTGCCTTCAAGATTTGTTTCAATAATTGTTATTTTGATCAGGTATTATGACGACAAAAGGTTGTTCAAATAATTACCGTATTCCATAATAGATGGATGATATACAAGTCTGGTTGGAGAAATAACGACCATAAACTAATGCTAAAATGTCGCAAGACAGATGATTGAAAGAACACTTGCAAAGTGACATCGCCGTTTAAATTATATTGAAAGGATATATGAAGAAACTCCATGTTGATGGATTTTTGGAGTCTTTGATTTGGATCAAATGATGCTTGTGATACTTTCCTGGAGATAATTAAAACTCCGTTCGTAGGCCAAAAGAGGAACGGACGACTAACTGGTTTGAATTTGTACATATTGATGTATATAGTCCATTATGTGTAGTCGTGGGCGATGGATTTCAACTTCATATGCTTTCTCCGAAGATTTGAGTGAGTATATGTATATACTTACTCAATAAGGAAGAAGTATGAAACATTTGAAAAATGTTCAAAGACTTTCAAGATGAAGTGGAAAATCATTGTAACAAGAAAATAAAAGAGTTTATGATTGGATCATAAAGAAAGATGTTTGAGTTACAAGTTTAGCAAAACACCTAAGATTTGAGGAATCGTTCCATGGATTTGCATTTCCCAAAACACCATAGGAGTATGAAGTGTTCGAGATATGTAATGAAACCTTGTTTTACATGGTAAGATCAAAGGTGTCATTTATAAACTGCCATTATATTTTAAAGATTAAAGCTTTAGTGACTACCGCTTTTACACTGAAAAGAGCTCCATCGTGATCCGTTGAAATGACACCATATAAGTCATGGTTTGGGAAAACCCAGGTTGTCCTTTCTTAAAATTTTGGTATGGTAGGCATAAGTAAAATGTTTACAACCAAAGTCGGATAAGCACGTCTTTGTAGGTTATTCCAAAGAATTTGTTGGGAATTTCTCCATAATGCCGAGGACAAAAGAGTTTGTCGCTTGGAACGTCAAGTTTCTTGAGAAAGAATTTTTCGTGAAAAGTTAAGTGGGAGGACAATAGAACTTTGATAAGGTTGTTGAACCTTAGCTATATGTGCTAAGTAGCGCAGCGCCGGAAAGTGTCCCGGTGGCGGCCACAATGCTCATGGCTCTCGTGATTACAAAAGGTGTGATCTCGGAGATTAGAGTTCCTATTGAACCGTGTGGGTCGGTAAGAATCAAATAGTAAGATTTGATAAGCAAGTCATTATTGTTTTGACAATGATGAACCGACTACATGCAAAGAAGCGATGATGGGCCCTGACTCCATAAAATGACTAGAAGTCATGGAATCCGTGATAGTATCCATACACGAGAAATCAAGTTTCTGAACTTAGAAGACCCTCCGGAAAGGCGTGAAGCATATCGGTCGTGTTTGGATCTATAAAGAAATAGACATGGATGTTTCAAATCTATGAAATAGTCGACATGTCGGAAAGAGTTTACGACAATGTTCAAGGAATTGACTATGATAAGATTTGATCTTTCATAGCGATATTTAGTCTGGACGGATTAATGTAGCAACCACTACATATATTTTGATGTATGGTAGTTGAACAAACAAAACAAGTTCTTCTAATAGAATGGTTACCTAGGACATGTACATGACACGATCCAAAGGGTTTTGTTAATTCAAAGGATGCTAAAAGAGTATGCAAAACTTCAATGGTTGAAGTGAGCATCACGGAGTTGGAATCTTCAGAGACGATGAAGATGTTTACATTTTGCAAGAAATTAAGTGGGAGAGCTAAGACATATTTCTAATACATTATGTGAAAGACATATTGTTGATTAGAAATAATGTATCTTTTATTGACACAGGTTAAAGAATTTCATTTTGATGAAAGACTTAGGCAGAACTCAAGAATTAGGCATCAATGTCTATATGAATAGATTGAGGCGCTAATATGTTTTTGTAAAATATACATAGATAAGATGTTGAATGAGTTCAATATGGAAACAACAAGAAAGGTTCTTGACGCACGGAAAGGACTAAATCAAGATTCAAGTGTGTTGACACGAGATTCAAGTGTTTTGACACTTGGTGAAATCACAAGAATATTTTGATCAATCATTCTTTGAGATGTACACATCCAGATATGTCCTATGCTCTAAATGTTATGAGCATATACCAGAATGATTCATAAGATGATCATTGGACAATAGTAAAGATATTCTTATGAGCTTTGGAAGAACTAAGAATATATCATGTATAAGTGACAAATAGTTAAAGGTAGTTCATTGTAAAGTGTTACATTAATACTAGTTTTGTCACAAGATACAAATTAAATTATCTCAATTTAGACTATGGGTGGCACAATAATGGAAAGGATGTTCCATGATGGATTTGGATGAGTTCCAAAGTTGAGATATTGTGACGGATACTACAACAAAAGGCTAAGTATATAACTGCTATAGTAGCAGCAAAGGAGGGCATTTGTGTTAAGTAGTTTGTTATCAAACTAGGTGTGGTTCATAGCGGGATAATACTATGAAGATACATTGTATGACAATTGTATCAACATAATTTAATCCCAAGGAACTAAAGGTCTCACCAAAGGACCAAATTAATACAATGCCATCTCATTGGAGAATGAGTAATGCGTAGAGACGCAAGGACATGCAAATACACACGGACCTGGAAGTGTCAGATCCGAAGATTATGTTTACCACTAGCAATAGTGTCTATACAACACCAGAAAGCCATAGGTGTTGAATGCACAAGTTTTTTAACTAGATTATTGACTCTAGTGCAAGTGGGAGACTGTTGGAGATATGCCCAAGAGGCAATAATAAAGTGGTTATTATTATATCTTTATGTTTATGATAAATGTTTACATCCCATGCTATAATTATATTAACCGGAAACATTAATACTTGTGTGTTTTGTAAACATAAAAGAGTCCCTAGTAAGCCTCTTGTTAAACTAGCTTGTTGATTAATGGATAATCATGGTTTCCTGATCATGGACATTGGATGTCGTTAATAACAAGATCATATCATTAGGAGAATGATGTGATGGACACACACCCGTAGTAAGCATAGCATAAGATCAAGTCATTAAGTTCGTTTGCTATAAGCTTTAAAATACATAGTAACCTAATCCTTCGACCATGAGGTTATGTTAATCACCATCACCGGATGGGTACTTTGATGACATCAAACACCGCTTCGTAACTGGGTGGTCATAAAGGTGTCATTGGGTATTCTGAAAGTATGTGTTGAAGCGCATGGACCAAGATTGGGACTTGTCCATCCATATGACGGATAGATATGCTCTGGGCCCTCTCGGTGGAATGTCATCTAATTAGCTTGCAAGCATGTGACTGGGTCACAAGGGATGACATAACATGGAACGAGTAAAGAGTACTTATCATTAACGAGGTAGAACTAGGTATGAAGATACCGACGATCAAACCTCGGATAAGTATAGTATCGCGTGAAAAAGGGAATTGGTTTCGTATGTAAATGGTTCTATCGATCACGAAGTCATCGTTGAGTATGTGGGAGCCATTATGGATCTCCAGGTCCCGCTGATGGTTATTGATAGGAGATGTGTCTCTGTCATGTCTACATATTCACGAACCGTAGGGTGACACACTTAAGGTTCGAAGTTGTTTTAAGTAGATATGGAATGTGCGTTGGAGACCGAATGTTGTTCGGAGTCTCGGATTGGATCCGGGACATCACGAGGAGATCCGGAATTGTCCGGAGAATAAGATTCATATATTGGGGATCATTTTCTGAGTTAGGAAATGTTCCGGAGTATTTATATGAGGATTCTAGAAGGTTTCGGAATGTTCCGGAAGGTTCTGGAAGATTTCTTGGAGTTTGCTTGAAAACCAAGAAAGGATCAAGGAGTCCTTGTGGGGCAAGACAAGGAGTCGTGGGGGAGGAGGACTCCTCCCCCCTCCCAATCCGCCGGCCAAGGGAGAGGGGAGTCCTACAAGGACTCCACCTCCCCATGGCGCCTCCCTCCTTTAAATAGAGGGGTGGGGGCGCCACCCCCCGGTCCTCCTCCACTACTCCAATCCTAGCCGCCTCTCTCCTCCTCCTTTCTTCTGCTCAGGCTTAGGCGAAGCCCTGCAGAATTCTCTACTCAACCACCACCACCACGCCGTCGTGCTGCTGGGATTCCGTGGAGAAGATCTACTACCTCCGCTGCTCGCTGGAACGAGGAGAGGAAGGTCTGCTCCGACTCCGTACATGTGACCGACTGCGGAAGCGCTGCCGGAACGTGGCGCCGGAAGGATCGTCCACTCGATCTTGAGATCGGCAAGTGATCGACTACATCAACCACGAGATCCAATCTCATAACGCTTTCGGATCTACAAGGGTTAGTACAGATCTATCTCGTTGGACATGTCTAATAGATTAGATCTTGGCTTTTATCTAGATTAGATCTAGGTTTTGTTCGTTCTTGCGGTAGAAATTTTTTGTTTTCCATGCTACGAACCCATCACGGTTCCACGGACCACCTCACCAATCAACTGGAGAAGCTGCACATGAAGGAGGCCTATCAGGGATCGACCAAGTCCACACCGCCAACGGGGAAGGTATGTGTATTTCTCATGTTGGTCAAGCTCTAATTCCCACTTCTTCATCTAGGCATCTCCATCTTCGTAATGTCTTGCATGTCCCTACTGTCACTAAAAAACCTTCTTTCGGTTCGTTGATTTACTTATGATAATTGTGTCTCCATTGAGTTCCATCCTAATAGTGTTTTTGTAAAGGACCTACATACGGGGGCCATCCTGCTTAGAGGGCGCGTTCGTGGTGGTCTCTACGCTCTCGATGCTTCACCCACCACCCCATTAATCAAACAAGCCTTCATCGCTCTTAAAGCTTCGCCTTCACAGTGGCACGCTCGTTTAGGCCACCCGGCTACGCAGGTTGTGCAACATGTGCTCCATCGTCATCATCTTCCATCAATGTCCAATAAATTAGTTTTTGTGTGTGATGCTTGTCAACAGGGCAAGAGTCATCAATTACCTTTTTCTATTTCCCATCATGTAACTACTGCTCCTCTTGAGCTTATTCATTCTGATGTATGGGGTCCTACTCAGACATCTATTAGTGGTCATTCATACTATGTTAGTTTTCTGGATGCTTATAGTTGTTTTACATGGCTTTATTTGATTAAACGAAAAAGTGATGTGTTTGAGGTGTTTCAGCAGTTTCAGGCTCATGTTGAGCGCCTTCTTGGTAGAAAAATTAAATATGTTCAGTCGGATTGGGGGGTGAGTATATTAAGTTACATGCCTTCTTTCAGCCACTCGGTATTACTCACCGTGTGTCTTGTCCTCACACCCACCAACAGAACGGCAGTGCTGAGCGCAAGTACCACCACATTGTTGAAACAGACGTTACTCTTTTTACACATGCCTCTCTCCCGTTTTGCTATTGGAGTGATGCTTTTGTTACAGCCTGCTTCCTCATAAATCGTATGCCAACACAAGTCATTAATATGCAAACACCTCTTGAGCGGTTTTTGGGTGAAGTTCTGGATTATACCTTTTTTAGAGTCTTTGGCTGCGCTTGTTGGCCAAATCTTCGCCCCTATAATAAACACAAACTCGAGTTTCGCTCCAAACAATGCGTGTTCCTAGGCTATAGTCCTTTACATAAAGGGTACAAATGTCTCCATGTCCCTAGCAATAGGGTCTATATTAGTCGTGATGTTGTCTTTGATGAGCATGTTTTCCCTTTTTCGATCACTTCTTCGTCCACCTCTGCGCCTTTGGCATCATCTTTACCTACTGAGCTTGATCAATTTGCGGATATTGCGCATGCTCCTATTTTGCTTCCTAACCATGGTGTAGGTACTGGTCGTGGTGCTCGACTTGAGTTGCTTACAGACCCTCTGTCGCCCTCGCCCTCTCCAAGTCCGACCTCGTCATCACCTGCGCCTGCTGACCCATCCGCGTCGGCGGACGTCGATCACATGCAGACGCCGCCCCGGTGCTCGGCTCCTGCACCCGGTCCATTGGACTGCCAGCCTGCATCGCTCCTGCTCACGTACGGGCCCGAAATCATTGCTGGCCCACCCAGCCCAGCGCCCGCGTCTCCGATAGCGTCCCTGTCCCCGACAGGATCTCCCTCGACGCCTGCACCATCCCCGGCCTCTGCAGCCCCGACTAGATCCTCTACTCCTGAGGCCGCTCATGTGTCTTCCGCTCCGCTGCGACCGGTCACTCGCCTCCAGTGTGGCCTCCGTCAGCCTAAGCAACAGACTGATGGTACGGTCGCTTGGATGGCTGCCTGTTTTACTGATATTGCAGCTGATCCATCCTCTGAACCTCGGCACTTCCGTGCCGCTCTTGGTGTCTTGCACTGGCGCGTGACTATGGAATAGGAGTTTGATGCACTGATCAAGAACAACACTTGGCGTCTTGTTCCACCAAAATTTGATGTCAACATCATTGACTCCAAATGGATCTTCAAAGTAAAGCGTGATGCAAATGGAAATATTGAGCGATATAAGGCACGTCTTGTAGCCAAGGGATAGCACAAAGGTCTGGATTATGATGATATGTTCAGTCCAGTGGTCAAGCCCATGACTATTCGTTTGTTGCTCTCTCTTGTTGTTTCTCGTGGCTGGTTTCTTCGGCAGTTGGATATTCAGAACGCCTTCCTCAACGACATTCTCGAAGAGGAAGTCTTTATGCGTTAGCCACCTGGTTTTGAAGATCCTCAGCGTCCTCATTATCTCTATCACTTGGATAAAGCTCTCTATGGCCTGAAGCAAGCTCCACGCGCTTGGCATGCTCGCCTTGGAGCTGTTCTTCGTCAGCACGGATTTGTACCCTCTAATGCTGACACATCCCTGTTTATTCTGCACAGGCTGGATGTGACCATCTATCTCCTGGTGTATGTGGATGATATCATTGTGCTCAGCTCAGCTGACTCTGCTATTGATCGTTTGGTGCTTAGTCTTCATGAGGAGTTTGCAGTCTGCTTCACTTCTTCTTGGGATTGGAGGTTGCTCATTCTTCTGCTGGTCTTATACTTACACAGCGGAAATATGCTCATGATCTTCTCAAACGCGTCGGGATGTTGAAGTGCAACACCGTCGTCACCCATATGCCAGCAACCACCCAACTGTTTCATGCGGATAGTACACCACTTCAACCTGACGATGCTACTGATTATCGCAGTATAGTTGGTGGCTTACAGTACCTCACCTTGACCCGGCATGATATCTCATTTGCTGTGAATCGAGTATGTCAGTTTCAGTACTCTCCTACTGAAGATCATTTTTCTGCTGTCAAACAGATTCTTCGGTTCGTCAAGCACACTATTGGACATGGTTTGCATCTTCGCCCCTCCTCATCTACTGCTATCTCGGCTTTCTCTGATGCCGACTGGACTGGTGATGTGGATGATCGTCGATCCACGGGGGGCTTTGCAGTGTTCTATGGAGGCAACTTAGTTGTCTGGAGTGCTCGCAAGCAGCCTACAGTCTCACGTTCTAGTACAGAGGCAGCGTACAAATCGGTTGCTAATGCTACAGCTGAAGTTATTTGGATTGAGGTGTTGTTGAAAGAACTTGGTGTTCGACAGCGATCTCCAGCTGTTCTATGGTGTGATAACATGGGGGCTACATATCTTTCATCAAATCTAGTATTCTATGCTCGAATAAAGCACATTGAAATTGACTTTCACTTTGTTCGAGAGAGAGTAGCTCAGAAGCTCTTGCAAGTTCGGTTCATTTCATCCAAGGATCAACTTGCAGATATATTCACTAAACCTTTACCTCTTTCTATGTTTAAGGAGTGTAAACGCAATCTCAACATATTGTCTCCGGTTGAGATTGAGGGAAGCTGTCAGAATACGTAATGTGTACGTGTACGTGTAGAGTTCTAACTTGTATCATGTGATGTCTATATAATAAGAACCCCTCTCAATATTGTCTCATATTGTCTTACAAACTGAACCTGCGGCATCTCTAGAGCCGATCGTGTCCACCACAACGAGCAGAAAGTAGCATCCTGAGCAGCCGTTGAGCCGGCCAGTGGACGGCAGGCTAGACGACTCGGTAGCAGCCGTTGAGACGGCCAGTGGATGGCAGGCTAGACGACTCGGTAGCAGCCGTTGATCCGGCCAGTGGACTGCAGGCTAGACGATGCTCCCGCACCAGCAGTTCACACCGGAGACATGGCGATGGCCGCTCGCGCGAGTGCGTATCCGACAGTACACGAGTTTTTTTACTGCATGTCGAAGAGTAGAAAACAAGTTGCAGTTGGTGCACAAGGCGGCGTTGGGATGGAGGCTGCGTCGACCTGGGAGCACGGCGGCGGCGCGGCCATCAGCGAACGACGACGGAAAGCAGCACCATATCGCAGCAGCCACGACCGGAGCCCCGCAGCGGCGTGCGCATCAGATCTCGGGCTGGAGACGGATCATGTGGATGGCCCTTGGATGGAGAAGTGTGGGCAGATGAACTGTGAGCCTCCTAGCGGATGTGGCCGCGTATGGGTCTGGCTGCACTGATGTAGCTCGCTGATGATGCGGCGCACGCACAGTGATGATGAAGTGTACGACTGTGTCTAGGTTTTTTTAAAAGTTTCACAAACCTATTAATAATCATCAACTAATCATCAACAACAGTAGAAAAAATCTTAAAAGTAATAAAAATTACAAATAGATCAATGGACCACCTAGCGATAACTACAAACACTGGCACGAGTCGCAGACGTGCCGCCGTCCTCCATCACTAGAGCCGGGCAAAGCCTGTCGTAGTAAAACTTGTTGTAGTAGATAGACGGGAAGTCGTCGTGCTAAGGCTCCAAAGCACCAGCGCACCAGAGCAGCAACCATCGCCGAAGATGACCAACGTAGAGCGGAAGAGACTGACCTCAAAACACACCAACGAAAATGAACAGATCCGAAAGGATCCGTCGGACACACGACTCCACACGTCCTCTATCGATGCTAGACACATTATCGGAGCGAGGATAGGAAAGAGAGTACCTTATTCTAACTTCAGGACGTAGCCACCACCACAACATCCTAAAAAAATACTGAAAATAGTGTAAACTAAAAAATAAGACCCTCCATCGACGAGAGGCCATGGTCCGCCATGCCTTTCCGCCTCCGCCTCCAAGAGCCTCTCTCTCACTCTTAGTCTTGTACCGGTTCTGCAGATTGCGCCCAGAATTTTTTCGATCGCGTGCAACCTGCTTGCCGTAGCTGTGCTGGGAGCTCGAGCGGCTCAGTACCAGAGTAACTTGAGGAAGTTCAGAGTGCGTGCGGCGAGAGCACGCCATGGCGCACTGTATGTGGGGACCAGTCTCAGCAGTGCGTCCTCACGCGGCGGCGGCGCAGAGAGCTGGAGGAGTGCGACTTCCTGGCGATGGCGCAGTGAGCAGGATGGGAGCGGCCTCCTGGTGGCGGCGGGTTGAGAAGGAGCAGCGCGTCCTCCCGGCGGGGACGAGCACAAGATGGAAATGGGCTTGTTTTGCTGGTTGGGGATAAGGGTGGTTCCTTTCATGAGTTCGGTTGGACATGCTCTTATACGGACAACGGTTGTTTACGACTGGTTTTAGATTAGATCTTTTCTATATATAATATATATATATATATATATATATATATATATATATAAAATCCTTCTTACTTCTCTATATATATATATATCTATATATATCATATTTGGTAGCAAGTTACCACAATATCTGGTTACATTACACATTTGTGATAGCTGTTATTAGATAATCTAATAAAAACATCATGCTTACCATCTTAGTTGTAGCAGTTAAGAAGCATTTTATAAAATACACTACCACCATGGTAGTGTGTGATACAAACTGTTAATCTGATAAAAAATATTCAGAATATTTTACATAAGGAAAGTTGCAATAGAATTATGCTGGTTCGGGACTTCAGGCACGCCGAAGGATTTGCAGTTTGCATGTACTGTACCTAATGGTTTTCTATGTGTGTATTTGGTAACCCTCCCGTGGCGACCCTCAGGCGCCGCCGGAGGGACCCTAGATTTCGTCACCGCCTACCTCCCTCCTCTAGATCCCATCCCTTCGCCATTGCCGCCGGCGTCGGTCGCAGTGGCGGCGGCCCCTTAGTACCTAAGGTGCTAGGGGTGGTGGCTGCGGCGATCTTCTTCGGATGGGCGGTTGGGAAGATACCGACGGAGCGGATCGGGGGCGGCGGCGGGTACTCCTACAGCTGCTTTAGGCGGCGGCATCACGCCGTGGTCCTAGGGCGCCCGCCTAGGTCTATCATCTTCCGGGCGGCGCGGATCGAGGGCTTGGGGAGGAGGAGGTGCCGTGGTGGAAGAGTTGGAGGCGATCTTTTGAGGACTTCCTCGGTGGTGTTGATGTGCGGCCGCCATGGCGGGAGGCGGTTACATCGGGTCTGCCTGGACCCGATCTAGACCTCTGGCTGCGGTGGCAGCTGCACGCTAGATTCTGGCGAGCCGCTTCGGTGGCATGCTGGACTGTCTTCTCCTCTACCTCCGTCTGGTGGCGAGGGGGCTGCTGGCTCGGATTGAATAAAGGGGGTGGTATTATGGTTCATCTCACGCCAAGACGAAGACCCGCTTGATGTTTATCTCCATTGATCGTGTTGTAGTGTCGTGTTCCGGAAGGCTCCACGGCGAACTCGACAGTGAACATATGCCGATAGATTGCTAGATTGGGTGGGATTCGGTCGTATGCACTCGTGTTTTTAATCTGTTTGTTTGGGTTCAGAGGGAGCGCTTTAACACTCTGTTAGCTGTTACTCTTGAATTATGACTAATATAATCCGATCTAACGGCTAAAAAAGAATTGACCCAATAGGCCGAGCTAGTAATTATCAGAGGAAAAAACTAGGAAGCGTTGACGAAGCTATCTTGTGCATCGACAGAAAAAGAATTCGTCCCCGCCGCCACCGAACTGTTCCTATCTCCGCCGCCACCGCACTCGCGCCGCCACCCCATCCCCGCAGTGGTCGCCGCTAGACGCCTCTTCGCAGTCACGGCGCTGCCTCTCTGCCCGAAGTCGGGCTGCCTCAACACGGGAAGTCGCCTCCCGACCCGTCTCCAGGGCCGCCGCATCCGCCACACTCGGCCTGCCTCCACACACGACGGTCTCCGGCGCTTCGACTGCACCAACCGGACCAAGAACTCCAGTTTTCCTGCACACCACCGCTGCCTCCCTGCGGACCGCACAACGCCTTGGGCGTGGTTCAGTTTGCATCAAGTAGGTTTGCTATACTCCTCTCTCTGATTTTATTGTTAGTTTTAGTTGTTTTCAAAAGTTTAGCTGGAACCGGTTGTTGTGGTGTGGATTAGCTGGGTTACCTTGTGATGTGCATACAAGTTTAGCTTGTTCATTGTGAACTGAAACTAGCTCAAAAATCAGAAGACATCATGAAACAGACGGCTCCCATTCACATAGATGTAAAACAAATCTGGCCATCAGACCATGATCTACGTTTTGTCATATAATTGCAGAGTTGTTTATTAGCGTAAAGCATTTTCTAGTCTATACATATGAATCTTTCTGTATACTGCGAGAACATATTTTCTGGTAGATTGGATTGTGTAGCTAGCTGTTTATTGTATACTAGAAGAACGCTGCATGTGCGAGCAAAATATGAGCAATGGAAGGCCAGTGTCGCAACAGTGTATATCTGTCCTTTAGTTTTGCACTCTTCAATTTATGCACAGTTTAAGCTGAAACTTATTTTTTATCCGTCGCTGCGGCTGCTGTACCGCATTATGTATTGGGAAACATATCAGCCTCTCTGTCTCAACAAAACTTTATAAGGTTGAGAAGTTGCTTAAGCTGTAAATCGAAATGTAATACATGTCTGTTGCTGCACTCCAATGTATTTACAAGACAGAAATACCGTGGTGCTGAATGTTGCTACTCTTTCATTAGACCCTTATTTAAGACTGCATTAGACAAAGCAATATGATACATTGAAATTTTATCAAGATCGGAGGTCACGCCACCGGCGGCCGCGAGGAGAGATTCGATCGTGGTCTGGAGTTTCGTTTCACTAGTGCAGCCTCCTCCGCCTGGCCTCTGTACCTTGCCTCTTAGTCATACACCGCCGGCCGCCGGCCCTTCTGCCGATGCCTCTAACTCCATCCTCCACTTCTCCCTATGTTTTCCCATGCCACGCAGACGACGCCCATCGGCACGATGCCCTCGATGCGGTTCTATTAGCATCAAGTATCATTTGCCATAGTCCTATTTATGATTTCAATCTAAGTTTTAGATTGTTTTCAGCTTATCTTATCTGCAAATACAGTAATTATGCAATTGGTGTTGAGTCGCAAATGGTCTAATCTACTTAATGTGTCTGTATGGCCACCTATTATATTTATTGAAATAATACAAGGTATCCTGCTGTTCTTGTTTCTGAAAATTGTGCTCTAAATTTGGCTTATGGCCTGGGTAAGTTTGAGGCGGTACAGGAATAGGAGAAGCTTCTGTATGTATAATGTAACCAAACGTGTAGATGGTTCGGTGTCCTTGCCGAGAGCTCACTTCCGCCATTTTGTCTCCTTGCGTGAGGCGCTTAATTTGGACTATACATCTTCGTGGCTGCTGTTAAGAGCAGTGCACTAACCATTAGGCACGTTCAAGGCCATATTGTTGTTTCAGTATGTGCAGCAGTATTGCATGATCTGTTGTAGTTTGTAATTGAATTGTTGCATTGCATTGACTTGTCCACATAACCTGAAGTCCTCAAGAAACTATTTGTGCCAGTGCCAGTTCGGGTGCTAAAAAAGCTTCTGGAAGAAAAGCTAAGACACACATGTCATAGAGATGATAACTACAAAAGCTTATTACCTTCCACATTACTTCTGTTTTATGTACAGTATAACCACCAGAGTAGTATGTTTCGTATCTGGAGTGGCTTCATACAATTTGAATGATGTAGTGGGCGAAAAACAATTTGAATAGTTTCATGCAGTCTTTCGTAGCTTTATTAGTTGAAATTTTCTATTTAATATTCTACGCTCAATTGTTGATGCCCTCGTATGCAAAAACATAGTTTCTAGGTTACCTGATGGGCTGATGCACCAAAGATGCAGAATTGCAGATACACAAGGACATTGTTTGCAACGTTGAGCAATGCAAGGACAAGTTTCATGTTGAGCTATTAAGCTGTTAAGCTGAAGCAGAATGATAAGCGAGACACCATTATTTCAATTTTATATGTCATGTTGTTGCACTAATTTTGATAGATCATTTTTTCCTATGTCAATTCCAGCTCGAACTCGCATTTCTTTGCCAGCTATGACCGCCCCAGCGGTGCCTAGGTCGCCGACTACTATCGAGTAAGGCTCCACGCCGTGCTCTCCGAGGAGCTGTGCACCACAGAGGAGTGCGTGGTGCTGGCCCGGGTGACTTGATGACCTCCTGGAATCCAAGAACCGGTGGGAGAAGGCGTTGGTGGACTGCTTCTACCGCGGTGAGAACTAACGAGAAGTTTGGTGAATACTACTACGACACTTTGATGTAGCCTGAACTCATTGACCAAAATCAATGGTGAATACTACTGTCTCATGTAACTACTATACCATGACATTTTGTTTACCCAGATGTATGCCATCTTTTTGTTTACCCAGATGTATGCCATCCTCTACGAGATGATTGCTACGGTGAACTTTAGTTATTTTCAAAATATAAGATGTTTTACAATGTGAAAGGAGTGTATCTAGACCTTTCTTAGTACATAGGTTAACTTCATACCTAGGTGAACCTATACATTAAAAGAAGTCTAGATACACTCCATTCACAAAGCTAAAACATCTTATATTTTGAAATGGAGGGAGTATATGAGAACAGTAATGACTTCTTGTAGGCAAAAGCGAGTTATGTACTCATGTCAGTCATTGTAATTACAACATCTGAGAATATATGTACAGTATGCTAGTATGAGAGATTGCCTTTTTTTTGATGACATCGCTGTATTGATCAGTAAGATAACAAGTACACAGTGGAGATACAATTGCATGAAGACCCCTAGCAAACCAGAAATTGCAACAACGAAATTAAGTCTTCTTCCTTCCGGATATGCAGGGCCGAAGGCTGTGCTGATGCTGGGAAAGTTTCGCGCGTCTTTTTCGTAGCCGAAATAAGCTCTGATTTGCCTGATCATGATTTTAATGTACAACTGAATGTATGCAATGCTTCCAAACAGGAACTGACGCCGTTTCATCTCTGGAAATAAAAAGAATGCATATTCAGGAAAGGCTTGGTGCCTAAGAAGAAAACAAAAATAGCTGAATGAATACGCTAGCAGTTCTCAAAATACAAGTGATTAATCTATGTAGAAACTCTTTTCTTTCTTCCAACAATTAACATTTAAATAGATGCCAAACAGAAAAGGAAACATTCACATGCTTCTGTAAAAACTACAAAGGCAACTCATGGTAATCATACAATAGTGTCAAATTTATTTATATTAATTCTTAAAATTTTCCCATTCAACAGATGTAGGGCTAGAATTCGTGCCGAGCCAGCTCGGCTTGACTCGCTAAAATTCGTTCAACTAACGAGCTCGGCTTGGCTCGTTTATAGAATGAGTCCATATTTGAAACTCGGCTCCACTCGGTAAACTCACGAGTAGCTCGCGAGTAGCTCATATAGCACGTAATAAGTTGCGAACAAGTGTACATATAAGAAAAATTAATAATTCTTCTACTAATTAAGAACTACAACAACAATAGTACTTTCATAATAACATGAAGGCAAGATCAATGAAAAATATAGTAGCTCTACACCGTTACATGTATAAGAAACATTCATATTATGACATTCATCTGTGAAAAAATTTAAACTCTATTTGAACGAGTTTAACGAGCTAAACGAAGTAGCTCACGAGTAGCTCATTTAACTTGGGTGAACAAACGAGTTCAAATCGAAAACTCAGCTCGACTCGTCACACACCGAGTTCGAGTCAAGTCGAGCTGAGTCACGAGTTACTCATTTAGCTCGCGAATTTCGAGTTATCATTCTAGGCCTAAACAGATGTAAGACTGGAGCACTATTTTATACAAAACTAGACTTATTGGCTTTCACCTTCGGTTCCCTTTGCACATAGACTTGGTCTGACATATTATTAGAAACTAAAACAGATCATGTAACAGAATTGTGTGACACTAGTGTAACATATTGTTAGTACTAGTCAACTACAAATCCAGAACTTCTGACACTACAAATTCAAGTAGCTCACCATGATATCTTGGAAAAGAAAAGGAATGGCACCTCATCACGACAACATGGGTTTGCACCAGCCTTCAACAAGCACTCTGCAATGTCACCTCCCAGCTGACCGTCTGCTTGGGCGTGGAGCACTGGACGCCACACTCCGACGTCTCGCAAGCAAACGCAGCCCCAGTGGACTATCTGGATGGCGACGTGGAGCACGCAGAGAAGGCGATGCGCCTGCGACGTGGAGGACACCCCGAAGGCCTGAACACGCTCGGGGATCCCCCCATGGACTCCTTGCATTTCACGTCGCCCTGAATCCTAGTGCTCCTCTCCTCGCCTGCGCCACCCCCTCTCCGGCATCCTTCCCATCTACAGTAGTTCCACCCGACAGTCGCGGGGCTCCCTCTCTCTTCGCAGCGGTGCTGGCATAACCGAGGCCGGCGGCCAAGTCGCGGCGGCACCCACGCAGCAGAGTTGGACCGTGGAGAAGCGAGGGGGATGCGCTGTCGTCGACGAGGACCACCGAAACGCGGCGGCGATGCGGCAACTACATGGTGGAGGCGGTTTTCATCAGGAGGCACGGACAGGATCGATTCTAGGGCTGGTTGTTGATCGATAGCACACTTTCTTTTTCTGAGATCGATAGCACAAGCTGTACTGTGTTGGACCAGGGAGGCCTTTTGGGCTAGGCCCGTCTACAAGATTTTCAGTCCGGTGCTGATTTTTTCTGAGTAGTATAAGTTGTACTAGTCACACTTTTTACACTAGTATAAATTGCTATGGACCTTTGGATGTAAAAATGGATGGCTATTATTGAGTTGGGGTACCACAAAAGAACGCTAATATCATGGGGCATGTTCTCGTTTCATGGTGCCGACGGAGAATGTCATGAAAACCGAGATCTGAGGACTGACAATGGTGGTTCGAGTCCGGATGGTGATGAGGAATTGGCTTGGTGACTCGTGACTTGGTGCAGTGGGCTTGTTCGTCTACGGTACCAAAGTTCCCGGACGAGCGCATGGCGGTACCTAAGTTGCCTGAAATTGCCGCGTTTCGAAATATTGGGCCGCCAACTACCGAGAGGGGTCATTTTGATGCAAACTCACCTCACCCCTGCCAAATTCAAACATTTCGTGAAACTACCCCGTGAAGTAGACGGTCGGGACCCTCATGTCGGTCATCTATCCGTGACACGAGCGCCAACGCGGCAACCTCTTAGGCAAATCGAGAACTAAGTGGATTGGATGCGTTGACCAATTTTACTAATCCATTCCCACCTTTCCCCTAGCACTGGCGGCGTCGGAATCCACCCCCCAGGCAGGACAATCCCTTCGGACATTTCACTTCTGGCGCCAAGTTACTGTGCCCAGTTGCTGCGCCCAGTCGCTGATCCCGATCTCCAATGGTGCATGCCGTAGCCGCCGTTGCGAGGCTCTAGCCTGCCTATGCCGCCGACGAGCCGAGCAGCTCGGAGGATGGCAGATCCTACTACCAAGGAAGAAGAAGTTCTGGCTACAAGCGGGTGAGCTACCCTTCTCTTTGCTATTCGCGCTAATTATAACTGCTAGCTGGCTACTGAACCTAAAATTGTTTGTTAGCCCAACACTGACAAACATATTTTGTCCACAGTTTTTTGTCAAGTGGGATCTCCGCGGACCACCCTTACCTGGTTATTGGTAGTCCTCTTCAGGTACGACTCTAAGGGCAAGTGGTATGGACACCATTGTATCACGATGGAAGAAGCGTCTGCGCAGATCTGCACTATATCTGGTATGGTTTCTACTCTGCGTAATCATGATGAATTATGGCCGAACCAGACTGCAAGTTCAGCTTCATGAATGAACGTGGCATCATGGTTCCTCTAATGTGTGACAGTTAGCTAATTGGGTCAATGAAAAGGTATGCTTCGGATTGCATGTTTGAGCTGAATTGTGATGTACTAGATGTGGAAGCTACTGCAACTGGGAGTCGCCCTTCTATTCTTGGACATGGTGGTTGCTCGAACCCAATTAGCTCCTGGTAAGAAAAGGTCTCTTAGGGTTCGCATGTTTGTGCTAAATTGTAATTTTTGTTTTATTTACTCTGTAGATATTGGACAGTTATGCAACAGTCTTGTTTCTTTGACAGGAAGCGCCACAAGGTTAGAAACATGACTGCCGGATCAGTCATTTTGCTGCCCGAAGAAATTAAAAACGAGTGGAAAGATGATGCTGGACATGATTCTGGTGCCCATTGTCCCGGTGAGGCAGAGTACGTGAAGCTAAAAAATTGGCATCGAGGAAGAGGAAGAAGCCAGGAAATGAAGAAGCCAGTGGACGTGAAGGCTTGGTACCCAGGCTGCGGAAGAAGGCTGCTGGCAATGAAGATGCATAGTAATGTGTTGAACTTGAACCTATATATGTAATTCAGTTAAATTCTGGAGCTCTGTGTGTGGTACATTGTTGGGCGAAACAATCTATCCACGTTCTTTGAGTAAAATGTACCGCGACCTAGGGTTTGGAAACGCCCGAGTCAGTAGTTGAATCCGAAATTGTGATTGTGCCACTGCTATCTGAAAACACGCAGCAACGGTTCCACGATTGCTGAGGGGCAGGAGGTCTCCAAATTCGATAAAATGTAAGTGGCACAGAAATAAATTATTTAAGCAACCACACTGCACAAAGCAGCAACTTATATCAGATGTTGCACAACGATGTGGCAACATAAACAACAATGGCAACCGATAATGCCTAGATGCTTGAGCCTGTCTATCTCACCGCCTCCCTGCTCCTGCATCCCCTGCGTCTGGCGAAGCTCCCGGATCTCCATTAACCTGGTGTACGTGCTTCCACTTTATAAATTGTGGTCGTGCCATTTGCATGTGGCACAATCCATGTAGATTACGTTTAAACAAACCACCAATGTCAGAATACCACCATGATCAGACAAAAGGAAGTAATCTAGGGTTAAGACAGATTAACGAGCGACCAATTTTTTTCCTCCCAAGACTCCGGGACCCCTAGTTCAGACCGCTAGGTCAATAAGTACAACTATTACAACTTAAAAAGGAACGGAGCTCAAGATAAATAGAACTAGTTATCACACATCTCCTTGATCTTCCTAACCTTAGCCCGATGCGCATCTTCTTGCAAGAGCAAGGATTGAATCGTCTGTTCCTTCCTTTTAGCATCTTCCTTGCACAACTTCAATTGTTTCTCTGCATTTTTCCTCATGCACTTGTCAATACTCGTAGTTGTGAACTGCAGGACTTTGGCCTGGTGAAGATCATTCCTTGCTTGAGTCAGTTCTTGCTCTGCTTTAGCCTTCAGGGCCAATGCCACGTCCCTCTCCTTCTTGACTTTGCTAACCTTGTCTTGCACCCTCCTAAGATCTCTCTTAAGCTTAGTCGTGTCAACTGGGTCCCATAGCTTCATCTCAACACTGTCAAGAAGTGAGCTGACTACGGATTGTTTCAACTCAACAGTCATATCCCATAGTTTGTCCAATGTTTTCTGCATTGATTTGGGCCACTCTGGATCTACCCATTTGACAACACCGTTCCGCCTTACATCATTACATGATGTCCTTGGCACCGTAGAAACCTCCTGCCTGCGTTTCGTCCTTCGAATGCTACAAATTTAGCGGGCACATATCCATGTTTACATAGCAGTGGACTGTCTTCATCCGCTAAACCGTGATAGTAGGAGTCATACATCGTCTGGTTGGCCTAACACAGCATATGCGCATGAGTAAATAGAGTAGATCTAGCTCAAAAAATAGATAACTGGCCACAGATGATAGAGATAGAGATGAGACGACTCACATCGAAATCACCATCCCTATCATCACGACGCGTTTCCTCGCCGTCTCCCCTTGAACCCATGGCGAGAGGGGAGGGGGGTGGCTGCCGGAGAGGGGATTGGGATGGAGGCGCCGTCAGCTTGCGGCTATGTCAGGATGTGAGTGAAATAGGGAAAGCGGCTTCGAGGGGAAGGAAGAGAAGTATAGGGAGGAAGAGAAGTAATTGGGACGTGATAGTGGTATATGGCCCACTGAACTCATGAGTCGTGACACTCGCAACAGGGGAGCGCCCGGTGTTGCTAGTTTGTCTAGAGCAACCATGGCCAATCATGCCGCAGAACAGCCTACTCGCGGATCTCTCACGAAGACCATCCCAATCGTCCAAGCGCCCCGATCGAACGGTATGTAACAATCGTCAAGCAGAACAACTGTGTTAGGGCGTGCCTTCTAGAAGACTCAGTCTAACGGCCACCCATTAGAAGAACTGACATGCAATCACACTGGGTGGATCCATGTGTGGTTCATGAAAAGAACAGACATGCAATTACACTGGTGGATCCATATGTGGTTTGTGAGAAGAACACACATCCAATGACACTGGGTGTGGTTCATGAAAAGAACACACTGAAGGGGATCCGCAGCAGAAAACAAAAAAATTCCTGCGTTGGAACCCAAAAAACTGCCTAGGATCTATCTATGTACTAATGCGGTAATGGCCAATGCGTAGAGAATACATACCCTTGTAGAACATACGCGGTTAACGTTCCGCGGGGAACGTGGTTGAAGTAGTCGTACTCGTAGCCGACCTCAAGGTCGTGAAGCTCCTCGCAGGTCACCCCTTGCTCCTTCTTCATCTTCATTGTGCAGCAGCTCCGGCTCACGACATTTAAGCGCCCCGAGTGTTGCGCCTCGTGTCTTCATACACATCCGGTGCACGATGAGACCTCTGGCTCCCCGATCCCGCCGAGAGTGCGGAAGTTGATATCCGGCTAGGAATCCCTGCAGTGCAACGACGTACTGCAGGTGTGCCTCGATCGCGCAGCCCAGACTTGGGGCCATGGTCACAAGGTATAGAGAGAGGAAGGGAGAAAGTCAACTAAAAGGCTTCCCAAATTGTTGGTTTAATCCCACCCATGGGCACCCTTTTATACAGGCGGAGGGGGTGTGCCCTCCCCATTAGATTAGCCATGTGAGACTAATAATAAAAGGAAAATGCACAGGAATTTTCGTCCAGCCATATGGGCTGAATCAGCTCAGCCCAATAGGCAAAAGGCAGCATAGGGAATAGCAGCCTAGGAGGAGGGTGGCCGGGTGGGCCTTGGCACGGCCCACCTCGCACCTGCCAGCCTCCCGCCCGTGGCGGCAGCGAGCGGTGCCCCGCGATGGGCCGGCGTGCGCCTGGAGGCCCACCTGGCAGTCCCTCCTGGACTGCCGCCCGCTCAACTGCCTGGGTGGGCCACCTGCCCGGCTGGCTGGCCGGCTCCCCCGCGATCCCCGCATGGGCCGGGGTCGAGCCAGGCCGGCTGCCGCGGCTAGTAGCTGGCACCTGCCCCGTGCGACGCGGAGTATCCGCTGCCCACGTGGGCTGGCTGTTTCCCTTTTCCCTTTTTCTTTTCCTGTAGCTTTTCTTCTAGGTTATTTCCCTCCGGGGATTTGGCCTAATATAAAAGTTGCTTTTATAGATCTTAATCTAAATATTATTTAGAATATATTAATCCAGAATTAACATATAATAAATGTATATTTAAATTCCCATTTATCTAAAAACACTTTTCCGGTCTTTTCCTTTATTCTTTCTCCGAACAATTTCGGATCTCTCTGCGGAACATTTCCGGCTTTCTCTTTCTCTACTGTGATTCCGTCTTACGAATGATCGCTCTCATCGTACCCTTAAGTGTATCCTCCACGACTCGGGAATGCTCTAGACATGATCTGTATCAATGATCAACAGAGGGACCAGGGATATCCATGTGACCCCTATGCATTCCTGATGACAATGTCGTTTGAACCGCTAAATGTAGCATCCAATTCCTTTTGTTTCTCGATACGACTTGTCCGAGATCCGATCATTGGAATCACATACCTTTTTCAATCTCATCCACAACAAGTTCTGTTTTCTTGTTACCGTGATATTACATCCCCGTGATCGAGTCACATGCTGCAACATTTATGGATGTAATCTCACCAAGCCGGCCGTATGTATCTTTACTCGTCATGTGGGTGAACAAATCCCGGTCTTGCAGTCACATGTCATCTACCGTTCCTTTGGAATACCCAACATACACCTTTATGGCCACCGTATTACCAGATGACGATTGATGCAATCTAAGCAGCCTCGGGAAACAGTGAGTAATATGAGCTCATGGTCTAAGGATAAGGCGTCTAGGTATAGCTATTGCAACAATGAACTATATGACTTGATCGTGTTGCAATCCTTCGAGGAATGTCCAATCACATCATTCTCCAATGATATGATCCCGTTGTCAATTGGTACAAATGCCCATGATCTTGAAACCCAAATCATCCTCATGACCAACGAACTAGTATGAATAGAGGCTACTAGGGACTTGGTTGTTTCATACCACACCTATACCAATGTTTCTACTTGGCACAATTATAGCACAATATGAAACTATTATAAACTAATTGAGATATGACAATAAAAACCTATTTATTATTTGCCTTTAGGGCATATCTCCTTCACACACATCCAATGACACCGGTGGATCTTTATGTGGTTTGTGAGAAGAACAGACATTCGATTACTCTAGCTGTGGTTCATGAAAAGATCACACATGCAATGACACTGGTGGATCCATGTGTGGTTTGTGAGAAGAACACACATCCAATGACACTAGGTGTGGTTCATGAAAAGAACACACATCCAATGACACTGGTGGATTCCTATGTGGTTTCTGAGAAGAACAGACATCCAATGACACTGTGTGTGGTTCATGAAAAGAACACACATCCAATCACACTGGTGGATCCATGTGTGGTTTGTTTAGAAGAACATACATGCAATGACACTAGTGTATCCTTATGTGGTTTGTTCAGAGGAACAGACATACAATGACACTGGGTGTGGTTCATGAAAAGAACAGACATGCAATGACACAGGTGGATCCTTATGTGGTTTGTGAGAAGAATTGACATGCAATCACACTGGGTGGATCCATGTGTCGTTCATGAAAAGAACACACATCTGATGACACTGGTGGATCCATGTGTGGTTTGTGAGAAGAACACACATGCAATGACACTAGGTGTGGTTCATGAAAAGAACACACATCCAATGACACTGGTGGATCCTTATGTGGTTTATGAAAAGAACAGACATCCAATGACACTGTGTGTGGTTCATGAAAAGAACACACATCCAATGACACTGGTGGATCCATGTGTGGTTTGTGAGAAGAACACACATCCAATGACACTGGGTGTGGTTCATGAAAAGAACACACATCCAATGAGAAGAACACACATGCAATGACACTGGTGGATCCATATGTGGGTCATGAGAAGAACAGACATGCAATGACACTGGTGTATCCCTATGTGGTTTGTGAGAAGAACAAACATGCAATGACATTGGGTGTGGTTCATGAAAAGAACTGGCATGCAATGATACTGGTGGATCCATGTGTGGTTTGTTTAGAAGAGCACACATGCAATGACACTGGTGGATCCATGTGTGGTTTGTTTAGAGGAACAAACATGCAATGACACTGGGTGTGGTTCATGAAAAGAACAGACATGCAATGACACTGGTGGATCCTTATGTGGTTTGTGAAAAGAACCGACATGCAATCACACTTGGTGGATCCATGTGTGGTTCATGAAAAGAACACACATGCAATTACACTGGTGGATCCATGTGTGGTTTGTGAGAAGAACACACATCCAATGACATTGGGTGTGGTTCATGAAAAGAACACACATCCAATGACACCGGTGGATCCTTATGTGGTTTGTGAGAAGAACAGACATGTAGTGACTCTAGTTGTGGTTCATGAGAACAACACACATGCAATGACACTCGTGGATCCATATGTGGTTTGTGAGAAGAACAGACATGCGATGGCCCTAGCTGTGGTTCATGAAAATAACACACATGCAATGGCACTGGTGGATCCATGTGTGGTTTGTGAGAAGAACACACATCCAATGACACTAGGTGTGGTTCATGAGAAAAACACACATCCAATGACACTGGTGGATCCTTATGTGGTTTGTGAGAAGAACATACATCCAATGACACTGTGTGTGGTTCATGAAAAGAACACACATCCAATGACACTGGTGGATCCTTATGTGGTTTGTGAGAATAACAGACATGCAATGACACTCGGTGTGGTTCATGAAAAGAACAGACATGCAATGACACAGGTGGATCCTTATGTGGTTTGTGAGAAGAATTGACATGCAATCACACTGGGTGGATCCATGTGTCGTTCATGAAAAGAACACAGATCTGATGACACTGGTGGATCCATGTGTGGTTTGTGAGAAGAACACACATGCAATGACACTGGGTGTGGTTCATGAAAAGAACACATCTCCAATGACACTGGTGGATCCTTATGTGGTTTATGAAAAGAACAAACATCCAATGACACTGTGTGTGGTTCATGAAAAGAACACACATCCAATGACACTGGTGGATCCATGTGTGGTTTGTGAGAAGAACACACATCCAATGACACTGGGTGTGATTCATGAAAAGAACACACATCCAATGAGAAGAACACACATGCAATGACACTGGTGGATCCATATGTGGGTCATGAGAAGAACAGACATGCAATGACACTGGTGTATCCCTATGTGGTTTGTGAGAAGAACAAACATGCAATGACATTGGGTGTGGTTCATGAAAAGAACTGGCATGCAATGATACTGGTGGATCCATGTGTGGTTTGTTTAGAAGAGCACACATGCAATGACACTTGTGGATCCATGTGTGGTTTGTTTAGAGGAACAAACATGCAATGACACTGGTGTGGTTCATGAAAAGAACAGACATGCAATGACACTGGTGGATCCTTATGTGGTTTGTGAAAAGAACCGACATGCAACCACACTTGGTGGATCCATGTGTGGTTCATGAAAAGAACAC